>CAJQZJ010000520.1:4104282-4145476 GCA_907164525.1 Lophiomys imhausi | reverse complement strand
AGCCTGAGGGAATCTCATGACCTCTCATGGACTCAGCAGACACATGCACACCCTTCCGACATACACATAGTTAAAAATCAAATAAATCGTAAAAATAATAAAAGTTGTGAGGAGTTCACATATCCTTCCACCATATCTCTATTGTTGGCTTCTTAGGTCACCATCATACATTCATCAAATGAGAGTTACATGGATAGAGCACTCAGTGGAGTGCTTAACTTGTAGTGTAAGGGCATGAGATCCACCTCCAGAACAACAACAAAGCCAGGGGCAATGGTGTCCTGTCACTGTTGGGGAGGAGACAGGTGCATTCTTGGGGCTTGCTGGCCAGCCAGGCAGATGGTGCCTGGGGAACATCTGATGCCTGCTGATTTCCACACACACATATACACATGGGTACAGGCATTCACATGTGTGTGAACACACATGGACATACAATAGCACATTCTCACCCACTGAACTCTAGAGTTCATTTTGAAAGGTGGATTATTGATTGATCTATTTATTTATTTATTTATTTTTGAGACATGGTTTCTCTGTGTAACAGTCCCAGTTGTCCTGGAACTAACTTTGTAGACCTGGCTGGCCTTGAACTTACAGAGATTCGCCTGCCTTTGCCTCCCAAGTGCTGGGATTAAAGTGGTACACCACCAGTCCAGGATGGGGGGGGATGCAATATTTGAAGCTATTCTGTCTGTATGGAATATTTATCCATTTTTCTATAGCTAACATACTCACTTATTTCTTTTAGTTTTGTGGTGCTGGGGATAGCAGGCTAGGCAAACGCTCTACCACTGAGCTATAATCATGCTAATAAATCATAAAGTCTTCAGTTAATTTTTTGCTTTGATTTTTGAGACAGAGTTTCTCTGTGTAGCCCTGGCTGTCCTGGAACTCATTCTGTACACCAGGCTGGCCTCGAACTCACAGAGAACTGCCTGCCTTCTACCTCTTGAGTCCTGGGATTAAAGGCATGTGCCACCACCTCCCAGCTCAGTTAGGTTTTTTGTTTTGTTTGAGACATGCTTTTCTCTGTCTCAGGCTGACCAAGACACATATGTAGCTAAGGGTGGCCTCGAATTCTTGATCCTCAAGCTTCCACCTCCTGGGTGCTGGGATTACCAGCATTTGTCACCATGCCCAGCTATTATAATAAAATTATTACACAGGTCATAATTCATAGTAATTGCACAGAGTTCATATGGCTGTGACAGGTGGGAGCCAGGGATATCTTGTGTCACCTGGGGACACCACAGAAAGGACCAAATAAAAAGTGTTCAGAAGACCATGAAATGATACACTGTCTCTTGTACGAGCTGTGCGACCTTGCCTAAATTGCTTCTCCACTCTTACTGTGGGACCCTCATGCTTTATAGGGCAGAAAGGAGTTTAGGGTGAGATGAGCTAATGACTGGCATAGAGCAGCCAGCAGTGGAGATCACTGTCAGTCAACACGCTCAGTTTCAAAGACAGAACAATGGAAGCTGGCTGAGGAGAGCTTTTCCTAAACTCTCCCTAACAGGACAGAGTTATTTCTGCCTGCTCTCTTATTTCCCTTGCCCTTGTCTCTGCAAGCACCCGTGCATTTTGAATGTGTGCCACTGTCACTGAGAAGGTCCCCAGGCCCTGCAGCTAGCCTGGTATCTGGAATGAGAATCTGGCAGCCATCCTCCCCCACGTACAGCCACACTATGTACATCGTGTACAGGGGAGCTCTGGGGCGAGGGGGAGGCTTTGTGAACACGCAGCCTGAGACCCTGAGCAGGGGTGGATTGGGCTTCAATTCAAGCCCAGCAGAATTTCCAATTAAGGGAGTTTTTGGGTTGGGAGGAAGCACAGAATTGCATCTTCCTGAAAGGCTCTCCCTCCCTGGAGCTTTGATGAGTAAGCTGGAAGCAGAGAGATGGGAAGCAGCCCCAGCAGCCAGTAGCCTCCCAGGGTTCAGGAGGGCTGGGTTTGGGTCCTCTGTAGCCTCCAGCTCTTGGCTTGGTTAGACCCCTCAGTTTAGAGTTCACGATCAGGGTATTTCTCCCAGGCCAAAGATGGGTACCAACATGTCTCACCCCTTGAAGATGGACAACAAACAGAAAAATAGTCTAGACTCTCATTTTGTGTGCTAGCCTTTTGTCACATGTGACCGTGGGGCCCATGAGATGCATTGAGTCCCAACTGACATGTGGGAAATGTACACTGGATTTTAGAGTCTCACTAAAAAAAAAAGAAGGCAAAATAACTTGTTAATTTATATATATATATATATATATATAAATTATAAAGGGCTAGGGAGATGGCTCAGTTGATAAAGTACTTGCTGTGCGAGCATGAAAGTTGACTTTGATCCCCAGCACCCATATAACACACACACACATACACACACAATACACACACATACACACACACTTACTACATGGTTGCATGAATTTGTAATTCCAGCACTAGGAAGGTGGAGAAAGACACATCCCTGCAGCCTCTCTGTCCAGCCAGCAGAGTAGGCTAACCAGCAAGGCCAAGGTCCCAGTGGGAGATCATGTTGGACAGCTCCTGAGGAACCACACCTGAATCTGACCACTGTATATGGTGCACATAGTTGCGTGTACATACTACTGATTTCATATTGAGATGGTCGTATTTCATATGTACTGTGTCAGAAGAAAATATACTATTGATATTAAATTGATAATAATTTTACCTCTTTCCTTTTAATTTTTAAAAAGTGGTTCCTAGAAAATTGTGTGTGAATTAGCCTAGTCATTATGTATGTGAATTATTTACATCACATTTTTATTGGACAGTGTTGCTGTGAGTCTTAGAGCCATGAAGACCCTCAGAGATAGTCTAGCTGTTCTCTGACCACATGGGGGAAACTGAGGCACAGAAAGTATGACATCATGCCCACAGACACCAAGGGATCCAGGCCTTTGGATTTTGTGGCCGAGAAGTCTTTTTCTAGCTCCTTTTAAGGTCATGGATCTGGGTAGTGGAAGGAAGCTAGGAGGTGCCTCAGCTTCTCTGGTTGCCTCACCCACCCTCACCCCAGTTAATGAGTCCCTCTGGAAGAAACACAGACAGTGGCTGAGGGAGGCCTCTCGCTGCCTGTTGCTGGTTTCTTTCCAGCTCCCACTTTCCTCATTTCTCAAGGGAGAAGGCTCATATTCAACTCAAGCTTTTACAAGGGTCACAGTTTGCTGAACGCTCTACCCAGGGCTCCATGCATGCCCCAGCTGTTGTCTTCGAATGTTCTCCTGTGTCCCCCATGTTCAGGCAAGGGACACTGCTGGAGAGTTCTCAGCTGCCCTATTATGAAGCCCCAACTATTTAGAAGAATTTGTACCAGAGCAACATCCCTGTACTGGCACTCTGTCCTTTGACCCACTGCCTGCCTCCAGCACTTCCCTGAACTGCTCTCTGGGAGAGCCTATGCTGAGCGCTGGCTTTGCAGGCTGTTAGGGACTGAATTTCTGTGTGCAGTGGTTAGAAGTTGGGGCTGTGGCATTAGTTGGCCCAGGTTCGAATCTGGGGTTAGCACAGGCAGACTAAGCATGTTAGTCACACTGGGGGTCAAAGCTTACAGGGCCTGGTGCAGGGATGCCCCTCTTTGCATGTTGTCACCATGACAGGTTTCCTTCCAAAGGGTCTGATTAGTCTCTGTTCTGAGCATTCTGTGCCATTGAGCACAATGTCAAGGTCAGCATGGCCCAGGGATTCACAGTGTGCAGGTGGGCCAGGGATTGGACCCGATGGGTGCTGGAATGGGGGGGGGGCTGAAATGGGGTGTGGGGGCGGGTAGCAAAGGCAAGAGCAGCTGCTGGAGGGTGGTGAGGGAAAGCATGTCACAGGTGACTCTGCTGGGTGGCCACCTCTGGCTGGGAGTTCTCAGATGGAAAGACAAATGTCATTCTAGGTAGATGAACTTGGGGGGGTGGGGCAGGCCCCAAGGTATGAGTATGCAGGAAGTGGTGAGTCCCTGAGGGGGCAGGAGTGAGGGCCAGAGATTGAGGCCAGCCAGGCAGCTGGGTCAGGCCAGGTTAGGATGGGTGTCGAATATCAGGAACAGGGAGGGAAGTAAGAGTAGACCCCTGATGTTGCCCATGCAGATAGTATGGAGGTGATATGTTTTACTGACAGGTAGCAGGCTTGCACCTGACTGACTAGAACATAGGAACCTGGACCCCGTATGATAGCTAACATTGCCTATCTCAGCCTATAGGTTTACTGACTCAATGTTAGTATAGTTCTTGATTATTATTATAATGTATAATCAATATAATATAATATAACATAATTACTATATATTGTAATATATAATTAATAATAATAGTTATTATATACAAGGTCTCATGTAGCCCAGGCTGGTTCAAACTCTGTGTTGCTGAGGATGACCTTAAATTTTTTTTTTTTTTTTTTTTTTTTTTTTATAAATACTTTATTTTTTTTTCTTAACCTTAAATTTTTAATCCTCCTGTCTCCTCCTGGGACTATGAGTAGCTGCTGCAATCCCATTTTTTGTGTTACCAGGGGTTCGTGCATGCCAGGCAAGCATTCTACCAACTGAGCTACACACAACCCCAGTTCTTGATTTTTTTTTCCAAGAAAACTTGGAAGTTTGTATTTTGACATAAAATATTTCCTCTTTATATATTTATTATGAAAAATAAAGTAAAAGTGTAGTGAGTAATGAAGGGGCTGATAGGTTAATATAAGTTAGATTTAGTGAATATATAGGTTTCTGATACAGTCTTTTAATTCGGGGCATGAAGATCAACTTTGCTGTGAGCAATTAGCTTATCAGCTTATGGATGAAGTCAGGTGAAATGAGGGGAGTCTCTTTGGACTGAAAAACAAGGTTGAAGCCAGGTGAAAGAAGGAAAGACTTTATGACCTGGCATTGCTTTCAACTGCTAAGTGGGCAGAGCCCAAATTAAGCTGAAGCAGGTGGAACAAGGAGTGATCCTATTTAAGGACAAGTGGATGAGCCCAGAGAGCTGCGTGCTAAGGGCCCCCGATATGAGAGAGCTCCGAGAGTCCTGCTGGAGAAAGTTCTGGTAGACCAATGGCCAGATCTCCCTGAGGCAGAAGGAAGCTGGTGAGCAGAGAAAGCCTCGGCAAGACAGCAAAAGGCCAAGGACTAAACCCTGTGGCTCAGCTTTTGCCTAGAGGGGTTTGACCTGTCCGAACAGTGGCCTGAACAGAACTGTGGCCAGCTTTAAAGACTGAGGCAGAACGGCAGAGTTGCTGATACGAAGGAAGTAAGGTGGCCTACAGACGCTGAGGTCTCCCAGAGAGAAGAAAGCCTCAAGCCTTATTTAAAGTGAGACTTCGATAGCCAATTTACCCTGACGAACCTGCGTCTGAGCTATTCCAGAAAAAGGACTGCTAAGTGCGTTAAAGAGTCTACCCCCGAGACTGGTTTTCTGATGACTGAGGACCTGCCCCAGAGACTGTATCATTCTAAAAGGGTATGAAAGTAGTTGTTATGATTATCAATAGGTTTAGTGGATAGGTTAAAGGGGTTGTAGGAATTTATAGGATTAATAGTTAAGAAATTGTTGGTGTTTGTTATAAGTGAATTTAGTAATAAATAAATAAGAGTTAAATAAACAATAATTTAAAAGTTCGGTTTCAGAGTAACCATTTCTTCTTTAACTAGATTTGCTAATCATTGGTGGCATTGCCGTATCGCTCCATCTTTTATACATGTAGTTTATGTTTTTCTGAAATAGTCCACATTCTACATGTCATGAGATAGTCTGAACATAAGCCCCTTGTCAGACACAATCTTTTTTTTTCATAGACTTTTATTAAAAATGCAAATATAAGCTCATGCTAAAAGTCAGACACAATTTTTGTGATTTGCAAATATTTTCCCCATTCTGTGGATTGTTCCCTGCCCCTGCCCTTGTAGTAAAGACTGAACCCAGGGCTTGGCCCATGCTAGGCAACTGATTTACCACTGAGCCAAACCCTCAGCCCTTTCTTTATTTGATGTTGCAATGAGGCCTCACAAAGTTGCCAAGGGTGGCCTTGAACTTGTGACCCTCTTACTTCAAACTCCTGGGGTCACCAGTGTGCAGCACTACACTCAGCTCTTTCCACTTTGTTCTTTCAATTTTTCTTTAATTTTATTTTTAAATTAGTGTAAGAAGTTCTCAGTCTTGTGATGGCGTCCTTTGAAGCACTCAGGTTTTTAACTTTGATCGTGTTCAATTTATCTACTTTTTTTTCTTTTGCTGCCTCAGAAAACATTGTCTAATCTAAAACTCTGGGTTGTTTTTTGTTTTGTTTTGTTTTGTTTTGTTTTGTTTGGGGGGGTGAGATAAGGTCTCACTATGTAGCCCTAGCTGTTCTGGAACTCCTGATGTAGCTAGGCCAACCTCAAACTCACAGAGCCCCTCCTGCCTGTACCACCCAAGCACTGTGATTAAAGATTTATGCTGCTATGCCTGGGTCAGTTGAATTTCTTATGCTTCTGTTTGATTTGTTTCCTGTATATTCTTTCTCCTACTTTCTACCATTCTGGTAACTTTTATCTGATATAGATTGAGGATCAACTTCTCTGCCATGAAATGTTACTAACTGGGTCTCTACACTTCAGATTGTTTCCCATAAAGCCACATAATAAAAACCTCCAGTTCTCGAGCTCTTTGCATGATAAATCAGAGAACTTAGTTCCAGAACAGCGGAGGGATGGAGAGGAGAGAAGAGGCCTGGAAGGAGGTGGTGAGAGAAGAGAAGCCGAGGCAATAGGGAGAGACAAAACACGTCTTCAACTAAATCCCACAGTATTCACATCTAAGCTGGAGAGCTGGCTATCTGCCTTCCATACCTACACATATCCTAGGTACCACCGCCATGTCTGGAAAATCCTATCTCAGTCGTTATGTATACATACCAGGCAGTTTACTAACGAGGCCATCTCTCCAGTCCTCTTTTCCCATTTTAAACATTGTTCTCCAGCACACTGATTAAAATTTAAGGGAGGACAGGATAATAAAATAAAATCCCTCTCCTACCTTAGCTGCCTCTGAAGAGACCACTGTTAAGAGCTCACTTGAAAATTTCTTACCCCTCTCTTCATGTTTGGTTCTGTTTTTCATAACTTCACTTGCCTTCATAATGCTCTGGGAGTTTTTCAAGAGATATATGATGCCCTCCCCACAATTTGTTGGTACCATGATTTAGTTAACCGGATCTCTCTTCACCGTGCCTGAAAATATTTAATGTCTTCATGAGCACAAGCCGAGGCTGCGGTGAACATTCCAGAGCCCCTCTCCTTGCTCACAGCATCTGGTTAAGGGAATGGTCCAGCCAGGAAACTTCTCAGAGACATTCAAGTATCATTAGGGCTCATTGGAGATGAGCCTTATTTAGGGGAGATGCTCTAAGACATTACAAGTATGCATAGTACTGAACCTTTACACACTGATTTTTTTTTCTATGTAAGGACTTCCAATAAAGTTTCATTTCTAAATCAGGTGCTGTAGATGTTCCAATAACAATTAGAGGTACAAAAGAGCAGTTATAATGAAAGACTATAATAGAAGCTAGTTAAAATGTGTGACTATGAATGTTGTTTTAGAGATTTCCATTTAGCACCTTTGGACCTGAGCTGCGGCGTAGCTTGTCGAGCATGCAAGAAAACAATTGTCCAGCATGCAAGAAGCCCGGGGTTTGATCCCCAGCACCACGTAAGCCAGTTGTGGCAGCACACACCTGCAATCTCAGTCCTTGGGAGGTTGGAGCGGGAGGATAAGGAAGTTTCAAAGTCACCCTCAGCTACAGAATGAGTGGGAGGCCAGCTTTGGCTATGTGAAACTTTCTCTCAAAAAAAAAAAAAATTCCATGTTGGACCTTAAAGTTATCATGCTGCCTCACCCGAGTCTCTGCAAGGGGTTACATCCTGAGAGCCGCTTCGGTGGGCTCTCCTGGTGAGGTCCACAGTACCACGGAGTAGATTAACACAAGCGAGCACACTCCCAACCATCATCCCTCTCCAGTGGCCATAACATTCCTGTACACCTAAAAAGCATTTTAAGAGCAATTGGTTGCAGGGGTGGATTATGTGCCTAGAAGGGACTTTCTGGGGCTAAGCAGTGGGTGGTTTACTTTCCCTCCGACCCCTGATAACCTCCAAGGGGCTCTCATCATTTGGACACCTCCCCGAAGCCTAATTGTCAGCATCTTGTATTTCACCTTTTGCTTCTTTGTTTGTCAGCTATTTGAGGACCACAAGTGTCCTGCCCTCAGGGACGGCTTTCAACACCCAGACATACAGCTGCATGCTGTCTTCCCTCCGGCTTGTCTCCTGACATTCCTGGTAGAAGGTTCCATCAGTTGAGTGTGTCAAACTCCCCAGAAATGGGTTGAAATGCCAGAAAGGGTTCAGTTCAGAGTCCTGCCATTCCCTGAGCCCTTCCTTTGTGACTCACCAGATGGACAAAATCCCTCTGCCGCCCAGACTCTGAACAATGTGGTGGATGGAATTTCCTGAGTTGTCAGGGTGGGATTCTCGAAATATACACAAGGCAGCTGTGGCTTCGGGGCAGAGAGAATTAGGAGACAGTGTGTTAGTTAGGAAGACCTTCCAAGTTTGGTGAGCAGAGAACCCAGGCAAACATCCAGTTCGAATCTGTCCTCAGAAAAGTCCAGTCAGATGGAAGGCTCTTCCGGGAGAATGAAGCCCAGTATGCTGAGTTCACAATGGAGAAACTGAGACCTGGGTAGGGGGTAGGGGCCCGGCAAGGGTGTGCAGTGAGCTAGGTCTTAGAAGATAGGACTGAGGTAGGTATGGCCTTGTGTAGCTTCAGTTGGTTTCTGGGCACATAAATGGATCTAACGGAAAAAGGACAGGGGCCTGTGTGGTGGAAAGAGGGGCTTTGCCTCCCTGTCGGGAGCCCTGTGAACTTCTGGACAGCCAAAGGGCCTCTCTACCTTATCTTTTAGCCTGACTAGAAAAGTCAGAGAATGGGCAGGCTGGCAGTCTACACCTTCAGGAGAAAAGTGCCTTCCCTGCACATGCCCAGGTATCCCACTTACTAGGGAAGCCAGGGCTTGGCCTGACCGTGGCACCTCAGCTGCACTCCAGGGATGCAGGGGTCAGCACTGGAAGAGTCCAGATGCCCAAATGCTGGAATTAGGAGTGTAGATGAAGGTGTTGTGGCTGCTGCAGGGAGAGGGCCTGAGAACTCAGGGTCACAGCCAGGATCTGGAGCCTTGGCCTCTGGCCCATGTACTGGTTACATGGGCCTTTCTGTAAGCTCCTTCGTATCCCCACCCATGTCATCTATAAGCCAGAGGTCAGGAGAAGTGGCTGTGAGAAGTGAGCTAGAGAGAGGACCTGGAGGTGTCCAGACATGTGACAAGTCCAGGACAGTACCTATCACAATACAAAGTGGGGGATTACACAGTCAGGCTCCGTGCCGAGAGCCTTCATCTACTTACTCCTCACGGGAAGAGCTTCTTTTTACCCAAGATGAGGAAGGCAATGTGAACCCACAAAACAGCAGGCACAGGCAGGCCTTGAGTCCACTCACCCGCCTCAGCCCTCTCTGCCTTAGGTAGAGATAACCTTAGCTCTTATGAGTCAGGGTAACTGTTGTTGTGGGCAGATGTTGGCTACCTGCCCATGCTTCAGTCTGGTGGAGCCGGTGGCCCCCTAAGCCAGGAGCACTGAGGAACTGGGTTCCTAGCCTCTTCCCTTACCTCACTTGCTTCATCTGTAGAATGGGACAACAACAGCCCTGCCTCCTAAGGTGAAGGTAGGATGGCATGAGGTAGGGAGGGGTGCTGTGAGCTTCTCTCCATGACTGTTGAGCACTGTGGGTGCTCAACAAGTAGGGGCAGAAGCAATTTTATCCCCCTTCTCCTTCCCTGATACCGAGGCAGCAGAGTAGATGAAACAAGCCAGCTCTGGCTTCAGGCTTGCTTCCACTCCCACGTGTCGTTTTGTCTTTCGCCGTGCTGGGTTTCCAAAGCTGGGTCCGACTTCCACTTCCCTTCCTTAGTCCGTAGCAGTCATGCCCTGCCACAAGGAGAGGAGTTAAAAATAAAGCCAGGCCACAAATCCTCCAAGCAAACACCCGGCTCTCTAAAAATAGTCTTTGCAGCGGGTCTCAGAGCCAGGCTGGGACAGAGGGCTGGCATGGAGCAAGGCCAGCTCTCCCAGCCTGGGCTCAACAACACCTTCGCCTGTCAAACCCACCATGCCCAGCCCCTTCTTTCTGTTACTACCAATACCAGTCCCTCTCTCTGTCCCATAAAGGTCCCTCTTGGCTCTGAATGCAGCCAGAGTGATTCCCTTCCAATACCTGTCCACTCTGGTGAGCATGGTGTTCATGGGTCCCTTAATCGGTGTACTATGGAAGGCAGGGTCTGTGACAAGGATTTGATGCCTGGAGTTCATTTGGGAGACAATTTGAGGAAGGAGATGAGAGGGAGTGGGGAGAGTGAAACAGGAAAGAGAAGCAGCCAGCACAAGCTTGTGTGACTGGGTCACTGTCCCAAACCACAGGGACTGGACTGGACTGAGACACTGGGAGCCCCCTTGGATTTTCCTTCTGATGGATGGACCCTGACCCTAACCCCTCATTTACTGAGTCTTCTATGGAAATCACCCCACTTCTGGTTTGGGTTTGGACTTGGGTAGGGCGTGACAGGGTATCCTACAACACCTACTGCATCCAAGCATCTCTGGATGGACAGTGGACAGCTGGGCTTAGGGAATCATGACAGTACCTGGTGAGTCTGACCTCATGCAGACCCATCTTCCATTGCTGTGGGTGGAATCAGGACTAGGCAGAGGAGATGCTGTGTAGGTACCAGAGATGTCCCTTTAGGATGTCACAGATTCCCAGAATTTCTAGATCCTTCTGTGGCTCCAGGTCACCCACCAGGCCCATGTCACATTAATGTCCCATCAGTTCCAAGGACAGCCTTCTCTCCTGACCATGGTCCTTCAGACATGTGCTTCCATTTGCCTGAAATGCCTTTCCCCCACGGTTCCCCTTACTAACACCAGCCTGTCCATCTGGTGTCACTTGGCTCGGGAGAGGCTCTGAGCTGAAGCCTGAAGTGGCTGTGTTTTGTACACCAGCACCTGGCTTAGTACCCAATGCATGCAAAAGAGCCTCAAAAAGCAGGTTGACTGTGCAGTTCTCAAGCATCATGTGATGGAAAAGACCCCCAGGTCAGAGGCACCCTCTGTGCCCCCGTATAAGCCTTCAAACACATCCAGCGCACATTTATGGAGAGCCCACTGTGTGCCAGGCTTGGAGAAGAAAGCCTGAAGATTTGAGACTTCCTTCCTCATTACAGAAGTAGCCTAGCGACCAGGGAGGACTTCACTGAGACAGTTAAGCAGGGATATCGGACTGAGTGAGTCAGTCAAGGGATGGCGTAGGAAGAGCAGGCGGTGACCAGAAGGAAGGACAAGCACACCACAGATGCCCTACAGGAGTGTGGCTGGAACAGAGCGGGCTCTTGGGAAGGAGGCTGGCAGGGAAACCCTGGGTTGCTGGAGAAATACAGAGGGACTAGCAGAAGCAGAGGCCAGAGAGAGAAGGGGGTGTTGGTGGGAAGAGATGACGACCTTGTCTGCCGGCTACATATAGTGAATGTGTGTGTGTGTGTGTGTGTGTGTGTGTGTGTGTGTATGTGTGTGTGTGTGTAAACAAGCAGATGCACGCTCATGTGGGTGCACACGTGTGTGGGTGTCCTTGTCCCACGTATATGTGGAAGCCACAGGTCAGCCTTATTTTTTTTTTTTTTTTGGTTTTTCGAGACAGGGTTTCTCTGAATATCTCTGGCTGTCCTGGACTCGCTTTGTAGACCAGGCTGGCCTCGAACTCACAAAGATCCGCCTGCCTCTGCCTCCCAAGTGCTGGGATTAAAGGCGTGCGCCACCACCGCCCGGCTAGCCTTATTTTTTGAGACAGGATCATTCATTGGTCTGAAGCTTGCTGACTGGGCTAGGCTGGCTGACCCAGGAGCCCCAGACTCCAGCAGTCTCTGCTTTCCTATTGCTGGAATCACGGGCGTTTTCGATAACACAAAGTTTGTTTGTTTGTTTGTTTGTAATGAGAGTTGAAGTCAGGTCCTCAGGCTTGCTGACCAAGCACTTTACCAGTTAAGTCACCTTAGTCCTCATGAGTGGCTATTTTAATTAAATTGATTAAAAGTTCCAATCCCTAGGTGTAGTGCCACATTTCAAGTGCTTGAGAGCTGCCGTTTTGGGTAGCACAGGTATAAAACATTCTAACTGCTGGAAATTTCATGTGGGTCACCCCAGGCCATCACTGTATGCTATACAGAACCGGGCACACATTGCAGGGTCCTTTCCTCACCTCCAAAGCTGTGTATTACTGAACCCTGTTCTGTCATTTAGTGAAGCCCTGGTCAAAATCAGAGTGTCTTTCCTATCCCCCCTGCCAGTGACCATTCGCTCACTGCCTCTGCTTCTGGAGGCAGGGGAGCTCAGCACTGCTGGAGATGGAAACCAACATGGGCACCTTGTCCCTGGGATCTGATAGGCTAGGAGGCTTTTCGCGCTCCTGTGGCTCCTTCCTATGGGTCCTGGCTTTGACCCCTGAGACCTGAATCAGCCTGGTGGGCTATTGAGTATGCCAGTAGTGCCTTTTCCTGGCCTTGTGGCCACTCTAGTACATCCTTGATGACACATTTCGTTATCTTTCCTCCTGCTGTTTTTAGAGAGTAGCTTTTATCTTCATGCTTAAAGATGGCCACAGCATGCTTGTGGCCTTGAGAAGAGGAGGGAGAACCAAGGCCAGATGACATAGCTTCTGTTCTTGAGTAAGGGCAGCCCCACCCCCACCTTGGGGCTCAACCCATCCCAGGAGTCTGTGTTTTTTAGCCGGATGCAAAGGTGTTTCCAGGAAGATGAAACACCTCCCTGAGTATAGCAGGCTTCTGCTTGTGGGGAAGAAAGGGAGCATGGGTGAGCTGCTAACATCCGCCCCAATGTCCCTGCAGAAATCTAGACAAACTTGAGTCTTGTGTCTCCCGTCTGCTGTGCTCACACCTCTTCTGTGCCTACAATGCCCCTGGCTTCAGGTTCCCTTCCACACTCCCCCTCTCTGTGTCGACGCTGTGCTCAGGAGTGTAGGCTTTGGCGTTGGGTGACACTAGCTCCCTAGGCAAGCTCTTTCCCCAAGCCTTTGTTTCCCCAACTGTGGAAGGTTGTAAAGATAGATGTGGTACCTACTGCCAAGGGTATTGTACGGGAACATTGAGATAAGCCCTGTAAAGGGTTTATAAAGTCCTATCTGCCAGGCTTGGCACACCAGCAGCAACTGTCTTTTTTATTATTATAACCCTTATCTTCCTCCCAGTGGTACTGACTACAAAGTCTGAGTCCAGCACAGGGCAAGCTCTCTGTGCAAACCCCCAGAGTTTCACACTCCCAGGAGTCACCCCAGAAAGAACCTGTCTCTTGCTACCTCGAGGAGTGTATGGTGTGGGACAGCAATGGCTGCATGGGGCCTCATCTCCAAAGCCACCCACGAGCTACCCATTATCCCTCACACTGGCTTCTTGCCTAACTGCTGAAGGGCTCTTCCCATCGGCCCTGGGTTCCTGCAATCCTATCTGGGAAGGGGAATTAGCACAAGGTCATGGCAGTGTCTAAACTGTGACCTCTCACCCCACAGGGCTTGCTGTGGCCCTACGTGAGTTTGATAGAGGGTGAATGAGGAGCATGGGACTCTGGTCCCCAGGTCGAGGGCAGATGTCCCGGAGTGGGTCCTCTGGAAAGGGATTTGTTAGAGGCTCACTTAGGTGTCCTCCACCCTGGCTCAGTTCCCCTTTTAAGAGCCAACTGGAATAGGTAGAGAGATATATCTTACAGAAACCACAGAGTGGCCCTCAGGATTTCCGCTTTTATTTAAAAAATCATAGAACTGGGGCGTACACTTCGGTGGAAGAGCATTTCCCTAGTACAGGTGAGGCCGTGTGTGTGTGTGTGTGTGTGTGTGTGTGTGTGTGTGTGACATTCACTTGGTCCTATCTCCTTGTCTGTCTTGTTGCCACCTCTGCATCTTGTCACAGGCCACTGTTGCTTGTGTTTCTCCCCAGGGTTCCTTCCTGCGTGAATGAAGGTGAAATACAGAGGCAGTTCATGCTATTCAACCTGCTTTAACCAAATGTGTATTTGTAGAACTATTGTCTTCTTTGTTGCTTTTTATTTATTTGTATGTGTGTATGTATGTGTGTCCCACAGGTATTCAGGTGTTCAGAAGAGGAAATCAAGCCCACAGAAGTATTCTGAGCCCCTAGACCTAGAGTTCAGACAGTTGTTTACAGGCACTTGTGAGCCTTCTGATGTGGGTACTGGAAACCAAACTCACGTCCTCTAGAAGATCTGAGCCATTTCTTCAGACCCATATTTCCTTTTTCTTACAAGAGAGTTGCATCTTATACAATACAATCTAATGTATTGTATTAAACTTCGGGGTTTTGTTCTTGTTTGCACTGCATGTATTAGAGACCTTTCTGGTTTTGTGAATAAAGACCTTTCTTAGATTATTTTAAACTCCCATGGGGTTCATTATTTCTTGGGCGACTGTTGGGTGTGCTGTTGGAGCATTACTTTGCTGAGTCAGGTCATGCTGTACACACACCATTTCTCCCATAGGCCAACAAACTTCTAGAACAAATATCCTCTATGCACAATTGCTGGATACAGGGCTCTCTGTAGGAGTGGCCCCACTCTCTCTTCATTCCAAGTCATGTTTGGGTGGGAGGTCTTCTGCCATTGCTTGCGGATAGACTATGGGCAGCTGTGACTCTTGGTGGGATTTGATTTCTCAGAGGTCTGTGTTCTGTGTGCTGTGTTCACATCCATGGGCAAGAAACAACAGCGACAACAAAACTCATCCTTGATTCACTTCCTTGCTTGACTTTTGCTAATTCTCAACCTTGTGCAAAATCTGTTACCATGGATTCTCTGGAGCATAACTTCAGCCAAGATAGAATCCTAGGGACTATCCCTGTGACTATGGGCTAAGACAAGGTTTCCCAGAGGCTGGCTACCGAGTCTTCCCCAACTATAGTGTATCCACCTTCCATAGAGATGTCCCTCACTATTTAAAAGTATTTTGAATTTCTTTCTTTTCCTTCCTTTTTTTTGGGGGGTTTTTTCAAGACAGGGTTTCTCTGTGTATCTCTCGCCATCCTGGAACTCACTCTATAGACCAGGCTGGCCTTGAACTCACAGAGATCCGCCTGCTTCTGCCTTCTGAGTGCTGGGATTAAAGGCATGTGCCACCATGCCTGGCATATTTTGAATTTCTTAAACCTAAATTAATTGTGATCAAAGAGCTTTGTAAAACCGTAAGTAAAATTCCAGAAGCAGATTAAAGAAGCTAGCCAAAAGAAAAAAAAATATTACAGCAAAGCAAGATACCACAAAGCTACCCTTCACTGGTTTGCTCAAAGTTCAGTCTTGAGGATGTTGGCTGATGAGTTTTCCATTTTTTGGAAGTTGGGGTGTAGTTCAGAGCTGGGGTGTGGGCTCTGGGGATGTTTGGAAAGAAAACCTGCTGGGGAGCACCCCAGAGTTAATGGGAAGGCTGTATCCCCAATAACGAGCCAAACAGAAGGAGAGAGAGAACAAAAAGCACACACAAAAAGAGACTTTTCTCATTGATATGATCAGGATGGTTGAAATGGAATTGAATTTTTTTCTTTTGTTTGTTTTGGTTTGGTTTTTTTTTTTTTTTTGCGGGGGTTGAGACAGAGTTTCTCTGTACAATAGCCCTGGGTGTCCTGGACTCACTTTGTAGACCAGGCTGGCCTGGAACTCCAGCTTACAGAGATCCACCTGCCTCTGCCTCCCAAGTGCTGGGATTAAAGGTGTGCACCACCACGCCCGGATTCCTTTTGATTTTTGAAGCATGGTCTCATTTTGTAGACCAGGTTATCCTGCAACTCAAACATAGTCCAGGCTGCCCTTGAATGTCTGAAGTGATGGGATTAGACAGTTGCCGTGACTGGTTCAACTGATTATTTTTAAAAAACTTTTTATTGATTCTTTGTGAATTTCACACCGTGCATCCCAATCCCACCTATCTCCCTTTGTATCCACACTTGGCCCTGGGAACCTTCTTCCTGAGAGAAAATAAAGTAAGATAGAATAATTTTTTTTTAAAATCTTGTGTGGAAGCTGTAGTGTGTCACAGTGTCACATGGTATACCCTTTTGTCCACACATCTTTACTTGCAAATATTCATGGCAATGAACTTCAGACCAAGCATGGTGGCAAGTACATATACTCCCAGAGGTTGAGAGGTGTATTCCCAAGGGCACAGTGAATTTAAGGCCTGCCTGGGCAATATGAGACTTTGTTTAAAAAACAAAACAAAACCATTAAACAAACAGAAAGAAATGGAATTTTAACAAGTCTCCTTAATGGCCTTGGACCACCAGTCATTTTTCTCTGCCCCACCAGGAGCATCTGACAGAATCAGTGTCCAGAAGGGCTGGGGAGAAGTTCAGTGGGTAAACATTCCTGGTATACAAGCATGGGGGCCCGCAGCACGTAAGGGAAAAACTGGGCGTAGCTCCATGAGCAACCATAACCTATCGTTTTGAGGGGAAGAGGAAACAATAGGACCATGGAGCTCGCTGACTGCCAGCCTGGCTCCTGGCTCAGTGAAGGACTCTATTTGATGGAAATGAAGTGAAGAGAGATGGGGTCCGTCACCTGATGTCCCCTGCGTCACACACGATCGTCATGGACACATGCACACCTACCCCACCACACACACATACAAAGAAACACTGGCCTGAAAGAGTTCTCCTGCCCCTCTTCTGCTCCAAAGACCAGGGGCATGGACATAAGTCTTTATAAGACTTATTTATACATCTACGAGAGCTAGATTTATAAGGGCCTGTCTCCAGGTACTGGACTTATGGAGGCTTTGGGCAAAAGGGACCCCAACATTTTCAAACCTTGTATACAGCAGGTACTCACAGTTGTCATTCCTTAGTGGGTCTTCAGCATTCTTGTGGAAGAAGGACAGATATTCAGACAAATGGTACCCGCTGGAATGTCATCTGAAGACAGCAGCTGTCCTCTGTCCTTTGGGCAGTTCATCTAATGGCCATGACCGCTCAGAGCACTAGAAGCCTCCCTCCCCCAGTGCAGGGCTACTCTGTCTTCATCTTTTTCATTCCCTTGCTTATATACTAAATAAGGAACAAGCCCAAATGCCCAAAAGATCAGCACAAGTTTACTTCTTGCTCATGTAAAGCCCTCCTTCCATTCAGGAACCAGGATCTGTTTACCTCGTGGCTCTGTTACCTTCAGTGTAAGGCTTCTAAGGTCACATTCTCTCCTGCAGGCGAAAAGAGAAAACACACTGCAGTGGCAAGATTTTATTGGTTAGGCTGGGAAGCCCTCAATTATATTCTCTCATGTTCTATTGGTCAAAGATAGTCACATGGCCTGTGAGGGACCCTGGGAGAAAGTCTAGATGTGCCCAGGAAGATGTGGAGACTGGTTGATGAAGTCTTTGTTCACCTGCCTCAGCCACTTGGTGAACTTGATGAGCCTACCATGCCTGGCATTTTTACGTGGGTGAGGGGGATTTAACTCAGCAGGTCTTTGTGCTTCGGAGGCAAGCCCTTTACTGAGTGAGCTATCTCCCCAGTCTCTGAGCAAAATGGTGTAGACTTTGTCTCGTTGGGTTTGGAGGCAATCCAGTTTCCTTCTGTAGGAAGTAGAATCACAAATTCAGTGACTGGGGTGGATCAGGGACTCACTCTGGTGCCCAGCCCCTGGACCTATGTCCTCAGCCATCATCCTCATGCATCCAGCATGCCCCACCCCAGCCCACCTCTCTGCTTTTGCTCTATCTGTTCCTCCTTCTTTCCCTTTGACTCTCTCCCATCTGACTTGTTCTTATGAACATATCCCTAGCCCTACCCAAGGCTCCATTGCTCCCTGATAGCATCTCAGACTCTCCACATCCTTCTTCATTGTTTAACTAGCCATGGTTGGCCATCAGGCATGGTACTTGCTGCTTCTTTGTCTTTTCCCGGTAGGATACCTCTTGCTCCTTCTTTTTTGCCACTCCGGGCCCAGACCTCTAATCTCTTGAAAGGCTCAGCAAATGTTTCTGAATTACTGTATCAAATTCCTTAATTTGTATTGGCTTTTACTGGCCTTCATTGTGTGGGTTAGTTATTCTTCCAGAGAAATCTGAAAGTCAAACTCATTACATCAAGTGAAATCTCAACTCATATGGACCTAGTATGTGTCGGGTGTAATTAATGTTCAGTGCTGCAGCTGTTCGCCTAGTGTGTGTTGGGCATGGTATTCAGCGATGCAGGGATTTATAGCTGTGAGAGCGGCAGGGTCATTTCTGGCCTTAGTGGGCTTCCTGGTGCAGTATAGTCCCTAGGTCTGGGGAAGTCCTGGTTGGCTATAGGTGTCTTCACAGCTGCTTATATTCTCAGGTACCCTGGGGGAATTAAGGTCTCTGGTCCCCCAGATACTAAGACTTTGGGATTTTCCCCTTTTCACAAATGGGAAACCAAGACATAGAAAGTAAAGCAACCTATTTGAAGTCATAGAGCTAGGAAAAAGTAGGGTGTGGGCTGTGGAGATGGTTCAGTCAGTAGAGCTGTGGGCTGGGGAGATGGCTAGTCAACAGCGTGCTTGCGACTCAAGTATGAGGACCTGAGTTCAACCCTCAGAACCATTAAAAAAACAAAACAAACAAAAAACCAAGGGGCTGGAGAGACTACTCAGTGATTAAGAGCCCTCATTGCTCTTCCAGAGGACCTGGGTTCAATTCCCAGAACCCAAATGGTGATTCATAACCATCTGCAACTCCTGTTCTAGGGGATCCGATGCCCTCTCCTAACCTCTGTGGGCACCAGGCACACTAGTGCTGTATGTACATCTACATGCAGGCAAAACACTTGCACATATAAAATAAAAACTGAATAAATCTAATAAAGGCAGAGCAACAATCAAAAGGTGTTGGGAAGAGAGGTGACAGGCAGACCCCTAGGGCTCACTGGCCAGCCAGCCTACTGTGGGGAGCTCTGGGCCAGTGAGACCGCCTGTCTCAAAAATAATAGATGACAGCTGAGGGATGGCAATCAGGGTTGTCCTCTAGCCTCTACAAGCACGCACACACACACACACAGATAGAGAGAGAGAGAGAGAGAGAGAGAGAGAGAGAGAAGAGAAAAAGAAGGCCAGTTAGTAAATAAGGATAATAAAAAAAATAAAATTTGAAATAAAAGGGGGAAGGGCCAGAACCCAGGTCATGTGGGCCCAGAATTTTCCTCTTCAAACCCTCCTCTGGGATAGGTCCCCGACAGTGTGCTGCTAATAGTGGCTGTAGGCCTTCCCACATCACATTTACGAGGACTCATCCTTTGAGCTGTTGATTGTGGTTCTGTGGCTGAGGCAGTGATGGGGGACATCTCCTCTGCAGCCGGGTGCCGGGCATGGCCTGGGCCACTTTGTCCCTAGGACAGCCTTTGGAATCAGGTGCATGATTTCTGTTTGTGGGTGGGAGAGGTCCTGCTGGAAGCTCTTCCTGCAGGGTCTCAGTGGAGGTGCTGGGGACTGGGCTTCCAGGCCCAGGGAGCAAATGGGAACTTCTTGGAATACCTCTGGAGTCCTTATCAGTTTCCATTCACTTTGGGGTGGGGCGGAGGGGGTGTTGGTGCCACTAGGGGCTGCTCTGGAGAAAGCTGGAATGCCATAGCTGAGCTCCACCTGGGGAGGAGGCAGGCAGGGTGGCGTGGGTGGTGCTGCGTGGGGGAGGGCTCAGCTGTCACATTCCTGGGGCTCAGGGAGAGCCCTGGGTGCCTTGTCCTTATTTAGGCAGGAGATGTCTGCTGACTTGGGTCTGCAGGATGCCATGGCCCCCCGACAACTCACCCTCACCAGGTGGTGGGGGGGGGTTGGTTGAGCACAATCAGAGCTAAGTCAGCAAGCTCTGGGGCAGACTATCCCAAACACCCCAGGGTGGCAAAGTTCAACCCTTGCAGACACAAAGCACCCTGTCAGAAAAAAAATAGCAGCTACCACTTATGGGAGGTTTGCTGTGCCAGGCATCACATTAAGTCAGCCTGTAAGACTGAGGGAGCTTTCCCAATCACTGCTGTATGCTTGCTGCTGCCCAAGCTAGGCAAGTACTCAACCTCTGAGATGTGGCCCCGGCCCCTCTTGTCTTCTTATTTTGGTGGGAGTCACAATGGAATTCCAGGCTCACCCCTTTCCTTTTGGTGTGTGTTCACTGGTCACCCAGCCTACCCACCTGTTAGTGAATGTTGCAAGCCAGAGAGGAGTGGTGCTCTTACAAACTGATACCCAAGCGGTGTTCATCACTTTGGGCAGATCTTGTCTGTTAGAGCAAATTACTAGAGTTAGTAAACATTCAAAGGGAGGGAATTACCCAAGGGTTAGGATTAGTCCTTCAGGAGTCATCTGGAAATCTGCCTGTTACTCTCACTTTTTTTGGACAAGGAAGACAGGGAAGTTAGGTGATTTGATCAGGTCACACAGCTAGGAAGGGTGGGCGTCTGGGATTAAAATCCAGATGCCATGACCATAGTTAACCTTGATGGCTCAGCGAAGTCTTTGTGTTCACAGTCCTGTTAGCAAACCAGTACAGGGATGGACACATTAGGAGGGCAGACTCCAAAACCATAGATCCATTGGTTTCTTGGTGTGGTGGCTTCTGAATGCTGTTGCTTCAAGGATTAATTTTCCAGTCGTGCATGTATAAAATGTCATTTAAAACTTGGGAGTGTGGACCAAGTGTGGAGGCTCATGCATTTTAACCCCAAGCACTTGAGAGGCAGAGGCAGGCAGGATCTCTGCGAGTTCAAAGTCATCCCAGTCTACATAGCAAATTACAGGACAGCCAGGACTACATAGAGACCCTGCCTCAAAAGATCAAAACGAAATAAGGAATTGTACTTTTTTTTTTCATTTTGTGCTAGGGCTGGAAACTGAGGCTTGGCACATGCTAGGCAACCGTCCTGCTACTACACCTCAGCCCAAGAGTGAACTGTCCCTGAGTGTCTCTTTTTTTTTTTTTTTAAGATTTATTTTATGCATATGTGTGCTCTATCTGCATGTACACCTGCATTCCAGAAGAGGGCACCAGATCACATTGTGGATGGTTGTGAGCCACCATGTGGTTGATGGGAATTGAACTCAGGACCTTTGGAAGAGCACTAGGCAGTGCTCTTAACCGCTGAGCCATCTCTCCAGCCCCAAGTAAATCTTTTTTTTTTTTTTTTTGGTTTTTCGAGACAGGGTTTCTCTGAATATCTCTGGCTGTCCTGGACTCGCTTTGTAGACCAGGCTGGCCTCGAACTCACAAAGATCCGCCTGCCTCTGCCTCCCAAGTGCTGGGATTAAAGGCGTGCACCACCACTGCCTGGCCCCTGAGTGTCTCTGAAGGCTTCTGTCTTTTGCACAGCCAGCTCTGCAGGGCCATTTTCAGTTGCTGACTGTTCTGGAGTGTAACTGGAGGAGAAGTACTGGAAACAAGCAAAGCACCCTTGAGGGCTTTGGTGCTGGGGATCTGGGCTCAGCTCTGGTCAACTCTGGCTCTTTCTAGCTGCAAGCTTTAGATGAGTGGTTTTCTGTGCCTGCATTTCTTCTCCAGGGAACTTGGGTGTCTCAAAGATGAATGTGATCATAGGAGTTGCGGCTTCCTATTGCTGTTACAACCAATGACAGCAAGCTTGGAACTAAAGATTCTTTCTCTTGTTTCTGGAACTGAAAGGTCTTCAAGGGGTGTCACTGAGCTGAAGCCAAGTGTTAGCAGGGCTGGTTCTTAATGCATGCTTTGGATGTAGAACCCAACTGTTGCTTTCCAGCTTCAAATGGTCAGTACCCCAACCCTTGGCTAGTGGTCCTTCCTGTATCCTTAGAGCACATCTCTGGTCCCCACACATCAACTCTCCCCTCCCTACTCTCAGTTATTCCTAGTGTGCCTTCTATTGTACTTGTGATTACATATAGAACCTACCTAAGCCAACACAGTCCCCATCTCACACCTGTCAGGCCTGTTTGCCATCTACGAGGACACTCACAGGTTCTTGTGATCTTTGGGACTAGTTTTTGGTTATCTGAATAGGACAAGTGGGTGGATGTAGTGAGCCAACTCTTATGTCTAAGGCTGGAAGAACTGCATCTCCATCCATCCTCCCACTCCCTCGCTGGAGCAGATTCTGTACAGGAGGCTCCTCTTATAAGCAGACTACCATCACATAAGACAGAGTCTGGAAACCGCCTCCTCCATCCTTTGGGATTTAGAATGAACATCCACGGTGGGGAGGCTCTGCAAAGGGACTGGGGGCAGGTAGCACATAGACTTTGAACCCACGCCACCCAATGGCACCTCTGATGCCCACTGTAGATGCTTACATGAGATTTTCTCTGTGCTGATGTCTGAGCTACTTTCCCAGTTACTGTAATAAACTATCCTGATAAATGCAACTCGAGGGAGAAAGGGTTTATTTTGGTTCACAGTGTGAGGGTATAGGCCATCATGGAGGGGAAGTCGAGGCAGGGGGAGATGGAAGCAGCAGGTCATACTACATCCCTAATCAGGAGACAGAGAATGATGATTGCTTGTGCTGGGTTCACTTCCTCCTTTTTATGTAGTCCAGGACCCAAGCCCAGGGAATGGTGCCACCTACAGTGGGCAGGTTTTCCCATCTCAACTAACCTAAATAGGATAATTCCCTACAAGAGTGCTCAGAGGTTTATGTCCCACATGATTCTAGATCTTATCAAGTTGATAACTGAGAATAACCACCATAACAGAACCCACCCCATTCCAAGAGGTTTCTCTATATTGCTTGACTATATAATTAAAAGCAACTCTATGCTGTGACTGTTTATAACACTATTTTAGAGATGGAAAAATCAAGGCATAGGACTTCTAAGCCACCCAGTCTTACTCCTGTGTTCCTAACATCCAAACACCAAAATATGACTGGAAATTTTTTTCTTTATAAAAATACTTGCTTTCCAAACTTTTCTACAGGCAAGTAATATTATTTATGATATATAATGTATAAAACACATCTTTAAAATTTAGAATATAGAAATAAGAAAATGAACTTAATATATAAGTGTTCACATATTGTAAAATACAGATAATAAGATGCCAGCTATGACTGTGTATGTAACCTGTCCACTGGGCTTTCTCCTCCCAGCAGCCTTTCACTCACTCTACTCTTAAGACTTTTCACCTTGTCTTATCTCTTCCCCCAGACTCTTCATCTTTCCAGAGCAGGCAGGGCCATGTATGGCTCAACTTTCACTTTAATAAGCAATGGGTAAGTGACTTGGCTTCTCTCTTCCTCAGTTTTCCCACCTGTAAAATGGTGACAGAATCTTAGAAGTGGTGTGAACCTTTGATCTCTTTGTCATTTTTTTTTCCTTATTAGAAGCAACCCTCACAACTCGAAATAGGAGAATGAAAACTGTAAAATACATAGAAGAAAACATAGAAGGAAATCTTTGTGACTTTGGTTTACGCACAAACATTCTTAGATATGACACCAGAAGTCCAGATGACAAAAGAAAAAAGGCAACTGAACCTTGGTAAAACTTGAAGCTTTTGTGCTTCAAAGAGTACCATTAAGAAAGCGAAAAGTTAGCTAGCTGACTCAGCAAGTAAAGGTGCTGTGGTGTAAGCCTGGACCTAGGTTCAGTCCCCAGAACCTGTGTAAAGGTGGAAGGGGAAAACCCACTCGAGTTTTTTTTTTTTTTTTTTTTTTTTGAGACAGGGTCTCTTGGCCGGGTGTGGTGGCGCACACTTTCGTCCCAGCACTTGGGAGGCAAAGGCAGGAGGATCTCTGTGAGTTCAAGGCTGGCCTGGTCTACACACACACACACACACACACACACAGAGAGAGAGAGAGAGAGAGAGAGAGAGAGAGAGAGAGAGAGAGAGAGAGATATCCTGGAGCTCACCAATTTGGCTAGAGCAGCCGGCCACCGAGCCCCTGTCTGTTTATGCCTCTCCATCGCTGGGGTCACAGATATTCGCCGCTGAGCCTAGTGTTTAATGTGAGTGCTGGGGATCCAAACTCCGTGCTCTTGCTTGCACAGCACTTTACCAAGCCAGCCCTCTTCCCAGCAGCTTAGCCGACTGTCTAAATGACTTCTTTCCTGCTATAGTGTGTAGGGTGTTTGCTAGGGTCACCTGGTGGGCAAGACGGCTGGATCCCTAGAATGTGACTGTACCCCATGATGTTCATGCCTGTCCAGCAGTCCATGGTGCACACTGGGTGCAACAGAAGCCAAATGAACATCAGTGACCTCAGCAGACACAGAAGCGCTTTCTGCATTAGAGGGCTGCTCAGGACTTTTCTGTAACAGACCAGAAGGGAAACTCTTCTGGCTCTGCTCATCATGCTGTCTCTATGGCGACCGCCTAAGTCCAGACAGTACACAGACGGGTGAGTGTGGCTGCACTCCACTAAAACTTTATACAGACCCCAAAATTTGAATCCCAGACCATTTTCACTTGTTAGAAAATATTCCAACCTCTTAAAATAACCATTTTTAGCTAGGGTGGTACAAAAACAGTCAGGGGCTATATTTGGCCGATCCCTGCATTAACTTCAAGAGGGGTTCAGGGGCTTTCTATTGGTGGTTGCATTTGAGGGGCCTAGAACAGTGCCTGCCTCATAACAGACACTTCACAAAATTGTTGTAAGTAAATGAACCAATGCATTGATGCGGGTCTTGAGTATGGAGGGAGGGGAAGGGCCTTCCAGGCCAAGCCTGGAGTCAGAGTGCATCCCCTCTTGGCTCCAAGAAGTCACTAATGTGTGGTGTGGACAACAGGGAAAAAGACTGGTTCTAATTAAGCAGCCAGGAGCCTAGGGATGGGAGAGAAGAGGGTGTGGAGGAGGAGGCAAATGTGTCCCAAGGTGGCGGTGCTGAGTGATGTGGTCCTGCACCATTCCAGAACTACCAGCCTTATTTTTAACCCAGCAGCTGAAAGATAATACGAAAGCCACCAAGAAGAGGGACTTCTCCATGCCCCTCCCCTTGTCCCAGTTACTGCTCCCCCAGCAGGCACAGAGACAGGATACTGATATCCTCGGAGACCCTCACCCAGAGCCCTCCTTTGGATGTAGGAGTCAGAGGGAAAGAAGTGGCCCTGTGTCTCCTATTACAGCCTGGGCTGGGGGCAGTCATTGTTGCTTAAAGACAGCCATCTAAGGCTCCCACCTCCCCACCCCCACCAGCAGGCTGGAGACAACCTAGGAGGGATCTGACCTCCGCTCTGCTGATATTTGCTTCTCAACCTAGAGTCAGCAGCAGAGGGGCTGGGATGGGGTGAGGGGCAAAGGTCACGTCCATTGTGAATCAGTAGGTTTCTGGTGTAGCTTGAGAATTTGCATTTCTGATGAACCTAGGTGGTGATGATGCTGGGGCCTGTACAGTGGCCATACCCCAAGTGGCACCCGAATGAAAAGTGTGGCCTTTTGGTGACAGCAGTACCACCAACTCTTCACTCTAGGGTTGCCTGGTGCATCCAGTGAAGGCTACCTTGAGCTGGGCGTGGTAATGTCCACTCCAAAAGATGACCTGTAGTGGAGGGGACTGAAAGCATGCTATGTAGCACAGCTGGGCTACATTTAGAGCATGGTTGGAAACTCACGAAAGGTGAGGGCCTCAGGTGTAGGGACGAACCAATTCTCTGGACACACGTATAGGGCAATTATGGGGAAGGAAGATGCAGGCAGGGAGGAGACATAAGGACAGGAAATGAGGGTCTGGCTGGCTTAGGGAGCTAAAGAATCCAGACCAGGGGGTGCAAGGAGAAAGGTTGCTAAGGGGGTCAGCCAGCCAAGCTGTGGGTGGACAGAGGCACAGTTTCCGGCCATCACCCGGGCCCTCATGCCTGGGACAGTGTGGCCACTTCCATCTCCACGCCTGTGAGGGCTGCCCTGGCGACAGCGCCCAGGATCCTCCGGGACTCTGGGTGCAGGCTGCCAGCTTCCCAAGGCATCAGAAAGGAGAGTGCTTCAGTTCATATGACCAAAAAAGGGCATCTTCTATGTAGGAAGATTGGCCCAGCATTTGCCTTCCCTGCCACCTGAGGTTTCAGGTTCCCGGAGAACTGGCTCCCCAAACACGGGGCTTTTTCTTACACATACCCACACGTGGGTTAGACTGAGCAGTGGGTGGCTCACCTATGACTCTGTTCTGAGGCCAAGAATGTTTTCTGGCCTTCACCACCACCATCACCTGTACAGATTGTCACCATGATGTGGGGGAGCACTTCCCACCTGCTCATTTCATTTCTCAGAACCTCTACAAGGGGAAGACTGTGGTTTCCACCATGCAGATGAGGAAACTGAGGCACAAAGAGACAGCCACATATCCAAGGCTCTGGAGTCCTGCTGGGGTTGTACTGGTGTAAGGCGAGGTGCAGAAACCAATTTAGTCTTTATGTAAAATATTCTTCCTTGTTTGCTCATCTGGTCTTTTTTTGGCATTCATTTTACTGTAAAATATTGTATTAAAATATGATTTAGTGGGGTTAAGTGTCTCGGTGGTTAAAATCATGAGGGCTGGAGGTCAGGTCCCCAGAATCCACGTAAATGCCAAGTGGGCATGGCAGCACTCCTGTAATCCCAGCATCAGGTTGTGGAAAGAGGGGTTGATGGAGTAGCTTCTATGACAGAGAAAGATCAGGGTGTCACAGGAATGAGTGAATACTTGCTTCGCCAGCATAAGGACCTCAGTTCCAATCCCCAGAATCAGCTGGGCTTGGCTTTGGATGGCTGTAACATCTGCAGTGCAGGGCAGGGTCGGGGCGGGGTGTGGGTCAGAGACAGATCGATCCTAGAGACTTGCTGGCCAACCAGTCCAGCCAAAATGGAAAGCTCTGGGTTCAGTGAGAGACCCCAATGCAAAAACAAACAAACAGAAAAAGACATCCAGATGTGAACCTCTGGCCTTTACACAGCGTGTGCCACCGCTTACACACATACCTGATTCATAGGCCTTTAGGGGACTCTTTCCATGTGGCCTAGTATGCATTGGAGATTGAGGAAAGACACATGCATGCCAGTTCTCTGAGGAATTAGCTCATTTACAGAGGCATGATAGCTCAGACTTGTAAGTTCTCTTCGTATCCCAGAGTCTCTGTATCAGCAGTCCTCAACCGGTGGGTCTTGACTACTCTGGCTAACTTCTAGCTCCCAAAAATATTTACCTTATGATTCATGACAGTAGAAAATTATATGCACCTTTCCTTTTACCTGTCTCTTCCCACCCTTCCACCTTTGCTCAGCCTAAGGGTCGGGTTTCTTCTAGGCACAAGTCCCACGCTGGACTGAACCTGAACTTTTCCCCCAGCAGCCAACCTCTGCAGGTATTCTATCAGAAGACTTCTTATACTGTTCTTCGATTCTATCTGCCTTCTAGGCACATCTCACAGTTGTGACCTGGTTACTTCTGCTGCCAAGTGGCAGGGGTTGAGCTGCTTTGTCCACAGTCTGGGTGGTCAGCTCCTGCCACATTTGGTGAGGCTCCAGAGCAGTGATCAAGTACACAGAGTTCAGGGGAATTAAAATCATGCACCATCAAAAGCGCCAACCTCTGCATTCCTTGAGTGTCCCTCAACAGGCTAATTAGCCTACCTGTGCCTCAGCTTCCTCGTGTGTAAAATGAGGAGGGCGGGCACCAGCTTCTTAAGGCATTCTGACTCTTACTAAGCTATCCTCATAACTCCTTCAGAACACTCACTGCCTGGCCTGCTGTAAACAGGGCTGTTGCTGGGGTGGGCATTGTTCTTTTGTTAGTCACATTAGACTGGTGCCAACAGCTGATTCAAATATCTCTCCAATGTCAAGTGTGTGACATGACAAATGTGTAAAGTTTGTTCTTGTAGCATTCCAGGGTGGGAATGCAGAAGGAGTCTTCCCTCTACACACTGACTGACACCTCCACTCACTTTCTTTCTTTCTTCTTTTTTGGAATTTTTTTCCTTTTATTTATTCTTCTCTCATATAGTACATTTTGACTTCACTTTTCCCTCTTTCCTCCACCTCCTCTTTTCCCCAGATCCAGCCCCCTTCCATCAGAAAAGAGCAGAATGTTCAGGAATATCAACCAAATATGGCATAGTAAGCTACAATAAGAACAGGGACATATTCTCACACCAAGGCTGAATGAGATAACCCAGTAGGAGGAAAAGGGTCCCTAGGCAGGCAAAAGAGTCAGAGACAGTTCCATGCATCCCGGCTCCCTCCCATTGTTAGGAGTCCCACAAGAATGTTGAGCTACACAACCACACATATATGCAGAGGACCTAAGTCAGATTCATACAGGCTCCCTGATCTCTGTGAGCCCACTTGACCCCCAGTCAATTGGTTCTGTGGGTCCCCCTACTCCACAGGACTCCCCAAGTTTGTTTGTTCTTTTAATGAAATGTTGTTACTAGTTATTTTTATGTGCATGGGTAGTTTGCCTGAATGTGCACTATGAGCATGCATCGCCCACTGCGGCCAGAAGAGGGCGTCAATTTAAAACAATATTGTGTTTTCATGACACGAGTGTTAGGATATAGATATGGGCCACCATATCCAGCTAAGCTCATTTAAACTTTTAAATTGTGGTAGTTAGTAGACCTGATAGATATATTTTTAAAAAGATTTATTTATTTATGCACATGAGTGCTCTGTTTGCGCATATGCCTGCATGGGAGAAGAGGGCACCAGATCTCATTATAGATGGTTGGGAGCCACCATGTAGTTGCTGGGAATTAAACTCAGGACCTCTGGAAAAGCAGCCAGTGCTCTTAACCACTGAGCCATCTCTCCAGTACCCTGGTAGATATTTTTTAATGTTGGTGAAAAAGAATACATGTGCCAGTCTGTGGTGGCACACGCCTTTCATCCCAGCACTCAGGAGGCAGAGGCAGGCAGATCTCTGTGAGTTCAAGGCCAGCCTGGTCTACAGATCGAGTTCCAGGAAAAGCCAGGACTACACAGAGAAACTTTGTCTTGAAAAACCAAACAAACAAACAAACGAAATATAAATGATATTATGACTTTGTTCTTTTATTTATTTTTAAGATTTATTTTTAATTGTGTGTCTGTGTATGTGCACATGCATATGGTTGCTGGTGCCCAAATGGTCCATAGAGGGTGTTGGGTGCCCTGGAACCAGTTACAGGCAGTTGTAAACCACCTGATGCGGGTGCTAGGAACCGCATTTGGGACCTCTGGAAGAGCTGTATGCACTTTTAGCCACTGAGCTATCATCACTCCAGCCCCATAAACTTGTTCTTTTAAATATTTTATTAAGTCTGTCAAGTCAGCCTCAGCTCTTCACAGTCCTATACACTTTGTGTGTTTTAAAATCTACCGATCTTATTATTGTGTATGTTTGCATGGAGGTCACAGGACAGCTTTGTGGAGTTGGTTTTCTCCTTCCACCTTTACATGGGTTCACAAGATTGAACTCCAGTCTTCAGGCTCGCTCGGCAAGCGCTTTTACTCCCTGAGAGAGGCAGAGGCAGATGGATTTCTGGGAGTTCAAGGCCAGACTGGTTTACAGAGTGAGCTCCAATCCACCCAGGGCTACCATGGTGAGACCCTATCTGAATGACTAAACAAAACATTGAGTGGATAAGGAGTCCACAGCCTTCATCAGTTGGCCAAAGGAGGGCGGGAGAATCTATGATGTAAAAGAGGCTAAACACTCTGTGCTGGGGTAATAGCCTCTCTGTATTCAACCAGCAACAGGGGAAAGGGCTTTATTGATCAGGTCTTCCCAGAAAACACTGGGAAGAATGCAGTCATCTGATCATATCTAGCTGCAAGGGAGGCTGGGGGGAATGTAGTCTGTGTATACCTAGAGACTAGAGACTGGAGGACTGAGCTAGGAAGTGCCCAGTAGTCTGGGCCAGAGGGTTGTAATATTCATTGACATCCCAAGTGAGAATCTCTGTCCAGGGCAACTCACTGTATCTTAGGGAGGACGGGCAGAGGGCTAGATTCTAAATCTCTCACCATATTGTCTCCTTAGGACAAGCCACGCCAAAGCCAAGGCCGAGGCGGCAGAACAGGCTGCCCTGGCTGCCAACCAGGAGTCCAACATTGCCCGCACGTTGGCCAAGGAGCTGGCTCCAGACTTCTACCAGCCAGGTAAGGCCAGGCAGAGGTGGGGTGGGCAGGGCAGTCCCACGGTGGGTCCTTTTCCTCATTTGCTACAAGGTGAAGATGCCTAAGTGGAATTCTGAATGTCTGTGAGTTTGGAACTTATGGTTGTCGTGCAAACAGGAGATGAGGTGATACAGGGGCTCATGTGGGGGGCACACAGCCCTACCTCTATGCAGGACTGGGGTGGGGGTAGCCCAGGTTCCAAGCTGTGCATGGGACCCACTCCAGCTTGTCTCTTGTCTCTCCTCTGGACAAGGCAGATGAGGGGCAGCTGAGGATGCTGAGAAGCTCAAAGGGCTCCCTGCAACTTTCAGAAGTTTGTGGAGAATTGATCTGGCACTGCCTGCGTGTCAGGCACACACGCTGGGCTCTGGGGACATACAACTGGGGCCAGAGAATCAGGAAGAGTCACACAGGTAGCTTTGCACTGGGTAACAGACTCATATGTTTAAATCCTTACCTGCTGCTCACGGGCTTCGGGATGTTGAGCTGCGAGGTGGGTACAAGAAAAGCGTCTATTTTCTGGACAGGAGCTAAGTGCATGCGACAGTGAGCTTGAGCTGGCCGTGGCTCCTGTCCACTGCACCCCACACAGGGGATGAATGCTGGGAAGAGTGGTCCAACTAGGACCCTGGGGCCAGGTCAGGTCTGTAGATTGACTTGCACATTCTTGAGTTCCTGATTCAGTGGGTCTGGATGGAACCTGTGAGTGTCGCACCTAATGAGGTCCAGGGCAAGCGATGGAGCAAACAGAACCACCCTTTCAGATCTACTGCACAGGAAGTGCTGGGTGGTCCGGGCAGATGGATGAAGAGGAGGGGGCTCCAGGTTCAAAGGAACAGAAATGGAAAAGCAGCGAGGCATGCCGGAAGCTACATGGCACAGCAGGGAGCAGGGGGCCAACTGAGTAATGAGACTCGGGGCTCGGACACAGACTGCGCCTCGCAAAGCTGCGCCCGCGGCTGAGCAGGGAGACTGGTGTTCCACGCATCGGAGGGGTTTTTAATGAGCGAAACATTTTTCTGGCTTCAGCTCGCCAGTGGCACTACTAGGTCTGTCTGTGATGAAGGGGGTGAGTTGGTCCCAGTGCTCCCCCTGCTGGTCACAGGAAGCACAACGCCAGACTGCTTTGGATGACCTTTGCAGTAGTGGCTTTCGCAAAACAAACAGTAGAGTAAGTGTGATTAAGCCCATTTTTTGCAGACAAAAGAATGGAAAGAGACCCCCGCTAAGCTCATCATCTCGGCCCTTTGCTGCATGATATTGGGCAAATGAGTTAACCTCCCTGGGTCTCCTTTTCGTCTGGGCGACGGAATTCACAATCTCACCCACCTCGCAGAGTTATTAAAACTGACTGATTCCACCAGAGTCTGATCCACCGTGCAGTGAGCGCTGGGCGAGTAAATGAACGCGGCTCCTAGAGGCTACCTGGCTGGCCCAGGACAGCCCAGCACGCCGTGGTTCGAAGCCCACTTCTCTCGGTTATCCCCGGCAGGTCCGGAGTATCAGAAGCGTCGGCTGCTGCAGGAGATCCTGGAGAACTCGGAGAGCCTGCTGGAGTCCCCGGAGCGGGGCCAGGGCGCCGGCCTCCCTGAGCGGCCCCGGGAAAGCCCGCAGTTGCACGAGCGCGAGACCCCGCAGCCCGAGGGCGGCTCGCCATCTCCGGCCGGGACGCCCCCGCAGCCCAAGAGGCCCAGGCCCGGAACCTCAAAGGACGGCCTGCTGAGTCCGGGTTCTTGGAACGGCGAGCCTGGTGGAGAGGGCAGCCGGCCCGCCACGCCGGCCGATGACGCCGGCCGTCGCAGCCCCGCGCGTCCCGCCTCGGAGCGCATAGCCATCGAGGCGCTGCAGCCGCCGCCCGCGCCCTCGCGGGAGCCCGAGGTAGCAATGTACCGCGGCTACCACAGCTACGCCGTACGCACCGCGCCACCCGAGCCCCCGCCCTTGGAGGACGAACCCGAGCCCGAGGTCCCCCTATCCGACTCGGCGCCCCCATCTCCTGTCTCCACTACCGCCCCGGAGAAGCAGCCTCCGGCGCCTCGAAGCCAGGTGCCCACCACGCCCGCCACTCTGGAGCCCAAGCCCATCGTCCCCAAAGCCGAGTCCAAGGCTAAGGCGCGCAAGACAGAGGCCCGAGGGCTGAGCAAGGCCGGCGCCAAGAAGAAGGGCCGTAAGGAGGTGGTGCTCGCGCCGGAGGCGGAGGTGGAGGTGGAGGAGGTGAGGCTGAGGGCAGAGGGGAGCCTCTCAGGACCTTGCAGCTCCAGGCGGGGTTGTGTGCACACACGGAGTGGTGGTGACTTGAGAGACTGGAGGCAGAATAGAACAGGGGCCATCTAGAGCTAGTGGGACACTGAGCATTCGGCTGGAGCACTAACTACCTCTCAGTAAAGGACGCAGCAGGGAGGGCTTCTTGGGGGGTGGAGGAAGATCCCTACAGGGGCTTGAGTCCCAGGCCTCTGTTGGGGTCCAGGAGCCAAACACAGCAGCGGCAGAGAGACGCTAACAGATGGGAGGGCGAGTGATGGAGTTCCAGACACCACTCTGCCCTCTTGCCCCTAGGTCTTTTCGAGGCCCCTGGAAGACTGAGTAAATTACTTCCTTCAAATCTTCCCCTCTCCTGGTCCACTATAGACCAGGGTGCAGGATCCAGCTGTGAACAAACCAGGGATGCTTTTAGGAAGATCCTTCTGGAGGCCTGGCTTCTCTGCCCAGCTTTGTGAGCTAGTTGTGGGGTGTGGGGGAGTCTAGAGATCCTGAGCACTCAGGCAGCCTTCCTCTATGCTCTTCAGGTTCCCAATACTGTCCTCATCTGTATGGTGATCCTGCTGAACATCGGTCTGGCTATTCTCTTCGTTCACCTCCTGACTTGACCCTCATCTACCAGGTATGGCTAGAGGATGCAGCCAGGGTGGTGGGGCTTGGTACTTGGGGTTGGGCATGGTCTTGTAGCTAGGTAGAGCCCATCCCCTAGTGTCCAGGTGTGACACGCCTTGCATACCTTGCACACTCAACTCCATCTCCACATTCCCTCTCCACCTTGACTCAACACTGCCTTCAGTTTTCTGCCCATTCACAGGCCCTAAGTTGGTTCTGTCTTCTTCCCAGGATACAGCTTGGGCTAAAGGACAGTGGCCATCACTGGTCTGAGAACCTTCCTCCTGCTGGGACAAACCTTACAACCTGAGTCTAGGGCTTGGCCACACTGAATCTTGCCCTGCATCCCAAGAGACCTCCTGCTTTGATCCTGGCTCAGTGTGGACTGGAAGTTTCCAGGCGGACCCAGGAGAAAGGAAGTCCTTGTTCTGTCACTGGTTTAGTGACAGCGTTAGCCTTGTGGCTGTAGCTCTGGGGTCTAATGCGGAGCTCTGGGGTTCTCTGTGTCGCTAGACACCCCACGGCCCTCTCTTCAGGCACTGATGACTTTGGGACCCAAAGAATAGAAGTGACCCAGAAGACAGTAAGGAAGGGATAAGATCGGTGGGCCAGCAGGAAACAGGAAGGAAGCTCAAGGGCCTGTCTCCGATTCCTTTGCAAAGCAGAAGCTTGGTCCCTGCCCTGCTTGTGGCTCCGCCTTGAGGGCCATCTCCCTTCTGCTGACTGGTGTTGTCTCCCTTCAGAGCCAGGAGTTCCACCGAGGATCCCAGGACCTATGTTTCTGCAATGCCAAGCAGGTGTCCCAGGAGGACTGGACTGTGGACCTGAAGCCTTGCCCACTTCTACTCCATAGATGTTTAAGGAGGCCTCCCGTGAGCCCATGCTTGGTGCCGGGGTGCCAGAAGGAGGAAATGTCTAGGGCAAAGGATGCCCCGAGGGAAGAGCCCTGGTCTCCTGAGCCCCTTGTCCTGCTCCTGCACCTGTCTTCAGCCCTGCCTCTCCCTGTCACCCTTCCCTGGCCTTTTGTGTGTGTTTGAGAGACGTCACCTAAGCAAGATATTGATACGGATCCTTCCCTCCTCCTCCCACCCCATCCCCAGTCTGGTCCCCAGCTGATGGCTTGAGGTCACCCAAGAAGGTGAGGGGGTGGCAGAAGTCCCTTGGGTAGTGCAGTCCTCCCCAGAACACCCTGCTCCAGAGTTCTCAGAGTTCTGGAGGGCAGCATAGGAAATGGAGAAACCCAGTTGGATATACCAGCATGCAATGCTCTGCATCCCCCCACCTTGGCATCCCCTAGGACCAGTAGCAGGGGGGACCTGAGCCTCTGAGCCTTTGGCTGGGAAGCCACCTACAGGGCTCTGGGCTTGGGTGCTAAGAAAGGCAAGGCATGTTGGTGATGGCCCCTGATTTTGAATGTGTCTGAGTCGGAGGCTGAAATTCATTTAGGGTCAGTGATGTGCCCTGGGTCATTGTGTAGGAGCCCTGGGCCTGAGGGCTACAGCTACTGTGATGTCTGTCCTATGAATTGGCTTATCCCTGTCCCCTGTCAAGGGCACTGTGGGGCCAGGGGAGCTTGACACAGAAGCCTGCAGAAGTCAGGGGCTATATCCCCAGTGCACATTCTCTGGCAGAGGCTGGAGACAAGCATTGTGCAGGAAGACAGGCTTGAGTCTGGGCTCCAGCTGGGTGCAGCCCGTGCAGAAATGAATCGTGCTTGGCAGAAGGTTTACTTGCATGCACCTCACTTAAGGAAGTTCGCACCACATTGTGTGACTGGACCCGTGGGCTTGCTGGATGCAGCATAACAGCCCGACTACTGGTTCCCTCTTCCCAGGAGGATGGAAGAAAATAGTTTCCAGGCCCCTAAAGTTGAGGGAAAAGGAGGCAACGGTATCCAAGCTGAGTTGGAGGAAGCTGCTGATACTCTTGACTTCATTTCTTTGGACTTCTTAGACTTGGGCATGGAAGCCAGGCATCCTCCCGTAGGAGCCTTGGACCTGGGTGTTGGGGATCAACTTCCTTTTCCTCTTGGTCCATGGGCACCTTCTCCTCTAGCATCACACTGGCTGTCCTCAGCGTTGCTGGGGCTCAATGGCTTGGTTGGAATCGCTTTTCTACTGAGTGGAGCCTGCAGATGTTCCTGTACCAGCCAGTGTCAGCAGGACTTTGCCTCCGGTTAGGTTTTCCTGGAACTAGGGAATGAGGAGGGTGGGTGGAGGTTACTCAGGAATGAGAGGCCCCAGGCCTTGGCTCTGAGGTCATCGCTCTACTCTGGGTCTGGTCCAGCCCTGAGGACAAGCTTGTGACTGTCAGAGCTATCAGAGCTGTTTTGGGAGGTATGGGATGAGGGGCTGGGTTCAGGATGCCAAACTCTTTGCCAAAATAAATGTGCATATGCTCACAGGCCCAACTGTGCCATGATGTCTGCTTGTGGATCCAGGATGAGGGGTGGGAGCTGCCAGGTGAAGACCACAGGGAGAGAGGGTGGGAGATTGCCAGTCCTACTTCCTCACATCCTCTTTCTAAAGATGCCCCCACAAAGCACTGAAGGGTAACTGAGGGGCCTCCAGTCTGGAGAAGAGGTCCAGAATCATGCAGCTCTCATAGTCTTTTTCCAAAAGCTTCTCTTGTTAGCCTGTGGCAGCAATAAGAGTCTGCCCTTTGAGGGCTCTCTGGACTCACTCCAGTCCTGTCTTGGACCCCTTATATCTGGAACCTCCATTTATATTGATTGCCCCATCTATAAAGTGGGGACAACCCTGCCTGCCTCCTGGGGTTACCATGAGGGTTACAATAAGGACTGAAAGGGTCTGGAGGGTTGGCTCAGTGGATAAAGCACAATGCAAGCATCAGGGCCTGAGTTTGGATCAGCAGAAGCGACACAGAAGTGGAACGTGGCAATGTGCACCTGTAACTCCATCTCTTGGGGCTTGCTGGCCAGCCAGCTTAGCTGAGATGGTACACTCCATATTGAGTGAGAGACTCTGTCTCAAGAAATACAGTAGAGAGGCAACTGAGGTAGGACATCTTGATGTCAACCCCTGGGATCCATGTGACCCACAAGGCAAGTGAATTGCATAAACACACACACACACACACACACACACACACACACACACACACACACACACACACAGCAGCGAAGTTTATGTAGAGTCCAGCTACAGAAAGGAGTTGAGAAACATTTATCTCATTGCTCTCAGTGTTACATGTGACAATGCCCTCTTGCATTTTGACGTAGGGACTCCAGGATATCCCCAAAGGGACAGAGATGACTTGAGCATCAAGTAAGCAGTTGCAGACTGTCTCATTGGGAGTACCAAGCCCATGGCACCCTCCACAGTCTGGGGGAAGAGGTGGGCTTACCCTGGCTTCCCTACAGCAGGCTCTCGGAGGGGAAAGGTTCTCTGGCTTGGTTGGGAACAAGCAATGTCCATTAAGGTTCCCTCACAGCTTGTGGCCAGGGAGACTACATGAGGACAGAGTCTGTTACCACCGGAGCTGTGCCATATGTCATCGGGAGTTCTGGATGTCTAGCACTGCTGCCCATGGTTGTGTATCGCCCTGGCTGCTTTTGTTCCTCTTTCATGTTCCATTTCACCACGGAGAGTAGCTCCTGCCCTATGGCCTTCCTCCCAGGTGAGCTGCTTTGAGCCACATAAGTAGATTCTGGATGGTGATGAGGATGTGATTCCCAGGAAGAGGGGTGGCTGTGGGGTGCCGCAGGAGGGTAAGTGCAAATGGGAATGTGTTCAACCTGCAGAGGCTTTGATAAACTCCACAGAGGGGAAGGGAATGGTTACCTGGCCAGTGGCTGAGGTTTCTGGGACACTGCAAGACTGCTAGAATCTTGGAGACTGAGTCCGATAAGGCTGGCGAGAAGCGCGCCCCCTGGTAGCACAGATGTAGAATACAGCCTGGCAGACTTTTCAGTCTTAGGGGCCCATCACCTGACAAGTGGCTCTGGAGTCATTTAAGGTATTTTATAAGGTGGGGACTAATGGATATTGATAAGGGCTGTCATAACTGACCATTGCCTTGGAGTCAGAGAAGTGAGGTACTGGGAGCTATGCAAGCCACACTTGAGATAAGCAGCAAGCAGTTTCATCCCTGAGGGACCTGGCTGTGTTATGAGACACCAGCCTAGTTATGAACTTTGGAGGCACCAAGCTTGACAGGCTTATATGGAAACCTGCTTTGAGTCTGTGTAAGTAAAAAACAACTCCTGAATGGTAAAATGCAGACTTGAATGCATGCTGAAGTGGCCTTATTTTCCAAGGCTAAACCTTGACTGTGTCTGTGGATACAGACCCCCTCTTCTCTCCTCTCTCACTGTGTGCTCCACTGCTTAGAGGACCTGGCCCTTGCTAGCCTTTTACTCCCTTTCCTGGGGCAGAAGAATAAGGAAGAGTAAGCAGCGTGGCTCAGCTCCCAGATTCCCCTACAATCAGGTTGCTGCTTCAGCTCCTGATTCTGTCCCCTGATAACTTCCTTCTCTGGGGCAGCGATGACCAGTCCGCAAATGAGTAAAGCCCTTCTAATAGTACCAGCCACGGCGTAAGTACACAAGAACCACACAATAACTCCACCATGCAGATGCTAGCTCCTTGGTTTTAAAGATAAGGAAATCAAGACTTGGAGGGATGGGGTCCAGGTACCATGGAAGTAGGGAGAGTTAAATCTGGGACCAAAACAAGAGCCTATATTCATCCTACTGGGTGGTGGTGGTGGTGGTGTGGGTGTGTGTGTATGACATGCATGCTAGAGCATGCACCTTGAGGCCAGAAGACAACCTCTGGGAGTCCATCTTTTTTCCCCTCCACCATATGGGCCCTGGGCACTGGACCCAAGTCATCAGGCTTTGGGGCAAGCACCCTTACCTACAAATTCATCTCCTTTTGTAGAAGGGACCTCTGGTATCTTAGGAGGGTTTTGTGGTCCACAATGATGTTGAAATTCTGATTCTCTAGCGTGTGCCTCCTCAGCACTGTCATTACAGGCATGTGCCACCACACTCCATTTTGCAGTGCTGGGGATTGGACCCGGGGGTCTTGTGCATGTTAGACAATCATTCTAGTAACTGAACAACATCTCCTATGTGAGAAGCCAAGTTTTCATCCTGCCTCTATTGGCGCATTGGATGTTTGTGGGTCCACCTAAAGAGTCAGTGCTTTGAGCGAAAGTGGCTTCTACAGTCCTTCCCTATTAAATATAATTTTCTACACCTTTGATCGGGAAAATGTGGTTGATACCGAACTCGCGTTGGCTGTAGATGAAGGGCTGGAAATGGAGACAGGGAGAGCCTTGAAATAGAGGGATGACCATTAAAAAAAAAAAAAAAAATCCTGTCACTTCTGGCTCCAGGGGCTTAGCCATCAGAAAGGTGGCCCCACTCCACTTCCAAGGCATTGGTGTTCAGGAATGGGAATGGGTCTTTTTGCTGGCTCCCTTAGCAGTTAATGATGAGCCTCCCTTACCTCTAGACTGCTCTGCCCTTCAGCTTTTAAAAAGACATTCGGGGACATCTCAGAATCTCTCTGCATACAGGCCCTGGGAGGTCTGCAGAGGGAGCTAGGGAGATGCTGAAGACAAAGTCATGTGGGCATCTCTACATCTCATTCTCTGCTTCCTGCCTGTCTCCTGAAGCCATGCCAGTCTCCAGAAGCCCAGAGACTAGCTGTGCAGTCTCCGGGAAGGAGGGCAGTTGGTGGCTCGTTCTGGCTAATGAGATGGATTGTTGAAATCAGTTGGCCAGATTGCCTGCCTTCCCCGGGGAAGACAGTTTGGCAGCTTCTGCTGAAGTTAAACACAAACGTGCCCTGTGATCCAGGATTCTCACTCCCACATATTTACCCAAAATAAATGGAAACATATGTCCAAGGAGACGTGAACAAGAATGTTCACAGTGGCTCTGGGCATTGCTGCCAGAAAACTAGAAACACATGTGACTGTCAACAGGAGAAAACAAGTGACTGTACCCATCACTAGGGGACCAGCTCCGGAACAGTGAGAAGCAATGACAGAGGACAGGGTCCCACTGAAAAGCCACCGCATTAGGTGAGGGAAGCAGACAGGTGAACAGCATGGGCAGAGATACGAAAGGCTCCAAAGGGCAAAGCCAGGCCAGAGTGACAGAGTCAGCACAGTGGCTTCCTGGAAAGGGGCTGGTGCTAGATCAGGGAGGGATCGCTTAGGAAGGGGTGTGAGTGAGTTTCTGGGGGGTGGGGGGTGGAAAGTCATGCATCTGGTCTGGGATGGTGATGACACATGCACTGGCCCAAACCCACAAATTAATTTGTACCCCTAAAATCTAAACATGTTAGAGTAGGTAGTTTAGACTTCAGGTGTTTTTTTTTTTCTTTAACATGTTTGAACTAGAAATTAAAAACTTTCAATTTCGTGTGCGTGTGTGTGTGTGTGTGTGTGTGTGTGTGTGTGTGTGTGTGTGCTCATGTGCATGAATGTGTGCCTTGGGCCATGTACATATGTGGAGATCAGAAGACAGCCTAGGATGTTGGTCCTTAGCTTCTACTCCATTTATGATAGGGCTTGTTAGCCACTGCAGAGCCAGGCTAGTCAGCTCACAGGCTTCTGAAGTTCTGTTTCCACCTCTTATCTTGCATAGAGTCCTGAGACTGCAGATGGTCCTACTGTGCCCTCAGAGTGCTGGGATTGCAGAGGGTCCTACTGTGTCCACAGAATGCTGGGATTACCATGTCCAGCTTTATATGGTTTCTGGGGATCTGAATGCTGGTCCTCACATTTGATTGAAAGCACTTTTGGGAGCTACCTCCCTAGCTCAGAAAATCAAGATTTTATTAAAAACAAGGGTGAGCTGGTCCAGCCAGAGCCAGTTATGATCAGTCTCATGTCCACTAGCTCCATGCATTAGGATGGGTTAGTGTGTCAGTTCAATGGCTTACTTTTGCTCATTCGTGATCAAAATGGGATTGGGCTCAGGGGTTCGCTCTTAGTTTTTAAGAAAAATGGTAAGATAGCTGCAGGTCCCTGGTTGTGAGGTGTCAAGAGTGGCCTGTTATTGAGCATATATCAAACTGGGGTGCTGAGCCAGGTTCCACACTGGCCAGTGCTCACGGAGGCACCTCTGCCCCCTAGGTCTGTGACCCTGGGTCAGTCACTGTCAGTACTTTATCTGTCAAGTGCAGGCAATTGCTTTATCTGCTGCACAGGTCTGATGAGAAGACAAGGAGCCCATTGGTACCCAGCAGTGACCCCAGCCCATGGGGCTCTGTCAGCACCAGCCTGCGACCTTTACTTCCCCATTTGTCATCAGGAAAGGCTACTCTAGGTGCAAGCAGAGGCCCCTCTCCTCTGCCTTCCACACAGAGAATGCTTCTGTTGGCTGGAAAATGAGCCTAGAGAAAGTTGGGCATGGCAGTGCACACTTGTGATTCCCCGAATTTGTGAGGCTAAGGCAGGAAGATTGCAAGTCCAAGGCTAGCCTAGATCACACCAGAAGACCCCCAACCTCTCTCTCAGAAAAAAAAAAAAGTAAGTGAAGCTCTTGGGACACCACTCTTCAGTGCTGAGCTATTGGGTACCGATGGATCCTGGAGAGGGATCATTTCTTCAGATGTGTACACCCTGGTGAGACAGACGCACAGGCCCCTTGAACAGTTTCTGAACCCATGAGCATGCGGACAGCCCTGGTTCAACTCAGTGGGTCATAAAACACAAAAAGACATGAAGTTGGGAAAGAGACTTGTAGGAAAGGAGAAGTCTAGACAGGGATGGGAGGGACATAAGAGAGCAGGAGGCAAGAGTAATCAGAATGTAACACCACACACACACTCACACACACACACACAAGAGTAATCAGAATGTAACACCACACACACACTCACACACACACACACACAAGAGTAATCAGAATGTAACACCACACACACACACACACATACACACACACATACACACACACACACACACACTCACACACACTCACACAAGAGTAATCAGAATGTAATACCACACACACACTCACACACACACACACGAGTAATCAGAATGTAACACCACACACACACTCACACACACACACACACACATACACACACACACACACTCACACACACACACATACACACACACACACTCACAC
>CAJQZJ010000520.1:4046344-4104182 GCA_907164525.1 Lophiomys imhausi | reverse complement strand
ACACACACACACACACACACACACACATGGATTGTCAAAGAACAAATTCATTAAAAAAACAAACAAAAGTAGGACTCCACAAATGAGAGAAAACATATTTGCCTTTCCAAAACTGGATTAACTCACTTAGCATTGTCTCCAGTCGCGTCCATTTTCCTGTACAAACCATGACTTCACATGTTGCTTTCATAAGCCATCGATTATGAATAGTGCTACAGCAAACATCAGTGTGCAAGATAAAAAAAGAGCCTAGGATCTTGTGAGGAGAGTGGAAGAAGGGGCAGGGATGGGGGCTTCTCCAGGTGCCTGCAGTCTGTGATCAGGCCTGGCCTCTGGCCCTCTATCTCCTGGGAGGGGCGGCCTTATGTGGGTGTTCCTCCTCTGTCCCTCTGCAGACAGCCACAGCAGATGCGGGTACATAGGCATGAGGCCAGAAGCAAATGAAGATAATGAAAACATCGCCATCCTCCCCCCACCCCAGTGACCCCACGATCCTCCTTTCCTGGAGGGAAATCTGTGGTAGATTCAACCTTCCTTGGTCTGATTGCTGGGATGAAGTTTTTAATGCCGGTGGTCAGGGGGTGTGGCCACCCCATAGTCGTACCTTTCTGCTTAAAAGAATCTGGGTGGCACTTCCCACAATCTGAAGTACATCTTTTTCCTGTGACATTTCTGGAGTCCACAAGGATCTAATCTTCTTTTGGTTCCAGGCTCCAGGCCAGGATAACCCCTCCTTACTGCCAACCAAGAAAAGGAAAAAACAAGCCCTCCTCAAAGCAAACCGAACCAACGAGCAAACAAAACCAACGGGGTACACATTTGTCTCACCTGTTCACTAGACGGTAGGCTACCCAGTGTGGGCCTGGAGCTTGTAAAGGTGCTAGGGCCTAGCTAGATTCGTCTTGGCAGGCAATACTTTTTAAGGGTTCACTGCATGTCAAGTGGCATGTCGTCACAGCCACTTCAGGACGGCTGTGATTATTGGGAAATGTCTTGGGTACGGAGACCAAACATGAAGAACAATTACCCATGTAACTTGCTTTGCTTACTGTTAGAACTGGGCTCTGATGCTCTTGTTTCAACTTCAGGATTATTTCTCTAAGGTGCAGTTCTAAATGTTTACCACCGTGAGGCGCAACTGCTGCACACATGAAAACTACTTGCTCTAGAAGACACTTTATTAAAAAAATAAAATCGTCATTATTACCTGTTTTATTCTATATGTTTCTCACACTAGCTCTGAGATTTGAGGCAGTACTGTGTCGTGCCGATGAGAATGCAAGTTTTGCTCTCCCGGAGGACCTAGGTTCAATTCCCAGCACCCACATGGCAGCTCATGCCTGTAACTCCAGTTCCAGGGGATCTAACACCCTCACACAGACACACATGCAGGCAAAACACCAATGCAGCACATAAAGTAAAATTAAAAAAAAAAAATCTGAAATTCTAAATCAGGCATCTGCCTTGGAAACCCACCTTTCATTGGACACATCTTCAATGGAGGTCACTTAAATGAGACGCTTGCAGCAGCACGGGGATGGCAAGCTTGGGAGTTTTCTTTTGGCGTGTGGCTAGCAGATGTCTTAAAGCACATTGGGTGTAAATACTTTTGGGGGGAGAGCAGTGTATCCACTTAGCCACACTCCTCACTAAGCCCTACTGTATGCCACCCCCACTTACATTTACCTGCCCAATCCTGAGGCGCTTGATTTTACAATTAGGTTTGTGCTCGGATAGTTTACTGGCACAGTTATACTGACATTTTGTAGACTAGCATCAAAGGACACAGGAGAAACGTGAGGCCAGAGTTTGGAAGGCAAGTAGGAAAGATGGGTATGGCTAAATGTCATGCTGGAGATGCGGGGAGTGGCCTCGTTGTGCAGTGTTCGCATCTGACACACAGTGCCATTTCTCTCACACACTTCAGTCAGGATCTGTGGATTACCTGGGTGAACAGTGGGAAACTGGAGGAGGGATGTGGCACTTTCTGCTTGCAATACCCTCCCAGGAGAGGGACTGGTTGAGTCATATGCCCACATGGAGTCAGTCCTGATCTGAGGCTGTTTCCTTTTGCTTAGTGAACCGCTGACTGGACTCAATTGGATGTCGTAGTTAAGCCTCACACTGTTACAGAAGAGACCGAGTGTCTCCAGATTCACAAGCTGAAGCCCTGGTGCCCAAGGGCTAAGAATGCAGTCCCTTAGGGGTGGGGCATTAAAGAGTGGCTAAGTCAAACCGAGGCTGTTAGTGTGGGCTTAAATGCAATTGGCTTGATTTCCTCACGAGATGGAGATTGACACATAGAGAGGCTGCAGGGGTGAGGTGGGGGGGGGGGGGAGGGGGACAGGGGCCTGAGAGGATGGAGGCCCAGAGGGCTATCTGTGTGAAGACACCATGAGAATGAACCGGACAGAGAAGCAAGGATGACGATGAAGGGGATGTAGCAGGGGAAAGGATCTTCTCACGCCGGTGGAGAAGAAATCCAAGTCAAGAATTCCAATACTGCATAGAGACAAGAATTCTTTTGTGTAGAGCTAGTCTTTAGAAAGCTACCGGAGGGCTGGAGAGGTGGCTCAACCGTTAAGGCCCGACTCACAACCAAAATTATAAGAAGGCTACTGAGAGATGTGCTCCACCACAAAAGAGATGCAAAGATGAAAAAGGGGGCCACAGGAGAAGCTAGAAAAGACAACTCATCAGTGAGAAAGCACAGGGCTTTGCAAATAACAGAGGGAGCTTCAGTAATAACTTTGACCTAGCTGTAGCCAAGAAACCACCATGTTTGCAGGAAAATGCACGCAGGTGGGGACAATTATGTTAAGTGCATGAGACCAGTCTCAGGATGACAAATAGCAGATGTTTTCTCTCATTTGCGGTTCCTATATTTCACACAGCTACATAAAATCAAGGATGGATATGACATGAAAGTGGAAATGAAACTATCTGAGGGGCAGAAGGGACTAATGGGAGGGAGAAAAGAGGAGAGGAAGGAGGATTAAGGTGGAGGGGGTGAGAGGGTTAATACACCATAACTGTATGGAAACACAAATTGATTAAAAAACAGACCTGCCAGGTGTAGTGGTGCACACTACTACAGTGTAGTAATTCCAGCACTAGGGAAACAGAGGCTGCCATCCCTGTGAGATCTACATAATGTGTTCCAGGCCAGCAATGGCTACATGGTGAGACCCTGTCTCAAAAAACAAAAGTAACTGAGGCTGGAGAAACAGCTCAGATGTTAGGAGCACTTGTTCTTGCAAAGGACCCAGGTTTGATTCCCAGCATCCACATGGAGGCTCACAACTGTCTGCAACTCCAGTTTCAGAGATCCAGTGCCCTCCTCTGACCTCTGGAGGCACAAAGCATGCACCTGGTACACAAATGTACATGCAGGTAGAATGTTTATCTACACAGAATTAAAAAATAAATCTAAAAACTAAAACACAAAACTGAAACCAGCAAAACTCTCTGTCGTGTATTATATTATTAAATTGTATACATGCTCACTGTAAGAAGTCAAAAAATCTTGGAGAAAGGAAAGAAAACCAAGGGGCCAGAGAAATGGCTTAGGGTGCAGTGTGTAAGCGCTCTGACTGTTCTGTGGAGTGTGCGTTAGAATTAGGGTTCTCAGCACCTAGACTGCTGTGTTTACAAATCTGTACTCATACAATGGACACACAATTTTCTTTATTGTCTTTTTATTTTCTGAATTTTACATCATGCATCCTGTTCCCTCTCATCTCCCACCTCCCCTCAGACTCACTCTCCACCCTTGAAACCTCTCCCAACATTAAAAACAAAAACAAAAACAAAAAACCTCATGCAGAAGCTGTAGTGTCTCAGTATGTCCCATAATATTCCCTTTTGTCCACACTTTGCTTGCAAATGTTCATTATAATGATTCCCTGGTCTTGTACAAGGCCCCTGGCTTCTGTTACTTTGTCAATACTGGAACCTCACTGGGATTCCTCTCAGATACCCTGTTGTTGCTCTGTGTCATGGAGATCCTGTAGTTTTGAGTCTGTTGAACTGGCCTCTTTATGCACTCCAGCAGCTCATCCATGTAGTATATGTTGGGGTGGGCCAACTCAAAGTTCTGGTTCTGGGCCTGCAAACCGCCACCCCCATCTATGGCCAGTTCTACTGTGCTGCCCAGGACAAGTGCTGCAGCAGGTAAGGGGCTGGACTAGCTCTCCTGCTCCCATGACCCCATCAGGGCCAATTCTCCTTCCTGCTACCTGTAGTGAGGGCATCAGAGAGTGAAGGGGATCTCTCCGTTGCCAACACTAACGGAAAGCAGACAAAAGGCGGGGCTGGCTCTTCCACACTCACACCCTAGGGGCTAGCTCACCCACAATCCCCACATCCAGGGCCAGGCAGGGTTCTTCTAGTCTCTGGTTCACTTCCTGTCCTAGGAGCCCATCTGGTGCTTTGCCTGCTGTTGGACTGGTGGTTGTCACAGGCTAGCTCCCTATTTAAGGCCCATGGCACCAAACTGGTGGTCTCTGGCTTGATTTTTTTCCCAGGAATATTAGGCTACTATTCATCCAGATGTTCATAGGTCAGAACACTGAATGTAGACACAGCCTCTCTCCTCTCTACCACCTACTGTTGCACACATGACACAACAGCCACATCTACAATGCCTCTAGGGGCAGAGTACACACAATTGTTTAAAAAGTTAAAAAAAAAAGTTTTTTTGACAGGGTCTCATTATGTAGCCCTGACTGGCCTGGAACTTGCTCTGTAGACCAAGTTGGCTATTAAATCACATAGATCCACCTTCCTCTGCCTCCCAAGTGCTGGGATTAAAGGTGTGAGCTACCACCACCCAGCTATCTGTTTAATTTTTTAAGGGTCCTCTCCTCGCCTCCAGATTGACAGCATGGCTGCCTGCCTTTCTTACTCACAGCAGTTGTGTTTGGCTCTTTGGCCCATCACCACGACTCAACACTTCAGCTTATCTCTGGGAATCCTTGTTTAATGTGTATTTCTCCAGATCTCTTCCCCGAAGCCTCCTGAATCCCACCAACGCCACTGTCTGTGGGAACAAAGTAAATGTGTGGAAGACTGTATGTGTGTGTACATGTGTGTATATGTGTGCCTGTGTCTGTGTGTGTCAGTGTGTATGCATGTGTGTATATGTGTGCTTCTGTGTGTGAGGTCTGTGTGCCTGTGAGTGTGTCTGTGTGTGTCCACACCTGTGTGTATGTATGTGTGTGTCCTACTGTGTGGAAGACACGTTGGCAACGTCTTCCACAAGATGTCTACAAGATGTCCCTAGGCCACCATTTTTCTCTGATTCTCTCATCATCTTACCATCTCTTCCTGTCCCCACCTGTCTCTTCTCATGTTTTTCTAGAACATTCTCAAAATTCCCCCTGGAAGACCACATCCTCACCCATGATGGGTACACTGCTTCTCATTCTGAATGGCTGACCTCCAGCACCTAGTGGGCTTGAGCTAATTAACTTTGGACATGATGAGAAGCAGAACTGATTAACTGCTGATGTGAGGCTGGAGAGATGGCCAAGCAGTAGGAGCAGTGCCTGGTCTTTTTTGCATGTAAGTTCTTCCCAACTCTCAGGAACAGATCATTTGCATGCCAGCAAATGTAGGAATTAACATGTTAGCCAGGGTGCATGGCTGGTGAGTGTTGCATGAATGTGATGGGCAATGTCTGCATGTGGAAAACATGTATTGTACCATATGTGCATTTGGTATGTGTTATACAGCCATGAGGTCTCAGTGGTGTATCTGATACATCCATGTGTAGGTTTGGTGTACATGTGGGTGTATGTGCTGGGTGTTGTGCATGTTATCACAGATGAACATCAGCCACATATATACACTACTCTGACTACATATGCCCTGCACTCACCACACACAAATATGCCCAGCATGAACATACTAATGTGCACCACCAATGCACATAAGCATCACAGATACAGGGTAACATACAAACGCACACAATTCAGCTGGGTGCATCTTAGCTCACATGGGAATTACATAGGCACTTTACTCACCTCCTACCATCTCTGTTCTCCCACCATCCATCACCACCATGTAATTAGTGAAGGCCTGAAGCCCAGAAGAGAGGTGCAGGGTGGATTATAAACACCATGTCCCAACAGAGGGTAACTGACCTGCTCCAGATGAGCCTCCTGTAGCAATGTGGGATCCCTGATGAGAAACCATCTCATTGAGCCAGCAGGAGGGGGAGCTGGGAATTGGGAATTGGGAATCCCAGCTGGCTGGAACCAAGTGTCAATCCTTAGAGTCCCTTAAATGGAACCTTACCCTGGCCCCAACAACATCTCTAAACTGATTAAACCCCAGCACTAATCTAACACCAATCACACAATCCCATTTCTGGTTCAAAACAAACCCCAGTCCATCCCACCCTTAATCCTAAAACGACCATAATCCCAATTATAATTCTAACCCAACCTCAGCCCCAGCCTTTAACAACATCTCACTCTCAAATCTTACCCCAACTCCAGCTATAATCTTAGTCCAAAGCCAACTGTAACCAAATCCCATCACCACCCAAACACTAATCTCTGGTTTGGGCACACCTCAGGTGGCACGAAGGACTCAGTTGGACTGACATCTCTGTACTTTTAGCACCAAGCACATGGTTGGTATTTTTAATTTTCTGTATATGTAACTTAGTATTTAAGATCACAACTTTATAGTTAGTTAATTTTCATGTTTCCTGAAGCCACTAGAGGTAAAAATCTGTACCCCTTTCTGACTGGTATCCCCCCTGGGGCTCAATAGGGACAGACAGACTCAGTTTCATATTCTTGATGAATGAGCAGACTGAGTTTGAGTGTTGTGAACTCTGAAAATCCTCCCTGCATGTTGGCCACACTCTAATGTGAAAAATCATCTGGGTTCCTTCAGAAGGAAGAGGTCACTGGATCATCTCAGGGCCAGCTGTGCCTTCATGTGGGGAAGGGGGACAGGACAGTAGGAATAACTATCTCCTCCTGGGGTCTCCTTCTGGCTGTGGGGAAGGGTGGACAGAGGGCCTCAAGCAGAGGGCTAGCTCTAGGAAAGGAGACGAGGGCCTTGGAGCAGTGGGTTCTCAGTGATAGGCCATGGCTCTAAGGTCCAGGCCACAGACTGGCTCTGGCAATGGAGGGTGTTATAGGTGTGGGAGTCCCTGGCTCATGCCACAGTTACGGGATGAGGAGCCCACAACTCTGGACTGGGAGCTCCATGGGGGTGTGGCTATTACTGTAGAATGGAGTGGGCTGTAGTGGACATCACCGCACCGCCCAATATAGACGCAGCCAGTGGGTGATGTTTGGGCTGGTGTTCACAGACCGTACAGGTATGTGCAGAAACAATTATAGTGTGGACAACACAGATGTGGCCCTACTGTGGGCATGAACTCAGCTGGCATCCTGATCCCCTTCTGTAGGAACACATAGGACCTCAGGTGTACGTTCTGCTGGATGTGCTGAGTGGGACTCTTAGAGGGGAGGGAGGCATCAGGGCAGCAGCTAAGGGAGGACCAGGATGCTGCAGCCCTTTCAATCCACCTCCACAGTGGGGCCTCTCTATGGCACAGGCACTAGCTGTGGGAAGCTCTGGTGATTCTTTGGCCCCTTCTCTCCCTTCCAAGTAGCATGCTGGAACAAGGGTGTCACAATGAATGGGAACAGTTGACATTCCTGAGCTGGGGAGAGAGCTGGCCAATAAAGGGGACCTGGAGGACATCAACAACACCCACTATATTTTGTGGGGCTACATGCTGCATGTCTGTCCCCTCTCCAATACCTGCCTCCAAGATTTATTATGTTGGAATATCAGCCCCCAATGTCACAGAATGTGGAGGTTGTAGGAGACCATTATTAGGTCTGGAGATGAAGCCCTCATTGTTGGGATTTGTGTTCTGATAAACCCAAAATGGTTGCCTGGACCTCTGCCATGTGAGGGCACATGACAGGTGTCTGTGATGGAGAAGCTGGCCCTCACCAGCATCTTGATCTTACCAGCTGTGAGCAAAGGTGCCTCCTGTAGTGATCCCACCTGCATATTCTGTTATGGTGGCTCAAATGACAGAAGACAGTTGACATTCAACTCAACATCCCAGAGGCCAGCCCAGGCATGCAAATGACCCCTAGAGCCTGGTACAACAAAGAACTGGGGACACATCTTGCTGGACTCTGACGACCACATGTTCTGCTGCTTTGGGACTATCTTTGCTGGTCTAGCGGTGTCTCGTAAAAGTCAGAGAGGGATGTTCCACACAGAAAGCAAACTGTAGCTTCATGAAGGGTTTGTGTTCCAGGTTGAGGGACTGTGCTGACTCCACTGTGTGGTGCTTTAGTTTGCTTGGGGTTTTCCTCTCTGTCCTTCCAAGGGGTATTGCAGCATGCCCTTCAGAGAGGGAAATGCTCTGAGCAAGCCAGCACCTACAGGCATCATATGAATAAAGGGTGTGGCCCACTGGGAGAGCAAGAGGTTCTGGGATGATGAGGCTCCTGTCTAGAGGAGGGCACCGCCCCTACCTCAGAGCTGTGCTGCATGGTGTGACAAGAGCCTCCCAACCTCTCCCTGCCAAGCTACTGTCATTCTTCCCCACAGAGTTCAACTTGTGACAGTTATTATCTTGAAGTGTCACTATCTAACAGCTGGGTTAAGAAGTTTCTGGCCTAGGATGCCTCCTGTCCCTGGGCTCCCACTATGACTTGCTGGTGTGTGTTTCTCAAAGGTGGAACTACACCAGGAGCCTGTGGCTCTGCCCGTTACCATCTCCCCCTTCAGACGTTATGGTAGTGCTCACACTGTGTGTGGTCTGCTCCATTTTGGGCTGACACTTTTCTTTTTTAAGTTTCTTTTTTATGTGGTACTGAGAGGGGGGCTGGGGTGTTTGGTATGCTAGCCACACACTCTAACCCTGAGATACAGACCAAGCCCAACAGTGAAATCTTACAAAATATCACTGGGCATATTACACCACCAGTATTTTCCAGAATATACTGACATTTTGGGAATACTCTCTAGCACCTGGAATTCCATCTATGTTTTTTTAGTGGCTAGAAAGCGAAGTCTCACCCGGAAAGCCCAAGGTGGACCCTCCCACATACCTTCACACTGTTGGGTATATTAGTCTCCAGTCCTTCAACACAGATTTACTGAGCATTTACAATGTGCCACAAAATGGGAGTTTTGTATCTCGTTCTGCCCACACCATAGCTAAGGTCAGGCATGTATTTTGCCCATGCATGGATCCTCACGCTGGTGAGTGACAGGCAGAAGAAACTTGGACCTTGTTAATCCACGGCCACATGCCTCTTCAGGAGTCCAGGCCTGGCTTACATGCAGGACCAATCTTGCAGCCATGGGATGAAATCAACTTGGTCATGGTGTATGATTTTCTTAATGGGCTCTTAAATCTCTTTCAAAAGTTATGATCACATCTATTCATTTGTGTGTGGGTGTCAGAGGACAACTTGGAGGAATCAGTTCTCTCCTTCTACCTTGTGGGTCCTGGGGTTCGAACTCAGATTGTCACATTTGTGGCAGGGGTCTTTACCAGCTGAGCCATCTTGACAGCCCTTATTATATTTTTGAATTCTATTTGAAAGGACTTTATTGCAAGTGTTTGTATCTATATCACCAGGGACATTGGTGAACCAAGTCCTTTATTATTAATTTTTATCTGGCTTTGGAAGCAGGGTAATCAGGCCTGGCTGAAGAAGTTCAGGGAGACACAGGGTTGCTTGCCACTTTTCAGAAGTTTTATTACAAAGAGGTCCGAGCGAAGCACTGGGGCACCAGGACAGACATTGCAAGGGCCAGGAGACAGCTGTGAACAACAAGAACCAAACCTCTAACCACACACACACGTTAGGAGAAAACACAATGTTGTTCTGTTTGTCTTCATAAATAGGTAACAAAAATCATCATTGGCAATTTTAAATAGGTGGATATACAATTAAAACAGAAAAAAAACAAAAAGAAGATCATGAAGAAGAGGAGGAGGAGGAGGAGGAGGAGGAGGAGGAGGAGGAGGAGGAGAGGAAAAAGAAGAAAAATGCCCCTGGATGTGACTTAAAGGTTCCCATTCTCTCTCTCTGTACAGATTAGAATCAGTTTGACAGTTGTTTGTGCACATGTCTCCCTTAAGATAAAACTTAAAAAAATGTGCTAAATGTCTTATAAAATGTTTTTTTTAACCTTAAAGGAAACTTTCTTTCTCCCCACAAAATAATCTTACAGATGTCTTCAGCGCGGTTCTAAACCAGTGAACTACTTACACAGAACCCACAACGTGGGTTTCAGCATCTTTTGTGTACACCGAGAGCACACCTGTGGCTGGCCCAGCATCTGGGGTGGGTGTCGCTAAGAAACCTCGAGGGGGGCAACCCAGTGAGCTTGGGTTGGGGCCAGAAGTCCAGACGCAGGGGACTGTGTGCAGGCCAAGGAGTGGGGTCCACAGCTACCCTGGAGCAAGCAGGTCAACGGGCAGAAGGTTCCCGCAGGTTCTTTGGGCTGGTGGTGGGCGGTGGGCTGCCTCTGCAGAGTCTAGTGGGAGGTCGAGGGAGAGACTCAGCCCTGGGGCATGGGTGTGTCACTGCTCTTGCTGGCTGGTCACCCTGCCTGCTGCCATGGCCTCTCTCCTGTGGTCAGCCCTTCCCGCTTGGAGCAGTGCCCTCCGGAGAGCCTCAGGGAGGGAGGGGAGGCGGGATTAGGTGAGGTAGAGCGATTTATCTCTGGGGAGCAGGCTGCAGGAAAGAGTAGGGGCTGTCAGCTCCTGGAGCCCACCCTGGCGCCCTGGCCCTGTGTCTCTCACTCTGATCAGACCATCTTTAAAGTTAAAAGAGGGACTGCCCACCAAGCAGAACCAAACACCCATCTTGGCTTCTACCAGGAACCATCTAGTTTTAAAATTTGCTTCATGTCTGTTGTGTGTGTGTGATTGCTTTTGGAGACAGGATCTTATATATCCCAGGCTGGCCTTGAACTTTCGATGTGGTTGAGGATGATCAGAACTTTTGGTTCTCCTGCTTCCATCCCACCCTCTACCCTGAGTCCTGGGATTCTAGGTATGTGTCACCACATCGGATTTAGGCCATGTGGGGGATCAAACCCAGGATTTCAAGCATTCTAGGCAGACACTCTACCAACTGAGATGTATCCCTAGCACTCCCACCCAGTCTGCTTTTAATCACTGCAGCAGCAGCAGCATTGTACATCTTAAACAGAATTACAAGCACCTTTCTGTCTTCAGAATATAGCACAGGGCTAGCCAGATAAGATGATACATGCCTGTGAGAGGATGAGGCAGGAGGATCATGAGTTCAAAGCTAGCTGGGGTTACCCAGAAAGAGTCCACATTTAACAAGAAAGACTAGAAAAGGCTGTTGTGGATCAAACATCCTCACTGGGGGATGAAGGGTCAGCCTCAGGAAATTTAAATACAAAGTACTTCCTCCTTATCAGCTCCTGGCTTTTGGGAAGTGGGGGCTGGAGGAGAGTCTGTGCCTGCTTGGGCTATGAAGCAAATCCCTGTCCATATGAGTCTGCGCACCTACAAAGGCTCACCCTAGGTCAGAGGTGCAAGCAAGGGCAGGGTTCATGCAGGCTATGCAAAGTGAAGAAAGGCTGGTGGCCAGTGATAGGGGGCACACTGCCTGGTGATGGAGATGGCCACGGTCCACTAAATACTCACGCCTTGCTCTCCATTTGTGAAAAAGGACAAAAGGAAAAAAGGCCTGAACCAAGGCCAGCCTCAGTTTCCCAAACGACCTGGGTATCCAGTCAACTGCGGACCCCTGGGCCTTTGCTTTGCTCTGTGTTGTTCCTGTACTCTAAGCACTCACAGGCTGGGCTGACACTGGTTACTTTACATCCGCCCTGCTACCCCCCGCCCCCCCCCCAGTGTCTCCCTGACCTCCCGGCCACACCTACCCCCTATCAGGAATGGACAGTCAAGGGAGTCTGGGGAAGAGGACTGACCTGCAGGTGCTGAGGCCACGCTCTCCACTGGGATAACTCCCATCCCAGTCCCCGCTGCTGGAAGGGTTGGATGGGCCAGGTGAGCGGGAGCCAGAGCCACTGGGGAACTCAGAGATGTGTGGGAAGTCCTACAGGGGAAGGAGGGGGGTGGTGAGCAGAGGAGAGAGGCAGCTGGCATGGTCTTTGTGTGTCTGATGGAGCCTACACTTCACAGACATTTCCTAGGCCCACACAGAATGGCCACTCTGCCTCCTCCCCACCACTTCTCCGTAGCAGAGCATCTTTGGGAAGATTCCATCTGAGCTGACTGTGAGAGTACCTGCCTAGTGTGTGCAAGGCTCTGGGTTCCATTCCCAGCACGGCAAAGGAAAATAAAGAAAGAGTAAAAAAGAAAATTCAATCCGTTTTAGTAGAGTGCGGGGGACAGGGGGGCCTAAACTTTTGGGTTCTTTCCTTTACTGGGCCTCAGTTTCCCGATCTGTAAAATGGAGTTACTGGGCTGCATGCGTGTCTGGGAACTGCTGGCACTTTGAAGATTGCTAGCATCTGGGACAATCTGGTAAAGGTCTCCGTGGTCTCAGTACCTTGGGCTGAGAAGCTCAGGTAGACGGCTGAGAGAAGGTTCTGGAACAAGGTTTAGCCGGCAACTAGCCAACTGCCTGACGTGGCCAGTGTCTCTCAGGGCAGATGTTCTAGACCCATTTCAGAGAACTGGAAACTGAGTCTTGGAGAGGTACAGCGCCATGGCTGTACAGTTGGTGAGTGACCCAGCCAGTATATGAACCTCCCATCCCGACCCTCACCCCAGCTGCCTTCCCTCTTGGTGGGAGTCACGGGAGGCTGTTGCTTGCTCCTACTTACCTGTGGCCCTGGAGGTGAGGGGCTCATTGCCAGCTGCACCTGGAGTGCCATGGGGGCAGGCAGGACAGGAGGCTGAGGGGCTGGGGACATGCTGAGAGGTGGGCTGAGGAGGGTGCCCTGTGCGTGGTGGGGCAGTGGCAGCTGCTGGTGCAATGAGGGGCTAAGAGGGAAGGAGGGTGGTGGTGGGGAGGTGCTGAGGCCTGGCAGCAGACCCTTGGAGCCCAGCGTCCTGGCAAGGCTGGCAGGAGAGGCTCCACTGCGGAAGGCCTGGAGGTCGGAGGGCGTCAGGAAGGAAGCCAGGCCGGGCATGGCATACATGGGCTGCTTGGGTGGAAGCATTTTGGCTGGTGGGTTTGCCTGAGCATTCTTGGCCTCGCCTTGATCTGGGGGGCTCTGGAGGAAGATGAAAGCCAGGGATAAATGAGGGATAAGCCAGAACCTGGACTGTCAATTAGGGAGGTCTGCAGCCTACAAGGCCTCTGGACAGCTCAATGTCATGGTAAGGGAAGGGATGTGAACTAATAAGCCGTAACTATACAGGGGACTTTGGATACTCTGATCAGTCACTCCCAGCCTCCCACCTTTGCTCCTGCAGCTCCCTCCACTTTGGAAACACCCTTTACAGCCCAACCGAGGGGTCATTTCCTTTGTGAAAGCCTCCAGGACAACAATCCTTCTGGGCCTCAGACACACACCTTGCCCCTATGCTTCTGGTGTGGACAGAGAGGCAGAGGACATGGTCAGGAGTCAAGACAGCAAAGCTGGGTTTGAACCTACAACAGCCAATGAAGTGGCCAATCCCAGGCTCATTGCTGAGGTCCCCGAGTGCTAGCCCTTCCTGCTGAAGGAAGTCAATGAAATGTGCCACACATAAAGCCTGCCACACTCAAAGTGCCCCCCCAAGGCGTGACACACAGGTACCACTCCCGCCTCTGAGGTCTGTGGTGCCTGCTGTTCCTACAAGCCCCCAGCCTTTGCACTCTCCGTCCAGTGGTGCACTCTCATCAGGGCCTTGCCTAGGGATTATGTTACCTTGGACACGAGGCTAGCTCTGTAGGCCGCCAAGGCTTTCAGGTACTCCTTCTTGGCAGCTTCAGTCTTCCTCTTATACGCCTGAAAGATCCGAGACATGGGCAACTCTGGAGAAAATGTCACAGAGGAGCCTCAGTGCAGAGGCTGGGATGACAAGCATGGGTTCCAGGGCCATGTATGGATGAAGGTGGTGGGGTCAGAGGCTGGATCAGTCGCCCACTGTCCCCTCTTGTTTGAGAGTATCGCACCGGGAGTACAGAGGTCAGGCTATGCTCCATCAGCCAGATGATGTTGGCACAAGTGACTCCAGAAAGACAAGTCACCTAGAAGCTCCTCTTTTGACCTAGTGTTACACCAACATCCTGAAGCTGTACTGTTTGTATTCTGACACGAACCTGCTCCTACCCATATTTGCTACGATTGCTACTATTAGCATTAGACCCAAGTTTATATGTTACTGTAGGAATGGTTCCCTCTGTGCATGCCTTTTAAACAGAACTCTTCCACAATGACCTGGGACGCAGCCTTGAGACTATTTGACCAGTGACATGAGAATAAATTGATGTGAGGGACTTGAAAAGTGCTTAGAACTCTGGAATGGCCCTGGGTTACTCTGGGAACTAGCCTGGTGTGGTGGTTTGAATAAGAATGGCCCCATAGGCTCATATACTTTAAGGCAGAGTCACCAGGGAGTGGCACTATTTGAGAAGGATTGGGAGGTGTGGTCTTGTTAGAGTGAGTGTGGTCTTGTTGGAAGGAGTGTGCCACTTTGAGGTTTCAAAACCTATGCCAGGCCCAGGATATCTGTCTGTCTGTCTGTCTCTGTCTCTCTCTCTCTCTATGTCTCTGTCCCTCTCTCTCTCTCTCTCTGTTTGCAGATCAGGATGTGCTCTGTTACTTTTCCAGCACCTTGCCTGCCTGCCACCATGTTCCCTCCCATGGTGATAATGGACTAAGCCTCTGAAACTGTACGCAAGCCCTCAAACACTTTCTTTTACAGGAGTAAAAGAAACACCATGACCAAGGCAACTCTTGTGGGACCCATGATATGCACACCAGGCCCAGCCATCCACCTTTTTGAAGAAGAGCCGCCTGGGGTGTTGCAGCTAGTCGCAGGAGTATAGTCAGCTCTCATCAAGAGCAACAGATGGACCACCCTGCTGAGCCCAACACAACCCATGACAGAAGGTAACGTCAAAGGTCTTAGGGCAGAAGCTGCCAGCTTGCCTGGCTCTTCCCACCACAGCACCAGCACACACAGCATCCAAGGCCAACAGCAAAGTCCCCATCAGGGAGCTCTTCCTAGGAGCAGGACCTTGCCCTGGCACAAGAGTGAGACCAGCAGTGTGGGGCAGGGGTACTCAGCTCTGGAGCAGCTCTCAACCAATGGCTAATGAAGCTGGGGTTCCCCCAGCACCTCAGCCCAGATGAGTTATCAAAGGGGTCTGTGTTGGCTCCAAAGCTCCTACAACCCACACTGGGAATTCCGGGACAGTCTCCCGCCTTCTGCTGCGTCCACGTCTCCACTTCTTTCTGGCAGGTCTGTCCCCTGAACTGCCTGTGCTAGGCTTCTCCACAAAATCTCTACATTGCCAAGTAGGAAAAAGGATGCACCTCACTCACATCCGTGGTCCATGTCTCTGCTCCCAGCTTGCTACAGTTCTATGCTTCCCACGCCTGTGGAGAGCATCTCCACTCCCCACCGCGCAGGTCAGAATCCTAACAAGAAGTCCCCACCACACCCTCCACTTTCAAATCTGTCTGTTCCCAGCTTCTGATCTCTCCTGCCGGGTGAGGACTTGGTTACTCTACCGGCCTGCCTGCAGCTGACCTGGTCCCCTCTGTGCAAACACCTCAGTGGCCCCCTCTGGCTCCGTGGCAAGTACCTCACTGCTGTCCACACCCTCAAAGGCTTGCTTGGCCCCCGCTCACATCTCTAGCTCTGTTACACTATGTCCACCCTCACTGTCAGCATCTCGTTCCCCTGAAATCCTCCTATCAATGTGCTTACCGGTCCCTTTTTGGGGTTTGTCAACTTGATGTCCTCAGCCCAAGGCTCCCCTCCCACAGAGCTCACCTTTCAGTCTCACCTTGAAGACCCAAAGGAGCCTATCCAAGGGCTGCATCCTTTCCTCTCTTTTTGCCCGCCATGGCCCATGGGCACCACTGTAGTTTTACACTCATTCATCTACTTGTTGGCTTCCTCGCTCTTATGCCATCATCCCAGTTGGCTTTCCTGGTCCTACAGACCTGAACAAATACTGGCGCCAGTCTTACAATGGGGACCTGAGTCGGTCACTTAGCCTCTTGGTGCTTCCTTCTCTTCCTAACAAAAGATGTGGTGGATGGTAACTCACTGGAGTATCGTAAGGTGAGGTGGCAGAGGGAGAGATCTCCATGGTGCTTGGCCTAGGCGTGCTCCAAGCACAGCAGTCAGCGGATAGGGAAGCAAGGGCTCAAGGTGGTTAGGTAGTCAGTTAGTCTGAAGCAAGTAGCTGCTAATGCATTTCCAGCTGCATGAGCCAGCACTGGTCCCTTCCCCCTGGAGGCCTTCAGAGAGACCACATATGGACAATGGGGCAGAAAACCCAGAGTCGAGGGGATTGCTAAATGTGGACAGAGATGCTCCTTGGTTTGTGGATGGGGAAGCAGGGGCCCAGTGAAGGCAGCAGTACACAGTATTAGAGGTCATCAGGGATGGAAGGAATCCTGCTTCCCAGCCCACAGTCGGGCAAATAGAGCAGAAAGTGCCTTGCAGAAGCCTGTAGTCCTGGAGGCCAAGCCTGATATCACATCCTTGGATCTAGGGACCAAGGTCAGGGACAATTCAGAATGGGACCAAGGCTCACCTGTTTCTGCTCTTCTCCTAGGCTGTCCCACATGGAGGCCACTATTTTGGAAACATCCCCAAAGGTGGCGCTGGGATTCTGCCCCTTGATGGCAGCCTGCGTGTCTCTGAAGAAGAGAGCATAGGCCGACACCGGCTTCTGTGGCTCATTGGGGTCTTTCTTCTTCTTCTTCTTTGGGTTCTTGGCCTTTTTGCCTGGGTCTGCTGAGGGTCTCTTCTCTCCTGAGATCTGCCAGATGAGAGGAGCCAGTAAACCACATAATTCAAGGGCCTCCTGGCCACAGTGACCCTTGCTAACCTTAGGCCAGCCTAGGCTTCCTCAGCAGCTTACCTCAGACTGGTCCTGTTCTCTCTCAGGTAACAACAGGACTGGCCCACCAAGGGTTCACGCCCAGGCAGCTTGACCTACATTGTCATGCACTTGGAGGAGGGTGGCAACAGACACATAGATAGACATAAATGAACACATGAGCACAGACAACAGACAGACAGGTTCACACACATGTACATGTAGACAGAAACAGACATAGGAACACAGATGTACAGATACAGTTAGACAGACACAGAAAAACAGAACAGCACACGCTACACACAGAGACACAGATCTCAGGGTCAGAGGGGCCCAGAGGCATACACAGACAGAAAGACAGACAGATGCTCATGCACCCTGAGTGGCAGCCTGGGGAGTAGTTTTAACTGTTTAAGGAGAAGCAGCATGCGTGTCCATTAAGAGAATATTGACAGTCCCCAGACAATGCTGATCCAAGAACATTAACTTGCTCATGTGGCTGGCCAGTGCCCTTGACAGCCATAAAGTCAGTATCCTGGGACTTTCTACCTTTCCCTATGAACAGAAACCATTTGTATTTCTATTGCTTCAAAACTTAAGCAAACCCTTTTCTGTTTTTCTACAACTCACCCGCCATGTTAACATATATCTTTGCAGACTTTCAAAGTCTCCTGATCAACAATGAATGATAAAGCCGGGTGTGGCAGTATATGCCAATAATTGTTGTGCTCAGGAGACTGAGGTAGGAGGAATGAGAGATTAAGGCCAGTGGGCAACATAAAGAGACCCTGTCCCACAAAATGAAAATAAGAAACCAAGGGTCCATTCTGCTAGACAATGAGGTGGCCTTATGTTTACCTGTTAGACCCTTTGCATCTGCAAGAATAAGAAGGTCCAGCTGCCAGAGGTTTGTTTCTGGGGTCTAATGCCACATGTTTCTCTTCCCATCATGATCATAAATAATATCCAACTATTGCCTCTGATTATAAAGTGTAGGCCACCTTCCCTGCACTTCAGCTGTCACCCTAGACAATGTTTTTTTCCTGGTACCCGCTGACGCTGGGAAGTGTCGAGGGTAACATGATTGCCAGCCTGTCAGAGGACCCACCTAAACAGACTATGGGTCCATGATCTCAGACACACTTGACTCAGGGTCTCCAGGATGGGGAAGGGCTGAGATTTCACAGACCCCAGTCCTCCTCTGTGGGGACTCTCAGGCTAAGCAGGGACTGGGGCCTCTGAACCACTGCCTGGATCCATGAAGCCTGTACTTCTGTGTGCCAACAGACAAAGGCAGTGAGTGTGATTAACTGATATCAAGTCCCGGGCCAGTGAATAGACTCAGGCCTCGTGTCTGAGAGGCAGGGAATCTGGGACGGCCTGTGGCAGCCCGAGCTCTGTTCCAAGTGTTTCTGGGGGAGTCTCCAGGCTTTCATTCCGTTAGAACTTGGTGACACCTTGGCGTAGTGAGGACTGAAAATAGATGTGTGTGTGTGTACATGGATGTAGAAGACAGCAGTTCATCTCAGGTATGGGTACTAAGGTACTGTGTACCTTTTTTTCTCTTTTCTTTTTTTTGAGACAAGGTCTCCTATTGGCTTGGAGTCCCGGTCAGCTGGGCTGGCTGACTAGCAAGTTCCAGGGATCTTGCTGTCTCTGCCTCCCTGGTGCTAAGACTCAGGTCCTAGTTCTTGAATAGCAAGCGCTTTGCCATTTCCTGCTCTGAAAGCAAATGGCTTAGTTGCTAAAGACTGTAGGATATGACACAGCAATGGTTAAGGGTCTGTATGCCAGGCTGCATTGAAGCCATCTGGGTATAAATTCTGGTTGTGCAGCACTAATATGCTAATTAACTACTCAATGACTCAATTTCCCCATCTGCCAAATGGAGATAGTGAACACTGCCCACCACGTAGGACTGTTATGAAGACTAGAGGAATGAGTGTCCATTGAGTGCTTATAAAAGTGTCTAGTCTGTGGGTTATATAGAAGTGTTGGTTAACTAAAAAATAAAACAGAAAGCATCCCTGGGGATGGAGGTGTAGCTTGGCAACAGACCACTTGCCTAGTACAAGCAAGGATTTAGGTTAAGTGCCCAGGAATGCATAGAAACAAAGGAAGGCAAAACTCAGGTGGGGAGGGGGTAGGAAGAGGGAGGAGGAAGGAGGTGAGGCAGAGGGTCAAGGAAGACAGCAACTGTAACCACCAGGCCTGTGATGTGGACCAAGTTATCTGAGAATGATGCTGGACCAGCATGAGGAGAAGCACATAGAGCCCTGATTAGTTTAGGTCCTCCTGTCATGAACACCGTGGCTGGGCCCAAGGCCTCTTCAAGGCCACCAGGTACCTGGAGGACAGGGTCTCCAATAGATTCAGCAGCCACAGCCTGATGTCCCAAGGGCCAGGGTGCCATCCCTCTCACCAGAGGACTACATGGCTTCCAGCAAAGGACTAAATGGTGGCCATCACCTGACAGAACCCTTCTCCATCGGAGAAGCACCTTGAAGCCACACTCTCCTACCTCACGCACCTTGAAATGGGCATCTGACTCCTCTTCTTGTGTGGAACTTGATGGAGATGGGGTTGCTGACTTGCTCCCTGGGGGTGATGGGGAGCTGTGGGGAATGCCACTCCTGATGCCCATCTGGGAGATGAGCTGGGACTGGCTGAGGGCACTCATGTGGCTGGCCAGCATCGCTGGGCGGCCCAGCAGGGGCCCTGGCCGGCCTGAGTCATAGGCAGCTACCTCCGAGTGGACCATCTCCTGGATCTGAGAGAGGACAGGGGATTGTGTTAGTAGGCTCTGCCTTGCCAGATACCACACCTGCCTCTCAGGCTCAGAGGAGGGACAAGCAGCCATTTCCATGCTGGGCTGTGATTCCCACCAGGATCCCCACAGGAGAATTGCAGGGTGGATTTCCACTCTCCCCAACCTCTGCATGATGTAGAGGACCTGCAAAGCCCCTAGGTCCCCTTGGAAACTTGATGTTCTGTTGTCATCTGCCCTGGGTGGGCAGATGGTCAGCATGCCACCCATACAGGAGCTCGGTCCAGCTGTGAATGGATCATCTCACGACATAAGTTCCATGCTGAACACAGCTCTGCCTTGTTTGCTGTGTGACAATGACCAGCAAGGAGTTCAGATGCTGGAAGCTCACTTCAGAATCCTGGCCCAGTCCCTTGCCAGGTAGGTGACACTGGCCAAGTCTGACCTCAATGGGTCTCAGTTTCTTCATCTGTAAGATGTGTAATCAAACTATCTTCTGGGATTGAGGACCAAATGTACCCAATATAAAATAAACCTTAGATCATGTAAGTCTGATCAAGGTGTTGAATGAATACATCTCATCATGCTGTTTAGCATTTTTTTACCTATAGGTCAGTAATTTTCTTATTAACTTGATTCCTCTTTTTACCCTAGTGGTTGTTTTTTGGAATACAAGAAAACTAATCATTTTACACACATGAACATTCTCATATCCATATTTAGAACAGTATGTACTCTGTTGCCAAATACCACTCTGAATTCTCACACTGGATGCATATTTAGAACAGTGTGTACTCTCTACCCAAACAAACACAGTATAAATAGATGTTTCATTGAGGCTTGTGCGAACATTCTTAGAATTATTTTTATTTCCTCTGCATTTATTATTTGCTCTGTCTGATTTTTTTTCTTTATTTTTTTATTTCTTCAAGTTACATCTCAATCGCAGTCCCCTCCCTATTCTCCCCTTCAGTCCCACCCTCCCACCCTCAAGCCCCCATCCTCTTCCCTTTTTTTTTAAAGTTTAAGGTATATCTTATTTCCCCCTACAGTTTCCTCTTTCAGTCCAGCAAATGGCTCTTTCTCTTATAATAATAAATACAATACAAAACAACAGAGGTAATTAGGCCACAGTTATGAGGGTTATATGGCTTAGCATACATTCCCAGTGTCCAGTCCATATGTATTTGGTACCTGACTTTAACATTCTACTATCTAACCATCTCCATGAGTTTAAAGTTCTATATCTAACTCAACATTTATACTAACTTGCAACACAACTTTAAAAGCATCTTCTTAGGTCTATAACCCTCTCTTGACTCCTAAACAACTCAAAATTTAATTATGAGACTCTAGCTATCTGTTCTTCAACCACCTCAGAGACCTGAGAGAGATAAATATATCTGATTTAACAGGAAGTACAGGGCCTGCAGCTTCCAAAACTAAGAAACAACATACCAGTGGCTGCCTGGACAGTTCCCATTTTCTCTCCATACATTAATTACAGCATCGATCTTCAGTTGGTTGGCCCCGTTTCTCTGACAGCCATTGATTGTAGAGCAGGGGTTATGAAGGACTTGCCTACCCTGTCTTGGCAGAGCTAGGCTGTCAACTTACCTGCTTCCAAGTTTTGTCCTTTTTGGACAGCATTCTGTCTACAGTTGGAGCAAGGGGCTTTTCCTACCAAGAGATAGGCTTGCGACTAATTCAATCATCTCCCACTGGAGATTCTTCAATGCTCATCTTCTACTTGGGGTAGAATAGGGGGTGCTGTCAGGAGTTGATATGTCTCGATATAAAAAAAATCTAAAGTTACGAAAACATCTTTGAATGCCATATTCTGCAGATCTCTTGAGGTTTTTGAAGAGGCCCTATCTATCTCTTATATTAGGATAAGCAGATGTTGCTTGTCTCTTAGCAGCTTTATTTCTGATTAGCTTAGATAATAACTATAATAGGCTGTCATAGTACCTAAAAAAATGACTGGCTTGCATAACTATTAGTTTGCATTTCTTAATTATCCTAAGCAGTTTATGACAATTAGTAGTAAAAGGCCGAAACATCACATTTCATTTTTTTTCTTTACCTCCTAACCCTTCCATCCCATTTCTCTGGGGTGGGGTGTCCTTATATAACGGTCCCTCAACTCAGTTGAAAGGTCATATGAGGGCCAAGAGCCTCCTCATTTATTGGGGGTCTACGAGGCAGTACCACCAGTGAAAAGTGTCTCATTGCCCAGGAGAGAGAACTAAAAAACAAACAAATAAGCAGACACACAGATAAAAAAGAATAAAAAATATAAAATATATATATAAAAAAATAAAAATAAAACGTCTCTGTCCAAGTTCCCTTTGGTGTGTTAGTTGTAGTATCGATATCTTCTACTATATAGCTAAAATCCTACTATAAGTGAATAGATGCCATATGCATCCTTCTGAGTCTGGGTTAGCTCACTCAGGATGAGCTTTTCTAGTTCCATCCATTTGGCTGCAAATTGCATAATTTCATTGTTTCTGGTAGCTGAATAATATTCCATTGTGTAGATGTACCACAGTTTTTTAACCCATTCTTCAGTTGAGGGACATCTGGGTTGTTTCCAGTTTCTAGCTATTACAAATAAGGCTGCTATAAACATAGATGAGGAAACTTCCTTATGATTCCGTGAAGAGGCATTTGGGTGTATACCCAGAAGTGGTATGGCTGGGTCCTGAGGCAAAGCTATTCCAAGTTTTCTAAGATATCACCAGACTGACCTCCATAGTGGTTGCACAAGCCTGCACTCCCACCAGCAATGGAGGAGTGTTCCCCTTTCTCCACACCCTCGCCAGCATGTGCTGTCATTTGAGCTTTTGATCTTAGCCATTCTGACAGGTGTGAGATGGAATCTCAGAGACATCTTGAGTTGCATTTCTCTGATGATTAAGGATGTTGAGCATATCTTCAAGTGTCTCTCAGCCATTAGGGATTCCTCCTTTGTGAATTCTCTATTTAGCTCTGTCCCTGTTGGGATAGTGTTTAGCATTCTAAATGTTAATTAGTCCTGTTTGCTGTCTGTTACTTACGCTGACTCTGATTGGTTAAATAAAATGCCGAGGCCTGAGATTGGACAAAGACAGAGAAAGGTGGGACTTCCTAACAGGAAGCCTGCACTTTAGACAAAGGATTAATGCATTCCAGTCAGCAGCAGGAAGAAGCACACATTCCAGCCAAGGAACAGGAAGAAGGAAGACACATGCCCTGGGTTAGGAAAGAGAACCTCATTCCACATGGTCAGGAACATCGGCATATCATGGAGAATGGCAGTCCAAGGGGACGTATGTATATATGGGGTCATATTTGGGTAATAGAATTAAGAGCTAGCTTAGATGGGCTAGGATTGCACAATTCAGGCCAAGGCTTGTTAAAATCCACTGGCTCGGGTGAAAGCCAGTTTCCTAGCCAAAGCGTGGGGAACTGAACTCAAATGTATTTCAAAAGTGTGGCTACTTTAACAAAAGCTGTTGCCTTGCAGCAAAGGTAGAGAGCTAAGGCCTTACGTACTAAAAAAAAAAAACCAAAAACTGGCAGCCTTCTAAACAGAGGTTCAGAACAGAATTAAAAATGGAGGAATTCATAACGCCTCAATACTTTTGTATTCCAATTGAGTTTGTTCCTCTTAGCATCCAAATGATTTTTACCCTGACAATTGTGGTTCTGTGTATCTTTTTTGAGAAAGTTCAGACTAGGAGAATCTTAAAGGAAAGAATTTACAGATGGAATGCTAAATTGACAACAAAGATAATGAAGGAAGGAGGGAGGCCCCTCCCAATAGATAAAACAAAACTAATGGCAGCTGGAGCTAAGAGCTCCCTGGGTACTAGGTGCCTGTCAGGAGTTTCTGGTATCGGCCCGTCAGTGAAATGCAACCTAAACTAGAGTCCAAGTAATAATGAACAAAGCTTTAAGTGGCATGGTTAGACAGGTTAAGGCTTTTGGAAAGTTGTTTCTTTGCTTGATTTTTATTTAGATGTCTTTGATTTTCCTATATCAGGAGATGGAAAGGATATTTTTCTGGTTTGGCATTGCTAAAACATAAGAGATTTTTGAAGATTTTGGGCAGATTTCGAATTCTCACTACAGTTCAAAGTTGCTCTCAAGGTTACAGAGTTACTAAAATCTGGGATTTAAGTGAAATATTTGAGCAGGGTGGTACTGGCACACACCCTTAATCCCATCACACTAGAGGAAGAAACAGGCAGATATCTGGATTCTAGACCAGCCTGGTTTTAAACAATGAAGGCAGGGCGGGAAACCTGCTGATAAGATAGGCTGCTTACTAAAGACAGTCTAGAATTCAAAAATGACACACTTTTTCCTTGATGTTAAGTTTAATAATGTCCTTACTGATCTAAGGAATAAATACACATAATCTTAAACTTGTGTAAAAAGAAAGGAGTTACAAGCCATTCTTATTAGTTGTGGGGCTCCCACTGGAGAATTGGTTTCAAGAGGCATTTTGCCCCTAAAAGAGATATGTTAATCTCTGGGCATGAAGAGATTAACGCCTTTAATCCTAATACCTTAGAGGCAGAAGCAGGTTAATCTCTGTGAGTTCAAGGCTATCCTGGTGCAAAGTAAGTCCAGGACAAGGATATACAGAGAAACCCTGCCTCAGAAAAAAAAAAAAAGAGATATATTCTGTTAACCAATGTAATGACCCAGAGTTAAGTTGGGGAAGAACTTGCAAACTGCATGCCTCCCACAGCCAGCAGTTAAGAAAAATAGCATATCATGCTATTTTACACCAATCTCCTTAAGAATGGAGCTTCCATGGGAGAATTGGAACTCAAACCAATACAAAATGGTTTACTTAATGTTATTATTTAATAAATTATTTAAATTCATACCTTGATCTCAAAATTGGGAGACAAGGAAAAAAAAAACAGGTCCTTGTGTGTTCGAGGCCAATCTAAATCTACAGAGCTCTACAGAGCAAATCAAGACAGCCCAAGCTACAAAGAGAAACCCTGTCTCAATAAAGATAGATATATCCACATAGAAATTAAATCTCCAAAGAAAGGAGAAAAGGAAAGAAAAATATATAAATGCATACCTTTGTTCTCAAAAAATGGGAGACAAAGACAGATTGGTTCCTTTTGAGTTTGAGGCTAACTTAATCTACAAAAAGCCAGAACAACACAGAACAAACCTGTTTTAATAAATTAATAAATGTATGTCAACTGTAGAGGACAATACTTAAACTCCATACAGTCTTACTATTACATGTCATCCTTTTATATGGCATGGAAACTTACAAATGTCTTTCTTCTGTTCAAACAAAGAACAGAAATATTCCTTAATTGATTTGTGCATCCTGCACATCCAAGGCATTTTGGTAATTGCAGAACTATATGTTACTTGTGAGAAATTATATATTTTCAGAACCAGACCAGAGTCCAAAGCAGACAAGACAAGTAACCCAGATGATCCAGCCTCATAGACTGCCTCAACATCTGTTTCCTCAAAAATCTTCATCCAGAGGAACTTCAAACAGCTTGCTGAGATGGCCCAGCCTCAAAGACTGTTCCAGACAAGACAGCAATAAAGCCCTGAACTCTCCTACCCAAAGTCCAGACTACAAACTGCTCAGGACATTCAAAGTGCTGTGCACATAGAGACTGGACAACAAATGTTACAATTAACTTGATTAACCATTTTTTCCATTTTATTTGGGCCCCTAAACAGGTTTTCTGCGACCCAATTCAGCAGGAAGAAGTTTAAAGAGAGCGACATCCTATTCCCAAAAAGTGGTGTGGATGATTCTTTGGTCATTTGATGTGTTATAAATGTTGTTTAGGGGTAATGGCTACAAATTGTTATATAGTCTTGTTAAGCAAGGTTTAGAAAGTTAGACTTGAAGATTTCTTTTTCTTTTCTCTATCCTTCTTTCTCTCTTATACAGGGGGAAAAGACTTGAAAAGAAAAAGAGGGGGATATATGTATATAATGTAGAAATGATAAGATATAAAGATAGATTATTGAATCTGTTCTGAAACTTAAAATTATTGTTATTCTTTAAATAAGGTTATCTTTTGATACACTGGTATATAATTTTGTATAGTGATACAAAAATAAGATTAAGTTTGATTCATTAGTATAGAATTTTATATTTTGACACATAATATGTATATTTCAAATCTTGTATAAGGTATTGTGCCTGTACAAATCATTTAAAAGTATAGGTTTACTTCCGATCCTTTTATGGGTTGCTATTGCAATCTATTTATTATAATACAAACTGACTGGCCAGTCAAGCTCCTGGTCGTGTCAAATACTAGGTTAAACAGATAATAAATGGATAAAAATATACAGTTTGCTGCCGGGTGGTGGTGGCGCACGCCTTTAATCCCAGCACTTGGGAGGCAGAGGCAGGCGGATCTCTGTGAGTTCGAGGCCAGCCTGGTCTACAAAGCGAGTCCAGGACAGCCAGGGCTGTTATACAGAGAAACCCTGTCTCGAAAAACCAAAAAAAAAAAAAAAAATACAGTTTGCTTGTTCAAAGATAGATAGAAGATAGATAGATTTATAAATAAAATAGTAGATATCTTCAAAACCCTCAGAGGCATACAGAAAATGGCATTTAAAGATGTTTTTATTATTTTAAGAATCGTTTGACTTAAGACAGTCAGCTCCTGACAGCTCCCATTTGACTCAGAAGAAGACAATGAGCATCAAAAAGAAATCTCCCATCAGGAGATAATTCCTATTGGGCAAATATGCCTCTGCTCTCTCAACAGACTATATACAGTCCAAAGATGGACCACAGTTTAAATGCAGGTAAGTCGATGTCCTAATTCTGCAGAGACAGAATGGGAAAATCCTTATTTCCTGCTGCACAATTTAGTCTGTGAAAAATGCTTGGCCAGAAGGCTGAAGATGATGCTCCAACGATATCAAGTGATATTTGGGACTGTCTGGGCAACAAACTGTCATATTTCTTTTTGGAAGCTGCTCTTCTGTGCTTCCTACTCACTCAAATAATAACTTTATCCCTTCTTATGTCTTTGATGGGGTTGAAGCCATAATAGTTATAAAATTTCAATAGAAATTCAGTTGTTTAGGATTTAAAAGGATATTTTCAAGTCTAAATAAAATCTAGGTTTATAAATATAGGATATGATAGAAATTATTTAGGTTCAGAACTTTAGACAAACCAAGATAGATAGATGATTTTTCTTCTTCTTCAAGATACAAATAGGCTAAACATTATGTGTGTAACTTTTATATATGGTTTTCTTGATTGTTTCATATTTGTTCTTATTGTTTTTACTATATGAACTAAAAAAATTTACCCTTTTTATTAGACAAAAGGAGGGAATTGTTGGGATAGTGTTTAGCATTCTAAATGTTAATTAGTCCTGTTTGCTGTCTATTACTTACCTTGACTCTGATTGGTTAAATAAAATGCCGAGGGCTGAGATTGGACAAAGACAGAGAAAGGTGGGAATTCCTAACAGGAAGCCTGCGCTTTAGACAGAGGATTAATGCATTCCAGCCAGCAGCAGGAAGAAGAACACATTCCAGCCAAGGAGCAGGAAGAAGGAAGACACAGGCCCTGGGTTAGGAAAAAGAACCTCATTCCACATGGTCAGGAACATCGGCATATCATGGAGAATGGAAGTCCAAGGGGACGTATGTACATATGGGGTCATATTTGGGTAATAGAATTAAGAGCTAGCTTAGATGGGCTAGGATTGCACAATTCAGGCCAAGGCTTGTTAAAATCCATGTGGTCTCTGTGTGCTCATTTATAATGTCTGGATAAGAATTAACTGCCAGCCGGGCGGTGGTGGCGCACGCCTTTAATCCCAGCACTTGGGAGGCAGAGGCAGGCGGATCTTTGCGAGTTCGAGGCCAGCCTGGTCTACAAAGCGAGTCCAGGACAGCCAGAGCTGTTAAACAGAGAAACCCTGTCTCGAAAAACCAAAAAAAAAAAAAAAAAGAATTAACTGCCGAACCAATTAACAATAACATAAATACTGGGTAAATAGCTTAATTAGCCATATTTTTTTTCTACGTTTCCCCATTTTTTGATTGGATTATTTGGTTTCATGGCATTTAGTTTCTTGAGTTCTTTGTAGATTTTGGATATTAGCCCTCTGTCAGATGTGGGCTTGGTGAAGATTTTCTCCCAGTCTGTAGGCTGCCGTTTTGTTCGAATGACAGTGTCTTTTGCCTTACAGAAGCTTTTCAGTTTCATGAGGTCCCATTTATTGATTGTTGATCTCAGGTCCTGAGCTGTTGGTGTTCTGTTCAGGAAGTTGTCACCTGTGCCAATGAATTCAAGGGTTTTTCCCACTTTTTCTTCTAGTAGATTTAGTGTGACTGGCCTTATGTTAAGGTCTTTGATCCACTTGGACTTAAGTTTTGTACAAGGTGATAAGTATGGGTCTAATTTCATTCTTTTACAAGTGGACATCCAGTTGGACCAGCACCATTTGTTGAAGATGCTGTCCTTCCATTGTGCCGTTTTGGCTTCTTTGTCAAAAATTAGGTGGCCATAAGTGTGTGGGTCTATTTCTGGATCTTGAATTCGATTCCATTGATCTACTGGTCTGTTTCTATACCAATACCATGCTGTTTTTACAACTATTGCTCTGTAGTACAGCTTGAAATCTGGGATGGTGATACCTCCAGATGTTTTTTTTATTGTACAGGATTGATTTAGCTATTCTGGGCTTTTTGTTGTTCCATATGAAATCGAGAATAGCTCTTTCCAAGTCTATAAAAAATTGTGTAGGTATTTTGATAGGAAATGCATTGACTATATATTGCTTTTGGTAGGATGGCCATTTTTATTATGTTGATCCTACCTATCCATGAGCATGGGAGATCTTTCCATCTTCTAAAGGCCTCTTCCATTTCTTTCTTCAAGGGCTTGAAGTTCTTGTTGTACAGGTCCTTTACTTGCTTGGTTAGAGTTACCCCCAGGTATTTTATGTTGTTTGTGGCTATTGTGAAAGGGGGTTGCTTCCCTTATTTCTTTCTCAGCCCATTTGTTTGTTGTATAAAGAAGGGTTTCTGATTTTTTTGAATTAATTTTGTATCCAGCCACTTTGCTGAAGGTGTTTATCAGCTGTAAGAGTTCTCTGGTGGAATTTTTGGGGTCGCTTATGTATACTATCATATCATCTGCAAATAGGGATAATTTGACTTCTTCGTTTCCAATGCTTATCCCCTTGATCTCCTTTAGTTGTCTTATTGCTCTAGCAAGAACTTCAAGTACTGTATTGAAGAGATATGGTGAAAATGGACATCCTTGTTTTGTCCCTGAGTTTAGAGGAAATGCTTCAAGTTTCTCTCCATTTAATTTGATGTTGGCCACTGGCCTGCTGTATATTGCCTTTATTATTTCTAGGTACGGTCCTTTTTGGTTGGGAGATTTTTAATGACTGTTTCTATTTCCTTAGGGGTTATAGGGCTGTTTGATCTGTTTATCTGATCTTGATTTGGCTTCAGTAGGTGGAATCTATCAAGAAAATTGTCCATTTAACTTAAGTTTTCAAATTTGGTGGAGTATAGATTTTTAAAGTAGGATCCAAATATTCTCTGGATTTCCTCAGTGTCTGTTGTTATTTCTCCCTTTTCATTTCTGATTTTGTTGATTTGTGTTTTCTCCCTCTGTCTTTTAGTTAATTTGGCTAAGGGTTTGTCTATTTTGTTGATTTTCTCGAAGAACCAACTCTTGGTTTCATTGATTCTTTGTATAGTTCTTTTTGTTTCTAAGTTGTTGATTTCAGCCCTAAGTTTGATGATCTCCTGCCTTCTGGTCCTCTTGGGAGTGTTTGCTTCTTTTTTCCAATTCACCCAGTTTAGCTGTTAATTCGCTAATATGAGCTGTCACAATTTTCTTTTTGAAGGCACTTAGTGCTATGAACTTTCCTCGTAGCACAGCTTTCATTGTGTCCCATAGGTTTGGGTATGTTGTGTCTTCATTTTCGTTGGATTTTAAGAAGTCTTTGATTTCCTTCTTTATTTCTTCCCGACCCAGTGGTCCTCTGGTAAAGAGTTGTTCAATTTCCATGTGAGTGTAGACTTTCTGTTGATTCTTTTGCTATTGAAGTCCAGCTTTATTCCATGGTGGTCTGATAAGATACAAGGGGTTATTTCAATTTTCTTTTATCTGTTGAGGCTATCTTTGTGTCCAACTATATGGTTGATTTTGGAGAAGGTTCCATAAGGTGCTGAGAAGAAGGTGTATTCTTTTGTGTTTGGGTGAAACGTTCTGTAGATATCTGTTAGGTCCATTTGGTTCATGATCTCTGTTAGACTCATTATTTCTCTGTTTGGCTTCTGTCTTGATGATCTGTCCATAGTTGTGAGTGGGGTGTTGAAGTCTCCCACTATTAAAGTGTTTGGATCGATGTGCGATTTAAGTTTTAGAAGTGTTTCTTTTATAAATGTAGGTGCCTTTGTATTTGAGGCACAGATGTTCAATATTGAGATGTCCTCTTAGTGGATATTTCCTTTAACGAGTATGTAATACCCTTCTCTGTCTTTTTTTATTAGCTTCAATTGGAAGTCTATTTTGTTTGATATTAGGGTGGCTACTCCAGCTTGTTTCCTGGGTCCATTTACTTGGAAAACCTTTTCCCAGCCCTTTACTCTGAGATAGTGTTTATCTTCAATAGTGAGATGTGTTTCTTGTATACAGCAAAAAGATGGGTCTTGTTTACGGATCCAGTCTGTAAGTCTGTCTTTTTATTGGTGAGTTGAGTCCATTGATGTTGATGGATATTAGTGACCAGGGGTTATTTCCCATTATTTTGGTATAGCTGGTCGTCTTGTGTTTCTTTTTGTTTAGTTGCTGTGGAGGTTTCTATTTCCTCTGTTTTCTTGGGTGTAGTTATCTTCTCTGAGTTGGAATTTTCCTTCTAGGATCTTCTGTAGGGCTGGGTTTGTGGGGAGATATTGTTTGATTTTGTCATTAAATATCTTGTTTTCTCCATCTATGTTGATAGAGAGTTTTGCTGGGTATAGTAGTCTGGCAGGCACCTATGTTCTCTCAGGGCTTGTAGGACATCTGACCAGGCCCTTCTAGCTTTTAAAGTTTCTGAGGAGAAGTCAGGTGTAATTCTGATGGGTCTGTAATTGTATGTGACTTGGCCTTTTTCTCTTACAGCTTTTAATATCCTTTCTTTGTTCTCTACATTTGGAGTTTCTATTATTATGTGGCGAGAGGAGTTTCTTTTCTGATCTAATCTGGTGTTCTGTAAGCCTCTTGTATTTTTACTGGCATCTCTTTCTTTAGGTTTGGGAAGTTTTCTTCTATGATTTTGTTGAAGATATTTCCTGGACCATGGAGTTGGGAGTCTTCTCTTTCCTCTATGCCTATAATTCTTAGGTTCCATCTTTTCATTGAGTCCTTGATTTCTTGTATTGTGGGTGAGAAATTTTTTAGCTTTCTCATTTTCTTTGGATGTTGTATTGATTTCTTCCATCGAATCTTCCATGCCTGAGATCCTTTCTTCCATCTCTTGAGTCCTATTTTTGGTACTCAAATCCATAGTTCCTGTTCTCTTCCCTTGATTCTCCATTTCCATTTTTAACTCTGACTGTGTTTTTATTGTTTCCATTTCCATTTTCATTTCTTGAGTAATGTTATTTGTTTTGTACATTTCTTGCTCCAGTTTGCTTGTCTTTGCCTGGAAGTCTTCCATTGCCCTCTCTTTTTCTTGTTCAAGTTGACTCACCTTGTTCTGAAGTTCTCTAATGGTGTTTTCCATCACTTTCGTATGTGCAATTGTGGCTTCTTTGAATTCCTTCATATATTTAAGTTCTTCTTGAAGGGACTCTATCACTTTCCATAATGTAGAATTGTCATCGTTTTCATGTGTTTCAGCTGTGGTGAGGTGGTTCGGGCTGGATGGAATAGCGTTGCTTTCTTTTGTTGGAGTCATTTCGCTCTTTTTTGTTTTTGTTTTGTTTTTTTTTGGTCTGGGGCCTCTGGCCATGTGGAATTTTTTAGCTGTCTTCTGGACTTGGGTCCAAAGTTGGGCGCTTTGGTGTAGGAGTTGAGTTGCCTTACTCCACCCCTATAATGTGAGTCATTCAGCCCCGCCCCCTAGGTGGAGACCTAACTAATCAGGGGGTGGAGCTGTGTACAAGTAAGCTCTGGTTTCCCGCTGGAAGGGCCAGTATTAGTAAAAAAAAGTCCGATATACGACAGTTTCAAATACCTCGCAGTTTGCCCAGGGTTGGTTTCTGTGGTGGGTAAATCTGTCTTCACCCCCAATAGTCTTGCCGCTCCCACAGCCTGAAAACTGGCCAGTGACGTCACCGCAGTGGGTTGCAATCTGCAGCCTGAAGGCACTTTGCAGCTGAGCTGTGCTCACTTCCAAGGGTCACAACCTTTCGCCAGATAGCTGGATCGTCTGTGTGAGACCTGGGGGGTGCCCAGCAGGGTGGAGATTATCTCTGCGTGGGATCTGAATCTGCCTGCAGGGTATTAGATTGGAACTTACCCGGTGTGTCTCTCTTGGTGGGGAACGGGGGATCCCGATTCCCGGATTCAGCAGCTCCCTTGCGTGTCCGAGAGTAGGACGGAGCATTCTGCCCAGGGACCCCCAGTGGTCCCTGGGTAGTTGGTTGAGATCCAGGGGGCTCGAGCTGTTTGTACAGTGTCCTGCAACACTCGCCGCCCTGTGACTGTTAACCCTGAAATACGTCTGCGCAGGCTGCCGCCATCTTGGATCCCCTGCTCTGTCTGATTTCTAATGCTAAATGTATATTCTCAACTTTTTCTTCATTAGGCAAGCAAATAGACTTTATTTTATAAGATTATTGTAGAAGAAAATAGCTAATTAAATTATTTAACCAGTATTTATATTATCTTTAATTGATTGGTGGTGTTAATCCTTAACCCACCATTATAAATGAATACACACAGGCACCGGGTGAATCTTAACAAGCCTAGGCCTGGATTGTGCAATCTTAGCCCATCTAAGCTAGCTCATAATTCTAATACTCAAATATGACCCCATATATACATACGTCCCTTTGGACTATTATTCTCCATGCTAAGCCGATGTTCCAGGCTACGTGGAAGGATCTTTTTTTTTTTTTTTTTGGTTTTTTGAGACAGGGTTTCTCTGTGTAACAGCTCTGGCTGTCATGGTCTCACTTTTGTAGACCAGGCTGGCCTCGAACTCACAGAGATCCGCCTGCCTCTGCCTCCCAAGTGCTGGAATTAAAGGTGCGTTCTTTAATCTACCCCATGGCGTGTCTTCCTTGTTTACTCCTGGCTTTTCTCCAGCCTTCTTCTTCCCAAGATGCTATCTCTCTCTAAAAGCCCCTAGTCCTGCCTACCTCTGTCTTTGCCCCATCTACAGGCCTCAGCATGTATTTAACCAATCAGAGTCAATTAAGTAACATACAGCAAACAGGACCAATCAACATTTAGAATGCTTAACACCAACCACCCCATCAGATTATAAAACATCTCTTTAAAGAATTATATCTCACTAGGCATGGCGGCTAATGCTTGTAATCCCAGAATAGCCTAAACTACATAGTGAGATTCTGTAACAAACAAAAACAAGATCCCAAATTGTTCCCTTCTCCTTCCCTGTTCTCTATTTAATATCTAATTTCATCTTTGTTAGCCTCTCCTTATAAAGATTATTGTTGATTCTCCCTCAATTTTGAATTATATTTCAAAATTCATTTATTCCCTTTGTTTTATTATTAATAATGTTTAGGGGCTGGGGAAATGGCTCATTGGGTAAAGTACATGTTGTATGAGCATTAGGACCACTTTCAAGCCCTAGCATGCTTGTAAAAAGGGGGCATCTAAGCACTCATCTGTAACCCCAGCATCAGGACTGGGAGGTTGGAGGTGGTTTTCTGGGAAGGAGAAAGTAGAGACAGTTGGATCCTGGGGTCTTGGCTAGAATTGCAAAGTCCAGATTCAGTGAGAGACTCCATCTTTCTTTCTTTTTTTGGTTTTTCAAGACAGGGTTTCTCTGTGTAACAGCTCTGGCTGTCCTGGGCTCGCTTTGTAGACCAGGCTGGCCTCGAACTCACAGTGATCCACCTGCCTCTGCCTCCCAAGTGCTGGGATTAAAGGTGTGCGCCACCACCACCCAGCTTGAGATCCCATCTTTAAATGAGAGTGGGGCTAGGGAGGTGGCTTAGTAGTCAAGCTTAAGGGTGAAGAGCTCATGTAAATGCCAGGTGAGAGTGGTGGGCTACTGTAATTCCAGCCTTGAAGGCAGAGGTCGATCCTTAAGAGCAAGCTGGCTAAGAAGACTAGCCATATCGCTGAGCTCTGGATTTGATTAAGAGACCCTTCCTCAATGAATAAAGTAGAGGGACAGTGGAAGATAATTCCTGCCATCAAATTCAGAACTCCACATGAACACTTGCACATGCACACTCACACACAAGAGCCCACATATATGCAAACATGTACATACACAAATGGAAAAAAATGAGAGCAGTAGAGGAGAACTCTGATGCTGACCTCTGGCTTCCTCACATTCACTATGCATGGGTTCCTTCACACACACTCCCCTACAATTAAAAATAATAACTTAGCTGGGTGGTGGTGGCACACTCCTTTAATCCCAGCATTCAGAAGTAGTAGATCTCTGTGAATTCGAGGCCAGCCTGGTCTAGAGTGAGCTCCAGGACAGCCAAAGCTACGCACAGAGAAACTCCATCTTGAAAAACCAATTAATAATAACAACAATAATAAATAAACAATGCTAAAATTTTCCTGAGTTTCTCATAATTTTTTGTGTAAGAATTTTTATTTTTGACCTATTTTATGTGTGTGGATGTTTTGTCTGCATGCATCGCTGTGCACCACTTGTGTGCAGTGTCCTCAGGGGTCAGAAGTGGGCACCAGATTCCCTGCGACTGAAATTGTGGATGGTTGTGAGCCACCCTGTGAGTGATGGGAACAGAACTTGGATCCTCTTCAAGAGCAGTAAGTGTTCTTAATTGTGGAGCCATCTCTCCAGCCCCAAAGAATATTGTGTAAGGCTTTTGTTATTGATCTCTTTATATATAGGTATTTCATTCTTTAATTTTATTCTTTGATAAAAGAGGTTTAAAGAAGACTCCAGAAATGTCTAAGTGGCTAATTTTGCTTCTTTTTTTTTTTTTGCTCTGTCTTGAATTTCTAGTCACAGAAGTGGTGAATGTCCATCTGTACTTCTGAGAAGTTAAGGTTTTCTTTGGAACCCAAACATAACTAAATCTTTGCCCGTCCCAAAGTACTCTCAGGCAAATGGCAGGCTGGGGCCGTGATGCAGTAGGTTCCGTTCACTGACTGGCACCGATAGTATTGCTAAGTTGCTCATCTCAGTGTTTTGACTCTCTAATCTCGCATGAGTTTGTCTTGGTCAGGGCCTTCCACTTGTAACTCCCTTATCATCCAAGAAACTTTTACATGGCCCCGGGCATGAATAAAAATAGACACTCGAATCAAACACTTACTGCTGAGAAGCTCTGAAGGAAATTATTTGAAAACAAGTCTTTGGTACACATTAAGTAAGACGCAGGCAAACATGCATACTAACATAGTAGATAAGCTTCTTTACGTTCATAGTAAAGAATTAAATCTTGGCTGAACTCTGGTATGCAGGATGGAGAACACCCTTAACATCTTACAGAGTTGACTGATATTTTTATTTTCGTATTCACTGATGCTGAAACTCTGCTTTGTGAAAATACATAGCACAGAATGGCCAGAGTATGTTTAGAGCCATTTCAGACACAGTTGGAAATCTTGTCCTAACCCTAAGCCAAAATTCACGGAACAACTTCTTATGAGATACTTCAGCAACTCAAATAGCAATAGAAAAAAAATCAAACATTAAAAAAAAATAGAATCCAAAGATGTACTAAATGTTGAGGAAGATGATGGGAAAATATTAAATCTTTGTTTTCCACAACAAAACCATGATTTAAAAAATATTTTGTATGTATATATGTGTGAGTGTATATGTGTATATATCTGCCTACTGAGGTCAGAGGACAACTGTTGAAGAGAAGGGCCTTCTATCTGCCAAATGATCTTTCTGGCCCCTCATGCTCATTGTTATTATTTTGAGGGTTTTCTTTGTTTTGGTTTCTCAAGACAGGGTTTCTTTGTGTAACAAGCCCTGACTGGCCTAGACGCACTTTGTAGAACAGGCTAGCCTCGAACTCACAGAAATCCGCCTGCCTCTCCCTCCCAAGTGCTGGGTATTTTAAGATTTTTAAAACTTTAGGTGTATGTGTGTATTACCTTCATGCATGTCAGTGCACCACATGTGTCCAGTGCCTGTGGAGGCTCAGAAGGGCATCAGAAGAGGTTCTGTTAAAAATTCAATTCAGTGACTTTCCAATCCTTACTTAACCCTGACCTCTGGTCCTATAACATTCACCTCATGTGTTACAGGTTATTTTTGATACATTTTTTTCAGATTAAGCAATCTATTATATGCTTTCTTTATTTGGCATAGATCCATCTAAATCTAGGTCAAGGGCTCAGACAGGAGCAACTTCACCAGGGGGGAGTATCTGAAAATGTCTACAAAGACATTTTCCGTTCTCACCACTGGGGGCGTTTCCTGTCACCTGGTGGGTAGTGGCAGAGGACGTTGTTAAACTCTCTACAGTACATAGCATGGCTGCCCTCCACCCTTGCCCCCCAAACAAAGGCCTCTGTGTGTTGAGGTTGAGCAGTTCTACTCTCCACGGGGGATTTTCCCTGAGGAAAATCTCAGCTATGCTCTGTTCGAGTTTCTCAAGACTGAAGATTGGATTTTCTCTTTTACACTCAGGTTATTTGGAAGAGTGTTGTAATCAAATGTGTCCTTTTGTTACTATTGTGGTCAGGGGACATGAATCCTAGAATTTTATTTTTGGAATATGCCGAGGCTTCCCTTAGGACAGAACCACATCTTGCAAAACTTTCACATAAAACTAAAATAATGTGGGCTTGGGGTTGAGAGTGTAGCTCAAAGGTGTGAGGCCCTGGGTTTGATTCCTAGAACTGAAAAAAGTAATTGAAATAATGAATGTTTACTCTATTGTATAAAAAACCCTCAATGTCTATTGAATGTACTGTTTTGACATCAGCCGTGAAAGTGAGTAAGTTGAGCTAAAGCCCGCCGCCACCTCTCCCGTATCCACATCAGTTCTCCAGAGCATTTGGTGGGACCGGGTTTTCTTCAGGTATGCTAATGGGAAGTCATTCCCTGCTCAAATGTCCCAGAATGCTCCATCTTCAGGAAAGCTGTTCCTTAGCCCTAAAAGCATTTTTGCTCCAATGAATGTTCCTGCCTCCCATCCTACTCTAGCAGCTGTTGTCATGGTTTCCTTACTGTTTTCTTCTCATCCTGAATCATTGTAACTGTGCAAATAGCACATGGGTGAAGGCTGTTCTGCGGCCCCATTCTCAATATATTGTGATCCATTTTAGCACCCTAATCAGAGGCCTGAAAAACAGGCTTAATTACCAAGTGAACTTTATAAAGTGTGGAAGGCTTTATGGCCGCGTCTCTAAACATCTCCCCCTTTCTACCACCAATATGTGCGCGCCATTTCTCCTTTGTGGTTTTGCTTGTTTTTCTTTTAGGCAGGGTTTTACTATACAGTCCAGGAGACTTTAAGCTCTCTATCCTCCCTTCTGAGTATCAGGTGGAAGACAACTGATTCTTGTCCATAAAAACACAAATAAAAATTTCTGGCAATTGATCCTACACTATAGAAAAGATCATTCTAATCATCATATTCAATTGCTCTATCATATCAACCAGTTTTCTAGTTCTTAGTAAGTTTATTTCAACCCCCCTGATTGCCTAACTGTGTCTATTTTTCAGATTCTCCTCTGAGCTAAGTGTAATATCTTGCTGGCTTCCTCATTAATAATCAGTAAAAATAGTTTTAATATGTTTGCATGCTATACTTGTATGAGAGAGTCACTGTGCTACCTTTAGAAAATTATCCAATAAAGATGACACAGAATTTTAAATTCCAGGGAAGCTGGAACTATTGCAAAGGCTTGCCAGCTGAAGAAAGTGAAGATGGCTTTTTCACATAATGTAGCTCTTCTCAAAATCAGAGTGAATGACTAGGTCTACACTCACCAGCACGGGTGAAAGAACAAGAGTAAGCAAGGAGCGGGAGAGGGTTCCAAAGGACACAGGCAGTCAGTCCCACACCTTTAAATCCAGGCTAAAGTTTGTAGCATTGCTCTGACATGCTTAAAGTGGGAGAATAAAGGCAACGGGGTGGAGGAGAGAGACACAGAGGGAGATGAACTGGCCCCTGTAGCATTTATTCTGTCAAAAGCAGGGCTGATGCAGAAGAATGAACACGGGGGGGGGGGCTTGTCAAAGCAGATTATCCAACTTGAGGTGGATACGGGAGTCAAGGGTCCTGGGGGGTCTGGGCTGCAGAAGGGGCTGGCATCCTCATGGCTTAGTTGACCATGCTACATACAATGCAAGATCTCACATAAGGTGATGCCAAAGACTGGGCCCCTCATCGCCAGACTAGTTCCAGACTCTACCTTCAGCCACCAGATTGGCAACCCCTTCCCAGAAACACAAAAGACGGAGTACAAAAGAAATAAGGGAAGCCTTATTTCTCCTTAAATCTTTCCCTGGTTTTACCAAAACAGCACATGACATCACCGTTTCTGAAGTTACCCAAGCCACAGACATGAGCACCAGCCTCCATCTCCCCCTTCCCAAATATCCCTCACCTGGCCCCGAATACACCAAGCACTGTTGGCCCTCCTTTCATAGTGAGTTCTAAGTCTCTCACAGGCTTCTCCTTCCCACGACAGTCACCCTTCTAAGATTTGTAAGCTAGGTCCTTCTACCCTCTGCTCTCACTTTAAAACTACTCACTGCAGGGGCTGGAGAGATGGCTTAGAGGTTAAGAGCCCTGGCTGTTGTTCCAAAGGTCCTGAGTTCAATTCCTAGCAACCACATGGTGGCTCCCAACTATCTACAATGAGATCTGGTGCCCTCTTCTGGCCTGCAGGCGTATATGCAGACAGAACACTGTATACATAATAAATAAATAAATCTTAAAAAACAAAACAAAGCAAAACAAAAAAACTACTCGCTGCAGTCACTAGCCACAGTGGCACCTTTAACCTTAGCTCTTGGGAAGCAGAAGCAGACTGACCTCAGAGCCTGAAGCCAGTCTGGTGGTCTAAAGAGTTCCAGGCCAGTCAGGGCAACACAGTGAGACCATTTGAGTGTGTATATCCATGTGCATGTGTGTAGGTGTGTGCACGTGGGGGGATATGTATAGAGACCAGAGGACGACTTTAGGGGTCACATCTCAGATGCTGTCCATCTTGTATGTAGAGATAGGGTCTCTCACTGACTAATGAGGATACGCTGGCCAGGATCTACCTGTCTCCACCTCCCCACTGTTGGGACACGTAAACACATGTCACTAACACACCCCAGCCTCTTTTTTTTTTTTTAATATGGGTTTAGGGGGTGGAAATCAGGTCCTCATGCTTGCAAGGCAAGCTCTGCACAGATTGAGCCGTCATCCAGCCTCAATAATGACTTGACACTTTAAAGATTCTTTGAGATTAAAAAAAAAAAATGTCCTGTGATCTATATCCAAGGAGGCCATATTCTGATGCTTCATAGATCCCTTTAAGCAGGGCATTTTCTACTTCCTCAAATGAGTGCCATTCTCTATCACTATTTATTTGATTGTTGCTTTTATTTTTCTCCGAGCCTCCCATTAAACACAGGCTGAATCATTGGGCTTTTTCAGCCTTGCCTGTGTGGTGAGTTTGGAGTTCAAGAGAAAACCCTGAGCTGTTGGCCTTTGCTCGTTGGTTGTGGCCGTGTTGTTTGGTGATTTCACTGGGTGACTTTGAAGTCCAAGCGTCACTTAGTTTACCCGAACACACGCTCTCCGCTCTCCTGATTCTGATTTTCTGTCATGTGGACAGTTCGTTAGAAAGAATCCCCCTGACTCCCATTTTCCTGGTCTTAGAAGTCATCCTCTTTACACCTAGAGATTTCCTCAATTGTTCAGGGGGTTTTCTCACATTCTTACAAGACTCTGTGGAACACTTGGGGGCGGGGGAGCGAAAGCAAACAGCACAGTGGATGCCTTCTGGGATGATGTGGAGAGCTCACTACAGAGCTCACTCGTGCTGTGCTTGAAGCTTTCTCCACAAAAGCTGGCAGGCCTGTTAGGGCTTCTGTGTTGGCATGGATCCGGTGCTAAGCACTAGGGATGAGAGCCCTGAAGGCTTCACGGTCAGTCGGGGGCACGGACCTTTCCACAGGGATCGTATGCAGCTACAAACCAATATCCTAAATTTTCTCGGACACTTCATAAATTCTGCCCTAACCCACTAAAGTGAAGAAGATACCCCAATTATAGAGCTTCGCTTGAGGCTGCCTGATGCCAGGGTCTCTGTTGTGGTCAGACCCGAGTCCCTGTTTCATGCTAATGCTTCATCTCTTATTTTCTGGGGACACTGGCACCTGTCTCCTTATTTAGAGAAGTGTCATTGGCCAATGGGAACTACCCAGCAATCGCTATGCATGCCCAGCAGCAGGCCCCACTGTAGGGAGTTAGATTAACATAAATTAGATTTAGTAAATATCTAGGTTTCTGATACCGTCTCTTAATCTGGGGCATGAAGATCAATTTAGCTGTGAGCAATTAGCTTATCAGCTTATGAATGAAGTCACGTGAAACGAGGGGAGTCTCTATGGACTGAAAAACAAGGTTGAAGCCAGGTGAAACAAGGAAGGACTTCATGACTTGGCATTGTTTTCAACTGTTAAAGGAGCAGAGTCCAAATTAAGCTGAAGCAGGTGGAACAAGGAGCGATCCTATTTAAGGACAAGTGGATGAGCCTGGGAGAGGGCGTGCTAGGGGCCTCATGTTAGAGAGCTCCGATGCTAGCGAGTCCTCACCCTAAAAAGGACAATGAGTAGTTTGTATCCTCTGATGGAGAAAGTGCTGGTGGACTGATGGCCGGATCTCCCTGAGGCAGAAAGAAGCTGGTGAGCAGATAAAGCCTTAGCAAGACAGCAAAAGGCCAAGGACTAAACCCTGTGGCTCAGCTTTTGCCTAGAGGGGTTTGACCTGTCCGAACAGTGGCCTGAACGAAACTGTGGCCAGCTTTAAAGACTGAGGCAGAACGGCAGAGTTGGCTGATACGAAGTAAATAAATTGGCCTACAGACGCTGAGGTCTCCCAGAGAGAAGAAGGCCTCAAGCCTTATTTAAGGTGAAACTGCCATAGCCAATTTACTCTGACAGATCTATGTCTGAGATGTTCCAGAAGAAAGACTGTTAAGTGCATTAAAGGGTCTACCCCGGAGACTGCGTTCCTGGCGACTGAGGACCTGCCCCAGAGACTGTATCCTTCTAAAAGGTTATGAAAATAGTTGTTATAGTTATCAATCGGTTTAGTGGTTAGATCTTAGGGGTTGTAGGAATTTATAGGAATAGTAGTTAAGTAAGTGTATGTGTTACAATTGAATATAGTTATTAATAAATAAGTGTTTAATAACTAAAAAGGTTGGGCTTCACCCCACTGTGGTTTGACTGATGGAGAACTTCCTGGGGTCACGAAGGCTTCTCTCTAGATAGAAGCTTTCCTCTGTCATGGACCTTCCTGAACTCCACTCCTCGCCCAAAACAGTTCCCACCCCTCCTCTGCTGCCCGTCTCCCAGATCCTACCCTTGGTGGCTCATTGTGCAGAGACCTTTATCAAGGGCCTGGCTGGCACAACCTTCCTGAGGAGATGCCTTGAAAGGGCATGAGTGACCTTCTGCTCCCACATACAAACATATGCCTGGAGCCACGCCTGAACCCCATCCTACAGGCCCAGACAGAGGAGAGGAGGGAGGCAGCAGCTTCGAAAACATAACTAGACTTAATAGATTCTCGGGGTTGTAGAATGCCAGCATTCTACACGGGTGCTTTTCACACATGCCCAGCTGTGGTCTCCACGGGCTGTGCCTGGTTCTGACAGCAACACCACTAGGGACAATGAGATATCACACCTCTTCTCAGCTTCTGTCACTCCACAGAACAGAATCCCATTCTGCCTTCTCAGAGGAGACCAAGGGACTAAGCTGTCCTTTTTTTCTCATGTAAGTTACAGACTTCCTTCCTGTCATGTAAATCCCTTCTTGGGTGCAAGTGAGCCCTAAAGTTCCTTAAATTCTGAGCCTCATCAAAAACCAAAGTGGGGCTAGATGCTATTGGCCAGCATTTTATTTTATAATCCCTTGACAGTAGTAACAGAGTAGTAACAGACATTAGCACCTTTGTCTACAGAAGGTAGACATCGGTACTATGCCGTGTCTACTATGACATCAGTGAACACTCACTATGTGTGTGGCCCACTGTGCACGTGTCAGCATATGTGCACATTCTATGTGCAGGAACTGTGCACAGAATGCTGTGTTGAGAGCTTGTGAATAACTCTTTGATAGATACACATTCTCATCCCTCCCCCCCCCCCCCTTCTTTCTTTCCTGGCTGTCCTGAACTCACTTAGTAGACCAGGCTGCCTCTGCCTCCCGAGTGCTCGGATTAAAGGCATGCGCCATCATGCTGAGCTTCCTCCCAACTTTTTATGAAGCTACTGAAACTTGGTGTGGTGGAGCACTGTGCCCAGGTCACTGTCTTAGAATCCCACCAGTAGGAATAGGCGAGCCAGAACTCCGCCTCTGACTATGCCCACAGAAACCCCAGCAGCCCTGTCAGGGGAACAGGGTGATCATGAGCCAAAAGAGGTAACGTTCTATGGAGCAAATCAGACTCTCAGAACTTTTCCTCTCCCTCTCCCGTGAACTTGCTCATGGTGTGAGTTTGAACTGAATATTACAAAGCTAAGGTGAGGCTCTGGGAATAGGGGAGGATTAGCTAAGCGGAGACTTCTCTCATGACATACATAACAGTGTGAAGCTCGGCCAGGGCTGGCACTTCACAAACCCACATTGGTTTTACCAAGAGCTGGCAAGTTCCTGTGAATGGTCAGTTATTGAATATTTTATGCTTAAAAGGCCACGTGGGGTATGCTGTGGCTGCCTAACTGAGCTGCTGTATCAGGAATGCAGTTACAGGTGACAGACAAATGAGTGGCTGGGGCTGTGTGCCAATAAAGCTTTATTCACAAGAAGACCAGAGGGGCTTTAGGCCATGACTATATGCTGTCAACCTCCTTACTAACTGAATGTCATTGATAAAAATAACAGTGATACCTCTATCCACCCTTCACTTGGCATTCCCCATTGGCCAGGCAGCAGCATGCTCGCCACACTGAATTCTCACCCAGTCCTGGAAGGAGAGTTGGCTTTACCTTGTACTTACAGATGTGGCAAGGCAGGCGTAAAACACACACAGTCACTGTTCAAGGTCACTTAGTGCTGAGATTCACACCAGGATCTGGGCGGCTCCCAGGCCTGTCTTTAGCTGTAACCCCCAGTCCATCCTCCTGCCCCTTACTTCAGGGCAGACACCTGCTAGGAACCCTCCCCATGCTAAACCTTGCCCTGGTCACTGCTGGGGTCTAGTTCTGCCCTTGGGACTACAGCCTCTCTTGGAAACAGAACCTTGTACGGAATGCTTTGGCATGTGGCCAAGGTGACTTTGGGACCTTGATACTCTGTTCCCCTGGTGCTGGGTATGCTGGTTTCTAACAGCTCACTCAAACTCATCTCTAGGAATTGCCTTTGTTGATGGCTGCCACATCCCATGGCTACATCCCTTCCCATGGGTGCTTGTATAAAGTTAAGTGGGGTTCAAAGCTCCTGGCTCCTTGATGAATCTGTTTCCAGTCCCCTGCCAGCCAAAGTTTCTTCAACCTAACTACATCTACGAGGACACTTGTGCTGTGTAAAGTGACACACTCATGGATACCCCGCATTTTTAGGTATTGATATATTGGGGGTGGGGCAGTCTTTTAGTCTACCATCCCTTGGAATCAGTGCCATGGGATGCCACAATTAAAGTCAAAAGTCACCCATATCACCTTTCCCATGTGTATTCTGTTCTCTGAAATACCTGTAGGCTTAAGGAGCCAAAATTAGCCCCCTTTAACACACACAACACACACACACACATCAGAAGAAAAGAGAGTCAATAGCAAGCCTTCCTCAGTGCCTGCCCCTTGCTGACAAGCCTTGTTGGCAAGTATTTCTAATAAACTTTCATGCTTGGCGGGAGATCCTTTGCAGGCTGACAAATTCCTCCTGAAATGTAGATGTCTTGTTCAGAGTTATTACTTCAGTGCACAGGTGCCCAGCTGCTATTGTAAAACCAGCAAGCATTTAATTGAAACAAACGACTATAATAATAGTACATTATCCCTGCAGGCCAAGCGCCATCATAGTTTTAATTATTGAGTTAAGAGTCTCACTAATTTATCCTTTAAAGCAACAGCCCATTCCCAGTTAGACTGATCATCTTGTTATGAATATGAAGGCCCAGCAGGGAGGACGTGAATCAAAGCCATTTGTCCCCTTCAGGGCTGTTTTTGGTCTTTAAAGAAAGGTTTGCAAACAGGCAGCTGAGCCACTTGGCAGGCTCCACTGGGGACAGGAAGTTTCTGTTGAGGTTGGAATAGGGACCTGCCTGGTCCTTGACATCCTTCCTCTGGGATGCAGGCCTCCTTAAAGAGCAGGTGCTAATTCTATACTTGATTGAAACCAAGAGCCACCATGTCCTTCCTACGCTACAGTTCCCACCATAGCCTTGAATTTCAATGCCTATCTCTCTGGTCTCCTTCCTTTCTGCTCTCCTCCACACACCCTCAGAGCCCCCTCATAGTAGTTCCTTGAATTTTCAAGCAGACTCTCTCGCTTCTGGACCCGTGTAGAATTGAGTGCATTTTTGTCCCTTGGGGAAATTTGTTGGCATTTTTGGTTGTTGTAATTGGACGACGGCAAAAGCTAATGCAACAGGAAAGCTTAGAATACAGAACAGCCACCTCCGAAGTCATTCACACTGGGTGTGGACAGCCCTGTTAATGAGCCTGGGTATGCAGGGTTCTTCCCCGTGGAGAGGAATGCTCGCCCTGCTTACTCCCTCACTCCAGGGAGACTTGATCCAAGCCTCAACTTCCCCAGGAGGCTTTTCCTGGCCAAGCAACATAGTGCTGTGATCCGTGCCCCCAATGCGCAATGGAGAGTGAACAGAAATTCCTAGCCCCTTGGGCTACTGTTGTCTTTTCACTTGTTAACAATGTGAGGCTCATTTATTCGTTTTTTGTTGTCCCCATGTAAACTGCACATGGTAAAGATCTTTGCTTTGTTCCCTGACTACTGGCCAACACCTACCGGGGTGTGTGGGTCAGTGAGGACCAAGAATGTTTTCTAGAGGTACGTGCCTGAGGATGGTCCTGGTTTCTCTGTCTGCTCACATTTGTCACACCCGGAGTGCTTGTCCCAGCCCTGTTACTGCAGTCAATTGTTATTTTTAGGAGTTGGCAGCTCCTTGGCACTGAGCTGTTGCATATGTGACCGTCATCATGTCTATATGTATCATTCGATCTGTACCAGGCACTGTGTGGACCCATCGGGCAGTTACAGTGACAAGGATAGGGGACGACTGCCTTATGGAGTTAGCTCCACACCCTGCTCGATAGATACTGAGAGGCTGTGAAGTAGAGTGTCAAAACCAGACTGGGGGTCAGCAGGGTCCTGCACTGAGATGGGGACAGTGGGAGGGAAGAGCAGGGAGGGGGTAAGGAAGAGCTAGAGGGCCAAGCAGGACAGGACTGATGGGCTCTGAATGTCATGCCGGAGTCTCGAGGAACTACAAGTGTCCTGCTGGCCAGTTTGGCTGCAGGTGACAATGGTGAGGTGAGCAGTGCTGGCCTTCTGAAACTCATATAGAGGGGGTGCGTCTGAGAGCCAGCAGGGAGACAAGCAGAGAGGAGACATACAAAAGGGGTATGAGTGGGCAGCACAAAGGACCCCAGAAGTGTGTCACACGGAGCAGAAAAGGGAGTTCCTGGAAGAAGAGAGCAGCCAGCCTGTTTGTCAGGAATGAGAATGATGGCACACACCAATGGATTTGACAAAGAAGAGGCTACCAGGGTCCCTAACCAGGGCAGCTTTACAGCCATGGGGAAGCAGAAGCCAAAGTGAATGGGAGTAAAGATGTGATCACAGCCAGCAGCATGGTCCATGAGGGTGGTCTGGGGCTTCTGGAAGTTGTCAAAGGCTGACTGACTTCCCACTGAAGTATTACAGGAAGGTGGGGAGGTTGCTCTGTGACCTGGACTCTCTCAGCCATGTTTTCATTTGCAATCTTAGGCAGCCCTTTTAATGACCCTAGACTCAATGTTGCTGTGGCTTAGGCATGGCAGTTGGACAAAGGTGCCTCCCTCAGGCATAGGAGGTCTTCTGTTCCCTGTAGAGACTGTATGAAGCAGGACCAGGCTCTGAACGTGGGTGAGTCTGAGCCTTATGTCAACTCTTCTCACTACTGGAAGCAGAGGGGCTGGCGTGGGTTGGCTGGCCTGACCATGTCTCCTTGCCTGTGGTTACAGTGTTGTCCAGAAGGTATGAGACTTCTCTTTACACTACAAGAAACCAGCATGGCTACCTGTCTGGCTTTGATCAATCTTTGTGACTTAGCTTTCTGTGTCTTTGAAGAAATGGGAGAGAGTTGTTGAACAGTCAGTGACTAGTTACCTCAGAACTTCTGTGATCACAGAAGATGTTTGTGTGTGTGTGCTGATATTCAGAGACATTTGAGAGGCTCAGGAGCTGTGAGGACTCTCTCGTTCTCTGAGGTCACAGCAGGAATAAAGCTGGAGGAGCCAAAGGGGTAGATCACTAAGGAATAGAACTTCATCCTGTGGGCACAGGGAATCCTGAGAGGTATGTGAGCCAAGAATGGCTAAGGGGCCTCCTGTGCTCCACTTAGTAAGTGAGAGGTGGGTCACGAGGTTCCAGGGACAGACTTGATGGACAGGGATGAGCCAAGAAAGTGGAAGCAGCTGTTGTTGGCCGAGAGTTCGGTAGTAGGGGGTTATAATCTGAATTTGAGAGCTTGAGCACCTTTAATCCCAGCATTCAGGAGGCAGAGGCAGGTGGATCTCCGAGTTCAAGGCCAGCCTGATCTACAGAGCAAGTTACAGGACAGTCAAGGCTACACAGAGAAAAACTGAAAAAAAAAAAAAAAGTTTAAAAAATTTTTTATTCTTTTGCACATATGGGTGTTTTGTCTGCATGTATATCTGTGTACCATATGCATGCCCACAGAGGCCAGAAGAAGATGCAGAACATGGCATTGGATCTCCAGAAACTGGAGGTATACATGGTTGTGAGCCACTATGTGGGTGGTCGGGATTGAACTCAAGCCCTCTGGAAGAGCAGCCAGTGCTCTTAACTGCTGAGCCCTTGCTCCAGCTTCCTGCTTAGTTTTTAAGGCTCTGCTCAAAGGTTCTTGCCTCCAGGAGGCCCCAACTCTACCACCTAAATCTGGACTCCATGATCCCTCTCATGTACACTGTCATGCCTTGCACGGAGCTTGTCACAGCTGTCACCAGACCTTCATTTGAGTGTACCCATGCATGCTCAGCTGTGACTGGGGACATCACAGCTGGATTCTGTCCTTGACTTGCTTCTCCCTGGCGGTCCCCTCAGTGAACAGGTCCTTCCTCATCATTGGCTATGTGGTCCTCTCAGCCAGTGATAACTCACTCACCCCACATACCTAGCCATTGACCCACATCAGCCAGCACCATCCTCTGACTTCATGTCTCTGGGCTCCATCAGTTAAGATGGAACCAGATCTGTACCTCATGGGCGTGAATGGGAGCAGGAGATACTGAGGCAGAAGGCCATCTTGGAGGCAGCTGCACCTGCTGGTCCCTGACAGAGATGTGGGCTACTGGAGCAGGGAGGGTATTGAGGAGAGGGTCTTCAGAGCTTAGTGGTGGGCCGAGGGTGGGCTCTGCCTTACTGGATGCTCCCTGGTGGAGGTGAGACCCTAACACAAGAGGGAAGCCAAGGGGAATGCCAGAGTGATCCATCCCCTCCACCTTCACACTGAACAGTCTACATTCTAAATTAGCACATGCACTAATTAAAACCATCTTTCCAGAGAATTTATTACTGGGTAGTCTGAGCTAATTATAAATTCTCTGTGGCTGACCCTGAGCAGTCTGCTAACGCAGTGTTGAAATCTCTTTGGCTACCCTTGTTTAAATTATTCATCAGGCCCCGGCAACAGTTGTGAACTGTAATTTAAACAGTCAGCTCATGAATATTCAATCAACACAACAAACAGTGCCGTGTTTTACTGCCTTGCCGCTCAATATTTTGTATCCTCGCCTGTGTTTGCATGTTTTTATGAACTCTCCAGGAAAGAGGAGCACACTGCCTGGTTAAGTTGCCTCTGAAGTGCTGGCAGTAGGGGAGGCAGGAGGGAGGGGAGCTCTGAAAGCCTCTCTCAGGAAAGAGGTCCAGGGATGGGGGTCAGTGGTTTCACCCCCAAAGATGGTGGAGGAAGGCCCAGGCCCACGGAGGATAAAGACTGTCCTGAAGACACATGGTGGGTCCCAGGTTCAGGCAGGACTGATGTTCTGGGGTGATTCCTGCTGCCTAATTGGCCACAAATTATCTAGCAAAGGATATCTGGGGAGAGCTGGAAATCTGTGGGACAATGCCCAGAAGGCAGATAAAGGGCATTACTTGTCGCCAGCCTCCATGTCAGTGGCTAGATGTCACCAGGTCCTGTGATGGCACTCAAGGCCACACACAGGCTGCCTGCAGTCCTTCATACTTGAGTCCCCACTCCTCCACCGCCATGCCCCTTCTCCCACCACATTCTTTAGGTACTCCCAAGCCATGAACACTTAGGATGCCTCCCAGGTGGCTCCGCATTTATCCCTGTGTCTTCTTCAAGGCTTCCCGAACCCCCGGTTGCCTTCCCTGTAAACCTGGATAATCTCAGATCGCTGTGTAAGAGTACTAATGACATAGGGTGGTAAACAGGAAGAAATCCCTACTTACGTTAGCTTTCCCAGTCACCCCCAACCAACCTTACTAACCAGTTACTCAGCAATGACTACAAAAGGTGCCTGCCTTCTAGCCTGTTACCCATTCAGATTTGTTACAAGCAGTTATGCCGTGCGCCCCTGTACTGGGGCACTGTGACAATGAACCAGAGAGACCTAGTAGCTTCTCTGAGGGTACCAGTATTCCCATGAGGAAGACCAAAGCCACACAAGACCCACCTATAAATACACTGTATTTTAAATACTACTAAATGTCATGGAAGAAAACAAAGCAAGGAAGATGAGTGAGAAGTATCAGGCAGGGCCGGGAGGCAATTTTGGGAAGCGTGGCCAGACAAGGCCTCGTGGAGAAAGGGACATTTGGGTTCCCTCTAAGATGTGAGAGAGGCATGGGAGCAGGCATGCAGACAGCAAGGGAGAGTGCTGGAAAGAAATGAGGACAAATGAACAAAGAACCTGCAGTCAGGCACTCGCTGGCCCAGGAAGGAAGCTTGGGGCAGGGGATGGAGGGCAGAAGAACTGCCAGGCCTTTGGCCATGAAGATTTAGACACTCAGACATTTGGGAATAAAACACAGAGGTTATCAGCACACATAGGACATTTGGAACCACAAACCCAGATGAGCTCATGATGTGCCCAAGTGTAGATAAGAGAGGAGAAGCCCGATGTCTGAGTCCCATGTGAACTCATACCCATGTGAACCTCACAGACCATGACAAGAGACGCAAAGCCAAACAGAAGAGTATTTCCTGGAAGCTGATGAACTGAGTGTTTGAGCAGGGATGAGAAAGTAACTAATTGTGTCAAAGGTCGACGACTGGGCAAATGGGATGAAGGCCAAGAACTGACTACAGAGCTTAGTAACATGGAGCCACTAAAAGCCAGAACAAGGGCACTCTCAGGAGGGACCGAACGAAAAACAAGGGAGGTGGGGTGCAAAGTTTGAGAAGAGGAAAGTCGGACAGATATTGCAAGGAGGCTTGAAGTTCCAAGCCTCACACCCCTTTCCACACATGCACAGATCTGAAACAATAGTTGGGCTGGCCACATAGCTCAATGGCAGAACACTTGTTTAGTGTGGGTAAGATGTAAGATGGTTAGCACCACCCATGGCCTCTACTGACTCCAGTTATCACAAGCAAAAAATATCTCTAGGTCGGGCCTGGTGGTGCAGACCTGTAACCCCGGGAAACTCAGGAAGATGAGGTAGGGGTTTTGTAAGTTCAAGGCCAGCCTGGGAAACTTAGCCAGATTCTGTCTCAAATGAAAAGTAGAAAGTAGAGTCGAGCTCAGTGGTGGAACGCTGCTTAGCTGGTATGAGGCTCTGTGCTGATTAAAAAATGTCTGTGGGCCTGTGAGATGGCCCAGAGGGTAAAGGCCCTCAACATCAAGCCTGACAGTCCGATTCGGTCCCCAGGACCCACATAGTGGAAGGAGAGAACTGACTGATATAAATTGTCCTCTGACCTCCACATATGTGCTATGGAATGTACACATACACACACACACACACACACACACACACACACACACACACACACAAAGAGATAGTAAATACACATATATTTTACAAATCTGTAATCATTGCCAAATGTCTCCTGGGATACAAACTACTCCAGAGAGGAATTTCTGAGGCAGCAGACACTCCAGCAGCCCTGTCCAGATGAGGCCAGCAGCCCACCTCCAACTACTAGGAGTGCTGGCTAGTCAGGCTCAAGCTACCTCGTCTCTAGAGGACACCTCTCAGCCAACATGTGGTGCTAACCTCAAGATGTTATTCACCCCCAGCCTATGGCCAGGCCAGCATGGGTTAGAAACAGCTGACCTATGCCTAAGGTGGGATGGCTGCCATGGTGTCTCCATGCTTCAGATCTCCATGTGTGTCGGTCAAGGTACAGCTTGACTCCAGCTAAAAGGGACTTCTTCTCTTGACCCAACCCCTCTTCTCCCAGAACTCAAACCTCAAAAGCTACCTTCACAGCTCCTCCTGAGACAGCTAACCCAGACCCAGAAAGATGCACATGGCATCTATTCACTTATAACGGGATTTTAGCCACTTAGTATAGAATAAACTATCCAACAACCAACAGACTGAAAGGAACAGGAACATAGATTTTGTTGTTACTTGTTAGTGGAACACTTTGCCCTAGTGGAGCTGCCATGTAGTTCCCCAGTGCAAGAGGAAGCTCTTAGCCTGCATATGGCTGCTGAACTGAAGGGGGCTGATATGTAAGGCACCCCATACAGGAGGAGTAGGATATGTGGGAGAAAGGGGGGGTTGGGTCTGGGAGGGGTGGAGGGGAGGGGCTGTGATGAAGATGTAAATTGAAGTAATAAATAAACATTTTTTAAAAGCTCCTTTCACGTCTCCTATGGAGTCCATCTTGAGCTCACCTTGTACAGAGATGAGTCAGAAATAGATCAAAGGGTCAAGGTCACAGGCTGGGAACACAGCACATCGTGTAAAGTGCCTGCTAAGCAAGCATGAGGATGTAAGTTTGAATCCCTAGAACCCATGTGAAGCAGATGTGGGGCCCATGACTACAATCTTAGTGATCCGGTGACAAGATAGGAGGCAGAGAAGGACTGTCCCTATCCAGAAGCTGGCAGGTGTCTGTAGTGGCAAACAACAAGGTGGAAGACAAGAATGGATGGACACCTGAGGTTGTTCCCTGACCTCTGTATGCATACTGTGGCATGTGCATGTTTGCCTTCTCTCTCTCTCTCTTGACACACACACACCATATACATACAAATATTTGTTTAACTCAAGTTCACGAGGCAATGTCAAACAGTGGAATGCTATGCATCCTACTGGGGCACTGTGGTGGTTTGAAAGAAAATGGCCCCTATTGGCTCATATATTTGAATGCTTAGTTTCCAGGTGGCCATCTGTTTGAGAAGGATTAGGAGGTGTGACCTTGTTGGAAGAGGTGTTTCACTAGAAGTGAGCTTTGAGGTTTCAAAAGCCCATACCTGTCTCTCTCTGTCTCTGTCTCTCTCTCTGTATGTATGTATATATATATATATATATATATATATATATATATATATACACACATATATATATAGAGAGAGACATAGTCTCTCTCTCTCTCTCTCTCTCTCTCTCTCTCTCTGTGTTTCTGCCTGTTGCCTATGGATCAGGATGTAAAGCAGTTCTCAGCTACTGCTCCTGTGCCATATACCTGTCAGCTTCTGGTTACGATGATCATGGACTAACCTTTTGAAACTGTATGCAAACCCTCAATTAAATGTTTTCTTTTATAAGAGTTGCCATGGTGTCTCTTCAAAGCAGTAGAACAGTGTCTAAGACGGCCACAATCTGTAATCCCACACATGGAGGCACATCCATCACATAGGCCACAGAAAACTGGTGGGTCACAGAACCACTCTGTTAGAACAGACCAGAAAGTACAGGAAAAGGTGCCATTTGTTGGATCCCTATGAGTCTAAAACATGAAAATGACTGAAAAGATTCTTAGCAAATGACTAGGTTGATAAATTATTTGTGGGTAGTGGCATGGCTTTAATAGATTTTCTTTCTTCTTTAATTTTTAAAACAATGAAAACATGGCATTTTAATAAAACCCACCAAGCTATGTCTGGGAAAGAAAGAAGAAAAGGATGTAAGAACACTTCATTGCAAAATTTATAGGGTACAGTCATCCAACACCATACTCAGAAAAAATATGTACTGCCATAACCTTTATTATTAAACAATAAACAATAAAAGTAAATGAACAAAGGGACATGAGGGTAGAAAATGAAAATTTTAAACCGCTACAGAAAGAGGGTGAGATTAATAAACATAAAGGGGAAATGAATAAATTAAGAGAAAGAAAAACAATAGACTCCAAACATAACTGTGATGGCCAATTCTCCAATAAACAAATAAATAAAATGAAGAAAAACCAGTAAGGGAGAGATCTTCAGGAGAGACGAAATCAGAAGCATACCATCTAAGGAAAGTGGCTGGGGTATAACAGCCATGGGAGCTCCAGATGATAAAACAACGCTACCTACAACCAGTGCTATCATCAGCTGAAGAGCCCAGTGTCTGTCGTCAACCATCTGTCTCTGAAGCTGGCATAATCCAACCACAGGAGTAGGAAAAAGCTGTCTGTTAAACAACACCAACAACAGCGACTGTGGAGAGGGCTCAGTTGATAAAGTACTTGCAAGTTCTAGGTGCTGAGCTCAATCCCCAGCATCCACAGAAAAAGCCAGGTGCAAGCCTGTATCCCGATGTCAGGGAGGCAGACAGGAGACATTCTAGCTGAATCAGGGAGCTCCAGGTTCAGTGAGAGGCCCTGTCTTAAGAAATAAGGTGGAGGGCCAACGAGGAGGCTCAGTATGGAAAGGCACTTCCCTTCAAGTGTGGTGAGCCAAGTTCAATCCCCAAGACCACAAGGTAGAAGAAGAGAACATAGTCCTGCATGCTGTCCTTTAACTTGTACATATATGCTGCGACATGCATGCCTCCCCCACGCCCCTTCCCTGCACACAACACAAAGAAACAAAAAAAATACATTTTTTTCAAAAGTTGGAGAGCAATTAAAAAGGATCAGTGTTGATCTATGGCCTCTCTACACATACACACACACACACACACACACACACACACACACACACACACACACACCCTGTTCCCCTTAGCTGCATGTCCATTTTGCTATAAAATGTTAAAGATCCTAAATGAAATCCAGCCCACATTCAACAGTACATGTGTTTGTAAGTATGTTTACACATGTACATATCTATGCACACAGTAACAAAGTAGGACACGTAAATACTGGGAATCTACAAATCCATCAACCCCACACACCAAGGAAGGAATCCCGTCTGAGTATCTCAAGGCGCAGCGAATATTCTCTGTATGGATCTCCACAGGTATCACCAGTGAGCTGAAAAGTGAAGAGAGTTTCTAAAGACATGACAATCAGCCTCACGCCAAGGGCAAATCATGATCGTCATGCAGGAAGCCAAACCCACCCGTCATCGCCATCACTGTGAAGTGAACTTACACCTACTGGTGGAGCTTCAACCTTGGATTCTCTGTAGACAGCAAGAGCTTACCTCAGGTTTTAAGAAGCTGGAATCTGAGACAGCTACACCAAAATAAATATAACATGGACCATTTGAAGACTCAGACTCCTGCCACTTGTGCAGCATTCTTAGAGGGACATGGAAAGCCCAGGCCAGGGGTCCAGGTCTTGCTTTCCCCACCACACCAATTTCCTAGTGACAGGTGAAAAACTTAGAAGACAGATCAGCAAAGTTCTTATCATAGAAACACAATGAACAAGTGTAAAGACTCAAAGCCAAAAAGATGTTCGGCTCGGCTCCTGTGTACATGCACGCAGGCACACCAGACACAGACACACACACACACACACACACACACACACACACACACACACACACAAAGCTGCAAGGGAGGCACTGGGGCATTTAAACAGAGGGAGATTCACATTATGTGTCTGAATGGCACAAGTCAGTACAACGGCATAAAGTCTCCTCTGTCTTAATTTGTGGATATAATGAGATTGCAACCAACTCTCATCTAGGGGAATCTCTTGCCCAGGAGACCCACACGAGCTCAGCTCCTACCAGCCTGCCATTAAAGCCGACTCACAGTTCCTGTGGGGAAGCAAAACCTGGAAGTACTGTGGTCTAATTCATGCTCAGAGTTTCCTGAGAGACCAAGTCAGATCTAGACACCACCTAGTGCATCTCATAACCCTATGAGGAAACTGGCCCAGAGAAGTCAGATACTGGCTGAGGTCATGTAGCTGGGCGACACAGCTCCTGACACCGTCTGCTCTAGATACCTCCCTTTTCACCCTTGGGGACTCTTCTGACACGTGGCTCTGAGTTACAACTTTGGGGAAAACAGCATCTTACAAAGTTCTTTGAGCTGCTTCACAACTGCCTATGGTCCCATGGGATGTGTCCATGCAGAATAAAAATAAAGTGTGGCTGGTGGGGAAGTGACCTGCCTCATAGCAACCCTTATTGTTGGCAGGGGCAGGAAGTGGGCCCAAGTTTCCTGTCCCCTGGCTTTGGTACCTGTTTCTGGCAGGCAGACAGGACTGATGAAGGCAACTGATAACTATCTGGCTTACTCTCCAGCAGTGATGTAGGCAACACTACAGTTTAGGGGTGTTTACTCATTCATTCGTTCGTTCGTTCATTCGTTCAACAAACCTTCTTAAGATACCTGCAACACTCCACCCTCAAAGCTAGGAGGAGTTGAGAACAATCTTCAGCACACTGGATTCTCAATGCTACCATGTAATAGACAACAGCAGTGCCATCTTGTCCATTTGTCTGTGTTGACAGAGGTTTAACATAGCCCAGGTTGGCCTTGAATTCACTATGTAGCCAACGATGACCTTGAACTTCTGATTTTCCTGTCTCTACTTCCAGAGTACCGGGGCTGCAGGTGTGCACCACCATGCCCAGTTATGTGGTGTTAGAGATTGATCCCAAGCCCCCATGCGTGTCAGGCCAGCACTCTACCAATGGAGATACACCTCCTGCCCTTATTATTTAAAAAAACAAAAACAAAAATGAAACAAAACAGAGTCTCATGTGACTCAAGCTGGCCTTCAACTCCAGATCCTTCTGCCTCCACCTCCCAGGTGCTGGGGTTTTAGACACATCAGTTCAATCTCACTTAAGGGATTTGGGGGAGACATGCCCAAGATCACTCTCCAAGAAAACAAGACTGAAAAGCTCTGGGCTCCCAGTGAAGGGCATGGCACTGGCTGCCACCGTCACAGCCTGGCCACAATACCTCTGCTAGGATGCCTAAGTTTCCAAGAGGAAGATTCTCCTGGAAATGTGTGTATCTGGAGTCCTCCAGGGAGCACCATGCTCCCTCCTGGAGCTTTACTGTTTAGATGAGTTTTGCCTGCCTCGCTGTCTTTTATAAAGACTCCTCGAAGTTCTAAATGGTCAAAGCCACAGCTGAGCAAAGGAGCGCAAGAGACAGACTTTTTATTATCCAGCAGGAATAGGGGGGGAAAATGGCTCCCATAAATCTCAAGTTTTATGTGTTTCTGACACTCTGTGGAGACATTGGTGACTTCTCAGCTATGCCGATGCTACATTAAAACCTCATTTTCCCAAACATGGCCCTGAATATGCACTCGGAGGAGAGAACCATTATACACAGTAATATTGGAACTTCAGCTGACGAATGTCGATGGGATTTCTATCCCGAATCCTCTCTGCTCAGTCTGCTGCTGCGCTTGGCATCTTGCCTGGAAGACTGTTAAACACCTGGCCCCTGCACACACCAAGGCCAGGGGGTCACAGCACCCATTAGCAGCCTGGCAGTGGGTGGAGAGGTCGGTTCCAGAGGGCAGCTCAGCAACCATAAAACAACATCAACTGTTTTCCCCAGTCATGGCAGGAGAGATGGAGATTGGGACTGAACAGAGAGATTCCTACAGGGTCAGTTTGTTTTCTCCAGCTTTTGCTGCTGTCTTCTTGTCTGTACCCAAGGCCCAGTCCTAAAGTCACCACATCCAGGAAGCCTTCCCTGCCCACGGGGCAGGAGAAGAGGGTGGAGTGAAAGAGGTATCGAGATTAACAAGGAAAGCCTGAGGTAAAATATCTAGAATCCTCTCCCCACCAGGGCTACATACAAGAGACCGAGCATGCCCAAGAAAAGGAGGAAGCATACAAATGCAGGGGAAGGTGGAGGTGTGGGGATGGAGCTGGCTGGCTATGGACAAGACCCATAAAAGATTGAGACCCTCATTGCCCAATGTCATTTGAGCTCCTAACCTTTTCTAGCTTCTGGCCCTCTTCCACAATCAGGAATATTCTCTTAATAAACAGCCTGTGTTTCTGCCACAATCCATGTGTCCCTGGTCCAGATTTTTGGCTTTGTTTTGCTTTTTTTTGTTTTTGGGTTTTTGTTTGTTTGTTTGTTTTTTGAGACAAGGTTTCTCTGTGTGATATATTGCCTTGGCTGTCCCAGACTCGCTCTGTAGACCAGGCTGGCCTCAAACTCAGAGATCCGCCTGCCTCTGCCTCCCAAGTGCTAGGGTTAAACTTGGCTCATTTTTATTTTAATATTTATTTTTATCTTATTACTTATGTGTATGCATGTGTCTTGTGAGTGTATGCTGTGTGTATGGGTGATGGTAGAGGCAAGAAGAGGACGCTGGATGCCCCTCTCCCCCACATGGAGTTATGTGCAGTGCAGTGTGAGCCACCTGACGTGGGTGCTGAGAATCAAACAGGCTTGGGGTTTTTGGAAGAGCAGCAGGTGATCTTAACAATGGAGCCATCTCTCCAGCCTTGCTCCCCTACCCCCATTTCCTACCCAATTCCTTTTTATTCCAGGACACAAAAACCTGGAAATCTCAGCAGGTGCCTTCTAGCCCCTTGCTTATACCTGTAACACCATTGCTTGCCTCAGAACACCAGGGAACTTCCAGCTCTGAGTACCTCATTTTTCATATAATGTACAGGAGGCTGAAAGGCTTCCATAAGAGCTAAACACATAAAGCAGATCTCAGTCTCGACTCACTTAATCTCCATTCGCTCACCAAGAGGTTGCCTGAAACCCAGGCCAGGGAATCAGTCTTCTTGCATTCAGACCTTGACATTGAAGTTTGAAAGCTGCGTAGCCAAGTGATTTCTCTCTTTATGCTTTGTCATCTCATTAAAAAAAAATAATAATAATAACAGCACTTTCTCCCCAGAGTGGAAGATTAAAGGAAATAGCAAATAAGAAAGGTTAAGCGTGCCAGGTACATAGTAAGTGTTAAACAAATTAGCAGACCATGGTTATAGAAAACTAACTCATCCACTTGGGGCAAAGTTCCCAAGAAGATACACTGGTCTAAGGGTGCTCTGTGTGCCCCAAATGTTAGGTTACATGTGATCACATGTTCATGAGCAGTGCCCCAAGGGCCAGCTCTGGTGAGTCTGTTCTTGAGGGTGGCTAGGTGGCTGGTCCTCTGTAGCTCTTGCCTAGCATGGAGGTTCTGAGGATAAAGTGTTCCAGCCACAGGG
>CAJQZJ010000520.1:3971703-4046334 GCA_907164525.1 Lophiomys imhausi | reverse complement strand
ACAGGGAGGGCCAAGTGGATTCCAGATAAAGTCAGGGATGCTGCTTGTGTCCCATCCCCAGACCGGGAGCACCAGACAGGGAGCACCAGACAGGGAGCACCAGACAGGGAGCACCAGACAGGGAGCACCAGAGTGTCTCTAAACCTTTTGTGGTCTCGGTACAACTCTGCAAGGAGAGTCAGCCCAACTCCTCTAAAGAGTGCCAAGAGCACTGGGCTTGGAGTCCAAAGCCTGGCCTCAGGTTTTGGCTCTGTGCTTTCTCCAGCTAGGCGATATTGGGCAATTAATTCCCTTTTCCGGTTCGCCCAGTGCTAACCAGACATGAATGGCTAGCTGGCCCCTACCAGATGCCTATGAGGGAGAAGGTATACAACACGGGCTTGGCTCAGGCTCTCACGTAGCCTAGAAAGAGACAGTGGATCCTCCATGAGTTCAGACTGCTCCTGCATTTATGGGGTTGCCTAGTACACTGTCTATGTTGTTGTGTTGACTCTGATCTGTAAAATTATTGGAGTGGGGAAGCGATGCCTGGTTCCATGTCTAACAACCGAAGCTTGATATCTGGGATCCATATGGTGGACAGTGAGAGCCAGCTTCTGTGAGTCATGCTCTGACCGCCACCTGGATGCCATGGCATTCTGGAGACAGACGGATGGACAGATGGACAGATGGACAGACAGACAGACACACACAATGTTTCTACACATTGTCTCTTTGGTGGCAAAGACTGTCTCTGACTTGGAACTATTATGCACAGTTCCCTCTGCTTAGAAAGCTTCCCTGTGGTCTAGGATTGGGAAAGGCAAGTGTATCATTTGTGCAACATAAAGGGACACCCAAAAGTTCAGAAGTCAGGAAAATAATATTTTGGTGCAATTTTTTTAATAAAAAGTTTGTGTTCTATTTATTGTGTGTATGTCTGTATGTGTGTGTGTACATGCACATGTGTAAACAGATACATATGCGTGTATGGATGGAGGGGAGAAGATAATCTGCAGTCAGTCCTCAGGTATCACCACCTCTGATTTTGAGACAGGTTAGTCTCCCACTAACCTGAAGCTCACTAAGCAGACTGGCTGTCCTGGGAACCAGGGGTCTGCATGCCTCCGATGCCCAGGCACTGGGATTGAAGCTGCAAGCCACCACACCTGGCTTTTTAAAATATGGGTTCTTGAGATCAAACTCATGTTCTCACACTTGCAAAGCAGTTGCTTTACAGCTTTTCTGGCTGGGCTATCTTCCCGGTCCTGAAGAGACTGCTTGGTTTGCTCTTCTTTCTTTTTTTTTTTTTTTTTTTTTTTTTTTGCGGGGAGAGCATTGCAGAGGAGGTACCAAACCCTGGGAATAATGAGTGACAGCCAGGGCTGCTGAGAGTCATCAGACAGTACACAGGACAGCCCTCCTCATTGGAGAGCCGTCCTTCCCAAGATATCAGCTGGCTCAAGGTTGAGAAATTCTACACTAAGACACATGTGAGGACCTCACGGAACATACCACTACTTCAAGTAGCCCTCAACCTTTCTAAGCCTTCCTTTCTATACTGGACAAATGCTGTGGGGAGGGAATGGGCCCAAACTTTACACAGCAGGTGCTCAATGAATGACTGTCCCAACCTTGCCCTCAGTGAACACCCCCCCCAAACTTCAGAACAAACATTCTCAGAAGAGACAGCGTCCCTGGATTCCTGGATTCCAAAGAAAAGATCGACACAGGGGGGAAAAAAAGCCTTATTCCGCTCTGACCTACCTTCTTGGAAAATAAAATCCATGAATCTTATCTCTCAACAAATGTGATCCATTCATGGAGAACCTGGCTGTGTGCTGGCTTATCGCTGCCCTGAGTCCTAACAGGGAGTGAATTTTTATGACCGAGTTGTAAACCTTTGCAGAAACCATTTTTAAACTAAAAAAAGAAACGTTGACAGATCCTTAACTACTCTAGTTGCTAAATTAAGCATGAGGGATGGGATGGTGCAGGGCGCAAAAGAAAACAAAAGTACTCAAGAAAGAGTGGAGGTAAAATGATGCTCATTAAAAACAGAAGCACACTCACACACACTCACACACAAATCTTTTGTGTTCAACTTCACACTCGTACATCATAATGTTCCAGTAAAAGGGCATTTCCCCTGAGATAATAAAAGAATTGAATTTTTCCTTATCGGTCATCTATTTTTCTAGCCCAAGCTATTACTCCCGCTCTAGGGTTGCTAGGCAACAAGAAATATTAATAGCAGCTTTTATTAGCTTAGCTTTTGCAGCGGAGTACCAGAATGAGAAAATGGGAGACATAAATGTGTTACATAAATCTTTCAACCTCACAGAGCTGGTGTTAGTCTCTGTTTTCATAATGATTTATTGAAGTGATGGTTCATTTATGAGCAAAAGGAGTCTGGGATAAGAAGACAGAGCAGTCCCCTGCAGGAGTGTTTGAAAATAAATAATTATAGCAGGGGAGTAAAAGCTGTTTAAAGCCATTTTTTTCCTCTGAGTTTTATAAAATGTAAAAAGATACATTTCTTTGGCTTATGGCTTCTGAAAATGGGGGGAAAGGGGAGGAAGAGTTGCACCCAGACTCTGGTGCATACCAAGAAAACCTGGGACCTCTGAGTAGCCCCATTTCTGTCCTTCCATGGCCCATTTTGGAAATTTGTCTTTTTCCCACTCCTGCCCTACAGGAGACAAAAAACATGGCTCCCTCTGTTTTCACTGTGATAGATGTCTCCCCTGGTCATAGAGCTAAGACAAGTTGTTTCTTGGGCTCTGTTCTTTCAGCAAGAAGTAGAGCTGTCATCAATGTTGATTTTAAATGCCAAGGCCCAAATGACATCATGACATCCTGCCATAATGGATGTACTCGATCCTGCCAACCCCTGACTGCCCCCCCCCCCCCCCCAACCCCCAGGGCCCCCCCCCACTTGCTTTTCCAACCCCCATCTTACAGACACGCACCACAACAAGCCCACAACCAGCAGGCCAGCCTGGCTGAACTTAGAGACGAGGCAGTGTCTACGCACACCCACTCCGTGAGTGGGATGCTTTACTGAGTATAGCAGCTTACACTGGTTGGACCTACTCTGTGCCCTTAGATTCCTCCAACCACCGACTTTCCAAGTTCCCACAGGGCAGGTGTCCTGACCTCCATGGTACAGATGAAGAAACTGAGGCACTGGACTCTGAACCTCCTGCTCTGGGTCACAAACTGGTGGACACAAGTGTGGGAGCTGGGTGTTGACTGAGGTCACCCTGAGCGCGGGTCTATGCCTGTGACTTTTGCTAGAGGTCAAGAAAACAAAATATCAGCCACAATGACAAAACAAAACAAAACAAAACCACCCAGAAAAGCAAATATTAAGTGTTCTACTTTCATTTCTGTTGCCGTGTGATAAAAATATCCCATCAAAAAGCAAATTTTGGAGGAGGGCATGATGGCTCACTGGGTGTAGGAACTTGCTGCCAAGCCTTATGACCTGAGTTCGATCCCCAGGTCCCACATGGTGGAAGGAGAGGGAATTGATTCCCTTAAGTTTTCCTCTGAGGGACAGACAGACAGGCCCCAAACAAAAAAAATAGACTAATTGATAGATGGATGGACATATAATCTGTCTTAGTTAGGTTTCTATTGCTGGCTTAAAACACTGTGACCTAAAGCAACTTGGTGAGGAAAGGGTTTGCTTCATTTGACAGCATGTAGTTGTTATCTAAGAAAACCGGGCGCAAGAACTCAAGGTAGGAACCTGGAGGTAGGAACCGAAGCAGAGGTCATGGAGAGGTGCTATTTACTTGGCTTGTTCTTTATTGGCTCACTAGTCTGCTTTCTTATAACATCTAGAACCACCTGCCCAGGAGTAGCACCCACCCACAGTAGGCTGGGCTTTTCTACACTAATCATGAATCAAAAAAATGCAAAAAAAAAAAAAAAAAAAGAAAGAAAGAAAAGAAAATGCCCCATTGGCTTCCTTGCAGGCCAGTCTGATGGGGGAAATCTCTCAATTGATGTTCCCTCTTCCCAAATTATTCTATCTTATATCATGGAAGCAAAAAAAAAAAAAAAACAGGACAATGCTTTAAAAAGTAAGCTAAGTCCACGAGTGATGGTACTTTAATCCCAGCACTAGGGAGGCAGAGGCAAGCAGATCTTTGTGAGTTTGAGGCCAGCCTGGTCTATAAAGCTAGTCCAGGACAGCCAAGGCTACACAGAGAAATCCTGTCTTGAGACCACCCCTCCCCCAAAATAAGTAAGTTAGGGAAGAAAGGAGTTTATAATACCGGGCTACAGCCTATCATGCTGGGGAAGTTAAGACAGGAACTGGAGAAGCTAATCTCACCACTTTCACAAACACAGAAATGAATGCTCTCATGCTGTCTGCCTGCTCACTAGGGAATGATACCGCCCACAAAAGGTTGGGTCTTCTGAATCAAGTAATTATCAAGACAATCTCCACAGCTATGCACAGGCCAACCCCACCCAGACAGTTCTTGAAACTCTCTTCTCTGGTGATTCTAGGTTGGGTCAAGTTGGCAGTTAAAACTAACCATCACATCAAGTTACAGAAATGGCTACCATCCTGTCTCTTAGAGTTCTTTCCTTCTGTATGACTCTGTGGCTTCTCCATCCATGAGGTGGATCTTTTTGCTCCACTGTTTGGCTCTCTGGGTTGACCGTGTGACTGGCTTTGGCCAAAAGATTAGCAACTAATAAGAAGTTTGAAAAATTTACACAGTGGGGCCCTCCCTTTCTCTAGACTCTTGGTGATGAGAGTCTTACAGCTAAGACACCTCAACTGGTTCCAAGCGACATGAGCCAGGTGCTGAGAGGCAAAACTATCCTAGACACTAGGCCCAGACAAATGGCTGGCTGACCCCAGAAATCACAAGAGACAGTTCAACTGACTCTAGAATCATGAGAAGTAATTAAAATGACTTGTTTTATGTCATTAAGTGTTGCAGTGGTTTGTTACAGGGCAAAACCAACTATACAAGCACAAAACAAAAACATTAACACATTAAAAATAATAAAAAACAATTGGTTGGTTGGGGGGGGGTGTCTACTGCCATGTCACTAAGTCATGGTGGACGAAGGTTTGAGTTGCTCTTTGGTCTGTGCTTCAGACTCTGAAGGGGATTTCCTGTGTCTCAACCCATGGTCAGCAAACAGGGTAGATTGAACCTGGGGGCAGGACCAGAGGAGCAGTGAGCAGGAAGGAACTGGCAGGAAACAGTATGGAGCAGTGAGAGCAGAGGAGCATTAGGAGGTCTAGTAAGGACCTGCAGGGATAGTACATAGTCTCAGATCACCATTCCCGGCTTTAGATCCAATCCAAGGCTAGGCTGTGTGTAGGTTCTCTCGTGAGAGACTCTACAGCAAGCTGGTCAAGTACAAGTATACATCCGTCCTGCCTCTAAGGACTACTCCAGGATAGCACCCCACAAAGCCTACCCTGGGTTGGGAGTCTCCAGGCCTGGCCCCTAGCCCTGGTGTTCTGAGAGAACAACCAAGCTCTGCAAGTACTTTGGAATAGGCTCTAGAGCACAAAGGGTCTGAAACTCTGCATTGGAGACTTTGATCTTCAATTTTATAGGCTCCCAACTAGTTACCATATGTAGTAGTGGCACTGGGAAGTCTACAGTCTGCAATCTGTATGCTTACCTACTACAGTGAAGCTAACAAAGCAGTTAATGCCATTTCACCAAAGCTGGCATCCTAACTCCAGTTCACTGATGGGAAAACTGAGGCTGAGGGAGGAATGGCTTGCCTAAAGTACCAAGAAATCCAACAAGACTCAAAGCAGGGGCAGAAAAAATTGCTTCATGGGCAAAGTGCTTGCTTTATAAGCATGAAGACCTGAATTTATATCCCCAACTGGCATAAAAAGCTAGGGAACTCTGCGCCTATAATTCTAGTGCCAAAAGACAGAGATGCAAGATCTCCTGAGTATTCTGACTAGCCCTTCCAGCCAATCAATGAACTCCAGGTTCAGTGAGAGCCCTTTTCTCAATATACAAGGTGTCAAGCTCGACATAGTGGTGCACATCTTTAATCCCAGGACTCAGGAGGCAGAGACAGGTGGATCTCTGTGAGTTCGATGCCAGCTTGGTCTACAAAGAGAGTCCAGGACAGCCAGGGCTGATACACAGAGAAACTCTGTTTCAAAACACTAAACCAAACCAAGCCAAAACAACAACAAAAAAAAAACCTAAACAAAACAAAACACCCCAAAACCAAACCAAACCAAAAAAAAAAAAAACCAAACAAACAAACAAAAAAACAAGGTGTTGGGCTGGAGAGATGGTTCAGCAGTTAAGAGCACTGGCTGCTCTTCCAGAGGACTTTGGTTTGATTCTCAGCAAGTACAGGGGGACTCACAACCATCTCTAACTCTAGTCCCAGGGGATCTGCATCTTTTCCTGGCCTCCAAGGGCACTGCACACATGTGCTGCAGAGACATGTATGCACATACAAACAAACAAACAAACAAAGACGTAATTTAAAATCAAGGTGGAGCATGATTAAGAAAGACACCAAACATCAACCTCCAGCCTCCAGACAACCAAGCACTGGCACACAGAGGCCTCGAAGATGGGAGGAGAATGTCTGAGTGACCTGTATCCTGCCCCTGCACTGAGGACTGAGATGGGACCATACCATTCTCATGACCCAAGGGCTCAGCCTAGGAAATATCCAGATTCCTGACCACCAAACTCCACTGTGACTCTGCTTCTACCTGTCCAAGTCTTCTCCCCCCCCCTCGGGTATCTCTGGTACCCTGGGGAGGGGTTTCCCTTGTAGTAGAACGTCAAGCCCCATGCCTTCGTGGCATACCCCTTCCCCTCAGTACACACGGACACTGAACTTCGTTTCCCAGACGTTTCCAGAAGAAGTGATCTCAGACTCCATGAGAAGCTTAATAAATTCTACTCTCCGAGTTTCTTGGGGGCATTTTAGAGGCTGATTTATAAATACAATATCTCTCTCAAAGTGAAACAATCAACATAGGATAAAATTATTGAGTTATGAAAATAGAGGTCAGATGGAGGTGCAGTGCTTTAAATTAAAACGGCAAAATATATCTTTCCTACTAAATTGACTTTTTTTGTCTTGGAAATGAATGTTTAATCAGTTAAGACATGAAGTTCAGGGAGAAAGTCGTGAGTATATTTAATTTTGTCAGGGGGTCTGGTACCAGTATTGTACATGCAGCATCGGGAGAGAAGATGGATCTACATGAGACCTAGCAATCAAGCAGGGACCAGAAGGGACTGGTAGCTTCTGGGGTCAGAGCCGTGGGGGTTTTGGCATTGATAAAATGTCCACCCTTCACCCCACCCACACCCTGCAGAACGGGGAGGTAGATGGAGAGATTTGGGAGGGTGTGACTTTTGGGGGTTCAGCTTGAGAACTAGGTGGCATTTTCACTCACAAAGTATAGCATATAGATCTGCCTTGTGCCAACTGCCACTCCTCATGGGAGGGATAAGACAGTTTCCAAGAGTCATCTGCCATCCTGCCTCTAGATTTGAATTTATCATATTCCTGCCCAACAAAAGCCAGTTCCCCAAGATATGAAGCTATTGCCACCCCAATCTGAGTTGGTAGAGTGTTTGCCTCGCATATCCAAAGCCTAAGTTTAGTCCTCAGTATGGCATAAGCTGAGAGGTGGCATGTGCCTGAGAGATAGAGGCAAGACCATCCTCAGCTACATAGTTCTAATTCAAGACCTTGAGAAGAGAAGGAGGAGGAGGAGGAGGAGGAGGAGGAGGAGGAGGAGGAGGAGGAGGAGGAGAAGAAGAAGAAGAAGAAGAAGAAGAAGAAGAAGAAGAAGAAGAAGAAGGGCCACAAGGCCCAAGAGTGACTGTCCCTGGGAGTGAGGGTGGAGGAGTAAGAGAAAGACTTCTAAAGCTCCCAGGGAGAGACTTGCTAGCTGTGACAACCACTGCCTAAGCAGGTCGAATTGAGTCACTGCAAGAGGATCAAGATAACTACCAACCAGGGAGAGGGCATGCTACACTGGCTTCATGGGGAGGCATGCGTTCCTTGACACGATACCTCCCATCCCAGGCTGATCTTGCTCCTAGTCAACCCCCCTGCAGTGATGCCTACAGGCAGATGAAACCACTAAGGCATGTGTCTCTGTATTCCATAGAAATTGTCTTCTTTTATCATATTCCCACCCCACAAAAGCCAGTGCCCCAGACATGAAGCTATTGCCACCCCAATCTGAGTCGGGGGTCTCTTCTAGGCACATAAACCCCCCACCCACTAACTGAACATTTATAGCATAGTTTAGAAGTGAGTCTGCTGAGTCCCTGAGTAGGCTCACAAAGTTAACCAAAGGTTATTTTGGCTCTGAAAAATCAAGTCTAAGTCTGGAGGTTTGAGGGAGCACATGGCTTTGGGCCTCTGTTGGGGGTAGCAAAGCATGATGGGAGTGTGAGGGCAAAGGGCCACATCTGGAGTCATGGAGAAAAGAGACCAGTATACCACAATCCCTTTGTCCTTAAGGGCCTTTCACTAGGCTCCACTTCTTAAAGGCCTACAGCACCTCACAATACCACCTCCCTAGGGTCTGAATTTCTCATATCAGCTTTTGGGGAACACTACCTACATCTGAACCAAAGCCCAGACTCTTGATTTTCCCTCTATTTGCATCTGGAATATGTCAAGGCGTCTCTGAGATCACAAAGCCTGTAGCAATGCCTGACACTTAGAAGGTATTCAAGCTGAAGATGAGCATGACAGAGCGGGTGGCAAAATACCACACATCCACTAAAGATATCAAGTCATGGGCCACTGAGAGGGCTCAGAGGGTAAGGCCACTTGCTGCTAAATCTGAAAACTGGAGTTTGGTCCCTGGGACCCACATGGAGGAAGGAGAGAACTGACTGCTGCAAGTTGTCGTCTGACCTCCACAGGCGTATCATGACACATGCACATGCACACACACACTTAAAAAAAAATACTAACCCATAAAATAATCCTTGCAACCTGTAATGTAACAGAATCAAGCGGTCTTTGTAGACAGAGTTCAAGGTCAGGACCACAGCACTGGGAGATTATTCTAGGATAAGTACCACCATAAGTGTCGATATGATAAGGGCAGGGGAGCTAACACTGACCGAAGAGAGGCCAGAGAGCAGGGAGAGACACAGCCGCAAGTCAGGGAAGCCTCTAGATTCTAGAGTCTAGAAGCTAGAAGAGGAAGGACGGACATCGCATAGTCTCCTTGGGAAGCTTGGCCTCCTGGAACCTTGATTTCAGCCTGAGGTGCTGATTTTGGCCCTTTGGGATTGTGAGTAGACAGATCTCTGCTGCTTCGGAGCCCCAGGTTTCTGGCGATTCGCTAGTGGCCACAGAAAAGGGAGCCGTGCATGTGTGCTGCTTAATACCCAGCAGGTGCTTCCATAATCCTTGCCTCACACGCCCAGCAGGCAGTGCACAACCACACACACACACCCTTTCTTCTCGCAGTTCCCATGACTCTGCTGTCAAGGCTCCTTGCCTCCTAACATCCCATCCCAGCACATCACTTTTATCTGGCTTTCCCATTTGGTGGGGGCCTCTGCCCTAAGTAACAAGGCCAGGCTTATCTTTCATTAAGTAAAGAGGGAATATACACTTACTTGATTGAGCCCCTGAAATTCTAGACTAATGGAGAGCCAAAATTTTGAGAAGCGTCCTAAATACGTACCAGCTGTAAAGAAATCGGCAAAGGACTGGTTAGCATAGAGCTCATGTAAGTGATCATTTCTAAGGGAAGCTGTTGTGATCAAGAAGCCTGGGAAAAGTACCAGGAGACTTGCCACAGTATGGATGTGTGAAGACCCACAGGCAACCACAGGTACCGCCCACTCTCTCTTTTGACCCAGCTCTCCCATGAGCTTGAAACTCTCCTGGTAGGCTCAGCTGTCTGACCAGCAAGTTCTACTCTAAGATATGCCTGTCTTAGACTCCTCTGCATTGGGATTACAAGCGCATGCCACTATGCTGGTCTTTATTTTTAATACAGGTTCTGAGGGGGGAAACTTAGGGTCCTCATGTTGGCTATATGACAGAACCAGCAAACAGACAGAGCCATAAGGTAACCTGTGGTAAGTGTGTGTGGTGGCACACACCTGAATTCCTAGCACTGCAAAAAAGAAGTCAGTGGGCCAGCCTGGGATACACAGTGAGTTGCCATCTAGCCAGGACTATAAAGCATCTCAAAACAAAACAAAAAGAGAAAGTAATGGGGGGTGGTCTTGGGCCAAGGGTTGAACATAATAGTTGGGAGGGGTGACTAAAGATGAGAAGTCTCTTTTAGGGGATGAGGGATAAAAACATTCTCACATGGATTGTACTGTCACCCACTCCATGTGTGTGAATTGATAGCATGTATATATCACAATAAATCAGCTAGAAATAAAATTGAAAATCGCAACCAACAAAATCAGTCCCGGGTTGCCACAAACAGAGCTGTAGAAATGACAGTTTCCCTCCATGCCATCCCCATATCCCACAGATTCCCCTTAATCAGCCAGCATATATCAGACCAGCATATCTCAGACAAGCATATCTCAGACCTTGCACATGATCAGACTCCTCAGCTCATCCTTGCCACCACCTCCCGTCAAGCCCTCCCTTGCTGGAGCCATGGGGCCCATGTGGGAAAAGGACTCACCGTAGGCAGCTGGCCCGACAGCAGGTGGCCATCCTGGGCCAGCATGTTGGACACCATGATGGCCGGGAGATCCATTGCCTGGTATGAGTAGGCAGGAAGCAGACCGTTGGGCGCAAGGCTGTGACACAGAGAGTGGTAGCCGGCTTCATGGTCCCCCAGGTGCAGGAGAGATGGCTCAGGGAGGTTGGGAGGTGTTATAGGAGGGATCTCATAGTCTTCATTGCTCTCGCTCTGGCTGTTGTAAGTCTGAAAGGGGGGAGGGGGGGGGGTGGGTGTCAGTGTCTCAAAAACCACAGATCATATTCAATAGCATCATTAACAGCAGCTAAGGAAACAATGAGAGATGACCCCAGTGTAAGGCAGAGAGCCTAGTGACCCCGAGAGGACTCCTGATCTACTTCTCAACGCACCTCCCCCCCACTGAGGCTCCCCAAGAGCCTGGACTCCTGCAGAGTGGGCTTCCCTGCACCTACTCCTGATTTCCAAGAAACACTCTTCCCCAGCTACCCCTTTACAGAGGGCAGGGGCAGAGGGGAGGACTTGGTCCAAGGAGGAGAATGGTCACACAAGGTGAGCAGAAGAGCTGAGGACTGGAGCTCCAGGCAGCCTGAGTTTTCTCCTAGGCATCCCCAGTAGCCAGGCCCTCTCTTGATCCTTATCTTAGTGAATGATACAAATGTTGAGGTGCAGGCTAGCAGCTAGCAGGCCCCTCCAGTCTTAGTGGGTCATTTTTCCACCCTAATGAGCTGGCCAGTGGCCCTAGGACAAGGCTAGTAGACACAGTGAACACTAAATTTGCCTTTCTCCTTGTCAGAACTGTCCCAGGTTTTACCATAGACCGATGTGAGGATGTACTTTGTGGCCTGGCTTTGTGGCACGGGTCTGGGTATACTTCAGCAGGTGGAGGGGACTCCCCACTTCTCAATGTGAGTGAATTTTTTTTTCATTGTGCATGGGTTTAAAATTTTTAATTACACTTATTCATTTGTGTGTGTGTGTGCATGCGCACGCATGCGTGCCATATTGAGGTCAGAAGACAACTTGTGGGGGTTCCGTCTCCTGTGTGGGTTCAGGGTATTGGACTCAGGTCACCAGGCTTAGTGGCAAGTACCTTTAACTCCTGAGCCATCTCGGTGGCCTCAGAATTTTTTAAATTTTAATTTCATCAAACTATTGTCCCTCCACATCTACTGAAGACTCAAATGCCCTTCTCGTTTTCATGTACTTAATGTGATAACAAACTCACCATCTTTCTCTGAAGCCCACTTCCTTCCTCTATCTTTTCCTTTTTGTTTTTTTGGTTTTTTTTTAGTCGAGAAAGGGTTTACTCTGTAGCTCTTGCTGGCCTTGAACTCTCAGCAATCCTCCTGTCTGAGCTCCTCACCCCCATCTCAAATGCTGGGATCATAGGCATGTTAAACACCCCGCATCCCTTGAACAAACCCTGCTTGGCCCTAACCGACCAGTCACTTGTCACTCGTTTTGTGAAGTGTTGGATTTGGTTGGTTAGGACTATCACGTAGGGTTCACACTTGGGATTAACCTCAGCCTCCCTGTCTGCTACTGCCCACACCTGGTTTTGTTATCAACCTGGGGGTTTAGTCTTCCCTCTCTATACCCTGGAGGTTAGACCCAACAGAAGACATCTATTTAAACTAGAAGGTAGAGCAGAAGAAACTACCCACAACCCACCAGAGACAGGCACAAAGGACAGGCAGATATATCATGGGTTCTGTTTTAATGGCCAAGGGGGTACTGGAAGAGATAATGGTTGAGGATATTCCAGAAGCGATGAAGGACATCAAAGGCATTTGTGAATAGAAGAAAACCTTAATCAACATGTATGGGCAGAGAAAGAAAGAAAGGCCTGAGTCACAGTAGCACATGGGACTGGGGAACTGGCTGAGTGGCAGAGTGCTCACTCAGCACTTGTGAGGTCCTGGGCTCTTCCCCCAGAGGAAGGACGAGGGAGGAAGGGTGTGGCTTATTGTTTTGTATTGCTCTATGAAGCCAGCATGAGGATTAAGCAGCTATTCCCTGAAGTCTGGCACTGGGCCTGCTGCTTCTCATGGACTGATAGATGAAGCCGTGAGTATAGAGAGGTCTGCGTAGAGCTATGGCAGAGCAGGCACACATGGCACGTTCCTCAGACACCATATAGGGGCCTTAGGATGCCCTGGAAAGGAGCAAAAACTGCCTTTTACAGTCACAGATTCCAACATTGCTTCTTGTGGCACATTCTTCTCTTTACCCCTTACACTCCCTTCCAGATGGCCTCAACAAGCCTCCCGTTCAAGCCCTCTCTCTGAGTGTCACACGCATCCTTTGCTTTTCTTCTCCACCTGAACACCTCAGCTGGATATCTACTTCGCACCTGTGTCCTCTGACTGCATTAGACGACATCACCCTCCATCCACAAACCTGACACTTCCCTTCACTCACCTCTCAATTCTAAAAAAAAAAAAAAAAAAAAAAACTACCACAAACTTCCTTTAAAATCTGCCTAGTCCACTACCACCTCCCACCCTCGGACAACGATGGCAGCCTCCTCCTGGTCCCCCACAGCATTCTCATCCCTCTACTCTCTCCTGTAGTCAGAATGATCTCTAAAGAGAATCATCCCATGGAGTTACTCCCACTTTAGATGCTCTGACAGCTCCCCTGGCTTTGTCATTATTGTTAACATTTCAGTTGGTCCAAAAAAAATCATAGGTTTTGTTATGACGTTTTCACAGAGATGTTTCATTGTACTTTACTGATTCCTTTCCTCCCCCAGTTCAGCCCTCCTCTACTTTCATGTAACATATACATTTATGTGTGTACATATATACCCACATATGTATATTTAAATCTAAATTTCATATATGAGAGGAAACAGGTGGTAACTGTCTGAGTCTGAATATTTAACACAATGAACTCAAGTTCTAATCTTCTCTGTGCAAGTGACATCACTTCCTTCTTCATGGTTGAGTAACACTCTGCTGTGTGTCTGTCCATACCGCATTTCCTTACCCACCATCTAGGCTGGTTCCGTATCTTTTCCATTGTTAGTAATGACCTGTGGATGGGTGAATACGCTGGTTTTGATCCCTTCAGATACACAGGCAGGAACCCCACTGCCTTTGAGTTCAAGACTCTAGTCTTAAACATGTGGAATCCTGTAAGTCCCACAAGGCCTGGCCATTGTCAGCTCAGGGCTGCCATCTTTGTTGCTGTTGGTAGAATTCCAGATGAAGGGACCTTTCCAAGGACACAGAACAGGGGCCAGCAGCTCACTGGCCCAGCCTCCTCACTGATGGATCGATCCCTTAACTCATGTGCCACACCTAAGGTCCGTGCACTGTGGGTTGGCGTCTGTCTTCAGCCTCACCACCAAGACAGGTTGTGGGCCAATTGTCTTTAGGTGGAACCAACCATGGGTATCACATCACTCAAGAACCCCCATGCCTGCCTTTCTGTTCAGAGTTGCCTCTTCCGAGACTCCTTCTCAACTGTCCACTCCATACTCAGCAAAGACACATCCAAGCCCTGCGTCATGGTGCTTTTGCTAGTCTTCCATACTACTCAGTACCTCCTGTGGCTCACTTTTACCTTCAGCTTGTACACCCCTCCCCGAAAGCCACAGGCTCCGTGAAGTCTGTTTTGTTCCCAGTATCTAGTCCAGTTCTTGGCACCTAGAAAGAACTTAGTTACAATGCAACGAATGAGCTCACAAAATGGACTACTCTAGGCTCCAGGTTCAAGTCTCATCCAGGTATGTCCATATCTGTCCCTCCCAGAAAACTAACACCCCCACGTCTCATGCTATTGAATGCTACCTCCCTCCCTGTCCTCTAACATCCAGAATTGGTGCTGACACAGGAAACGAAGCCAGTGAAATGCTAGATGACCACAAAGTCCACTCTTTTTCATCTAAACCCAAGCCTCAGGGCTCTGGAACACACCCAATCGGCCAGAAGCCTCTAATAAAAATATTCATGTGTTGTATCAAAATATTGAAATAACACAATTATGACAATTTCTCTCTAAAGAAGCAATTAGCACACTTAAAAATAAGCATGCAAGCACACACTTGTCTCTTTGGTGTGTTGTCAGATCCCAAACGCCTGAGCACAAACCAGCTTGTCCTGGAACTGGTGTACACTGAGTCCCCCCTGTGCGCCCGTCTTAGTGTCTGGCATTTCCACACACTTTCCCTTTAAACATGTCTGTTCTGAAAAGATGAGTCTATCGCCTTTGTGCTTTTGTTTTTCAGACAGGGAGGGTTGAGTTCAAAGAATAAAGAAGGTGACCCATAGCTGGAGTCTCTGAATTAGGCTTTGTGAGTCTGAGGCCAGCATTCCCCCACACTGGGTCACCTCTAGTACACCCTGCTGTGCAAGAGATCTGCAACTCAACATGCCTACTCTGCTCCTCAGCATGCGGTCCTCATGAAAATCCAGAGAGTGACATCAAGGGAGCTAGCTGAGAGTCCTAAAAGCTCTGGTACACAGAAAGACAGCATCAGATGTATTCTTCATATCCCAGATAAAGGAAGGGAAGAGTGTGGGCCCATTCTAATACCTAGCTATGGGGTCAGAGGAGAGCTGATCACCGCTGGAATCTCAGGAAGAGGGATCTTAAAGTCTAGCATTGCATCTTATTTTATTATTTTTATTTTATTTTATATTTTGTTTTATATGGGTCCCATGTAGTCTTGACTTAACCATATAACTGAGGGTGACCTTGGATTTCTGATCTTCCTACTTCCACCTGCCAATATGCTGGGATTACAGGTGTGCACCATCATGCCCTGTTTATGGAGTGCTGGGGATGGAACCCAAAGATTCGAGCATATTAAGCAAACATTTAATCAACTGAGCTATACCCCCAGCCGCAAAGCCTAACTTCTTCACCTGTGGGTCACAAACCCTTATCTATAAAACATTTGGCAAAAGTAAAAAGATTCTAACCGTGCAAAAACCAAAAATCACCTCAGAATCTAATGCATGACAAATCTTAGAAGTTTCCAGCATCTGATACTCCTGTTGCATTGTATGACTTCACTGAAGTTTTGTTTCTGAGCACACAACCCATGTGCTTTGCACTATGGACAAACTAGCAACACCAGTGAAGGCTTCTTAAAACACCCTGGATCAAATTCAGGACTGCTGTGTGCTATGAATTGTGGCATTCTTATTGTACAAAGTGTTTTGCTCCTACAGAAACATAATGGTGTCAGGAAAAAAAGGACTTTTTTTTTAGATTTTTCAAGACAGGGTTTCTCTGTGTAACAGCCCTGGCTATCCTGGACTCACTCTGTAGACCAGGCTGGCCTTGAACTCACAGAGATCCACCTGTCTCTGCCTTCTAAGTGCTGGGATTAAAAGCGTGTGCCACCACCCCCAGGCAAACAAGAACTTTTAATGTTTTCCTACCTTCATTCCTCAGCATGTAGGCATCAAACCAGTATACTTTGGATTATATAGTGTTGGAAAGCTTAATTAAAAATAGTAGTTAAAAATTACTATTTGAGTTCCTAACATGAATTTAAAAAAAAATAAATTGTCCAATGAATTTGGCTTGGGATTAGGGCAGAATTTCCAGCAATTTTCTTTTATTCTTTTGAGGAGGCAAGCGTATATTTTGGCTATGACTTCTGTTCGTGTTCATTGGGGCTTGTTGCTTTTGGCTTATGGTGAAGTACGACATCTTTGTGGAGAATGCATGGTGAAGGAAATGCATGGCGACCAAGAAACAGAACAAGGAAAGGGCTGAGGTCACAATATCCTCTTTAAGTACACATTCCATGTATTAGTTTTCAACAATTCCTGAAATGCCCCTAAACATACTACTGCTGTTTCATACTATATAGCTAGGTAAAGTAGCATCCTCAGTAAAACCAGCCATCAACTCCAGCAAACACTGAAGATGCTCTGAGTCCTGCGGTATCAACTATTCAGTCAAGATCCTTTTCTTTGTGTAAAAATAAATATGATCACCATCTTATTAGTATGCAAATTTGCCTTTGTCTTTAATAAATGATGCTATTAAATGGATTGTTCTAAAAGAAACTGCTTAGTGACTTACTATCAGTAACTTTGATCTGTACATACATTTTTATATACATATATAACTGGGATTCTGAGAAATGTTTTTTGGGTGCAAAGAGTCATAAAGAGAGAACTCTTAGAAGCCCTGATAGAAGCATCTCAGGCAGGAGGAGGAGAGGACATGAAGGCCAGGCTCTGGGCAGTGGAGAAGCCATCAGGGGAGGGACTAAATCAGCCATCAGTCCACCAAATTCTCAGACTAAGCTCCATCACCACCATAAAATGAAATGACAAGTTCTGAAGTACTGTGTTAAACTAACCTTTCTGGAAACATCCTCAAAGTTAGAGCCTCAAGGATGAAACACGAACCCAAGAGATTCTAGACACAACGTTGAGCTGAAAACCACCACAATGTCTGTCAGTCTAACTTGGTGGCTGTCCAGTGAGGCAGGAAGTGTAGTTTTAGATTAAGACTGACAGCCAGGTGTGGTGGCGCACTCCGTTAGTCCCAGCACTTGGGAGGCAGAGGCAAGCGGATCTCTGTGAGTTCAAGGCTAGCTTGGTTTACAGAGTGAGTCCAGGACAGCCAAGGCTACACAGAGAAACCCTGTCTCAAAAAAACAAAACAAAAAGACTGACCCAGAAGAGCAAGCCAGAGGTTATTGGACAAGGTCACTGGAACCAAAGCATTATTTAGACTGCAAGGAAAATTGATGCTTAAATACATCTGTTACAATGACCAAAACTTATTGAGGCACCAGATGCTGTTCAGTGGCCACAGGTACATTCACCACATGGCACAATGCCACCTCTATCTGGTTCTTCAATGTTTTCATCATCTCAAGACTCCATTCCTGTTAGGCATCTCTCTGTGCTCCCTTCGGCCCCTCAACCATGGGTGGGTGTCCACTTATTTTCACTCTCTCTCTAAGAATGTATCTATTCTGGCTGTTTTAAAGTAAATGGAATCTGGCTTCTTTTGCTTTGCAGTATGTTTTTGAAGTTGACCTACATTCTACTTACAATAAAGTTTACATAATGTTCATTTATCATAGAAGTGTTCTGAGATTTACAACACATATCAGAGCTTTATTCTTTTCATGATTAAAAAATGTTCCACTAGAGGGATTTGCCACAATTTGTTTATTCATCCACTAATGGGCATTATAACTTTTTCTGTCTTTGGCTACTGTGAGTTAGATAGCCATGAAAAAATGTATGCGTCTATTTGTTTGAGTATCTTTTTCAGTTCTTTTTTTATACATACATACATACGTACGTACGTACGTACATACATACATACATAGGAGTGAAATTGTCAGGTCATGTGATAATTCTTTTGACTTTTGAGAAATGGTCAAGGAACTTTCCACAGTGGTTGATATTTTTATGATCCCACTGACAACATGTGAGGGTTTCAATATCCCTACACCCTCAGTGCCAAGATTTTTAGTGTTTTTGTAAAAATCATCCTAGTGGTATGTAGTAGGATATTTTTGTGGCTTTGATTTGTGTTTTCCTAAAGAGCAACAACATTAGCTATCTTTGCAAGTGTTTCTTGGCCATCAGAATCTTTAGAGCAGTGGTTTTCAGCCTTCCTAATGCTGTGACACTTTAATACAGTTCCTCATGTGATGGTGACCCCCAACCATAAAACTATTTTTGTTGCTACTTCATAACTGTAATTTTGCTTCTGATGTGGATCATAATGCAGATATCTAATTAATATGCAAGAGATCTGATATGTGACCCCTGATGAATGCATAAGCTCCCCCAAAGGAGTGACAACCCACAGGCTAAGAACTTCTACTTTAGAAACATGTCTATTCCCGTCCTTTTTTCCTATTTCAGGTTGGGTGATCTATCTTTCTGTCATTCCAATTTAATTTTGATGATGTGCAACCTGTCTCTTTTTTTTGTTGTCCATAATTCTGATGTCACATTCAGGGATGTACAGCCTAATGGTTGCATCACAGTATGTGACGTCCAGCTTCGTTATCTTGTCTGTGACTGTCCACTTGTCTCAAGATCGTTTGGTGAAGACACTACTCTTTCCATAGAAATGGTCCAGGCACCTCTGCCAAAACTCAGTGACTGCCCATGGAAGTGTGAGTTTAACTTTAGACTATCAAGTTTATTCCATTGATCTACATGTTCTTATGCCAAGACCATGTTACTTGTGCTTGAAGAAATTAGCAACTCTAAGTCCTGTAACTTGTCCCTCTTTCAAGATTATTGGTGCTACCCAGAGACCCTTAAAATGGCACATGAACTTTCAGATCCATTTTTTTCCATTTCTGCAAAAAAGGTTAGTTTTTAATTGTCATCTTGACACAACCAACAGTCACCTGGGAAGAGGGGTCTTAACTGAGGGATTGCCCAGACCAGATTGGCCTGGGGGAGGGGGGTTGTCTTTATTGTTGATTGACATGGGAAGAAGCAGCCCACTGTGGGCAGAGTCATCCCTAGGTGGGTGGTCCTGGTTGTGTGAGAAAGCAAGCTTAGTATGAGGCAGAGGGAGCTAACCAGGAATCAGAACTCCTCCACATTTTCTACTTCAGTTCCTGCTTGAATCCCACCCTGGCTTTTCCCAGCTATGGGTTATAACCTGGAAATGTTAAGCCAAATAAACCTTTCCTCCTCAAGTTGTTTTTGGTCCTGATGTTTATCACGGTGACAGAAAAAGCAAACTAGAACAAAAGGTCAGCGGAAATCTGACAGGAACTGCATTAACGGGTAGGTTTCTTGGGCATCCATGCTACCTTCTAATGGCCGTACACAGGGGGAGCGTTCCCTTCATTGTGAAGGCCTTTAGTTCCTTTCAGCGGTGTTTTATAGCTTTCCATCTGCAACTCTTTCACAACGGTTTCCTTGGTTAAATTTATGCCTCTCATCTTATTATTCTGAGTGCTATTGCCTGTGGAAAGTCTTCTTTAGTTTCTTTTTGGGTCATTCATTGTTGGTTTAAGAAATAGAATTGATATTCTCATGTTCCTTTTATGCCGAGATGCTTTCCCAAGTTTTGGAAACGTTCACTTAATTAAGTCCATACCACTGAAGGAACAAAAATAAAAACAAAAAACAAAAACAAAGGGGAAAAAAAACCCCAGAACTTTATTAAACTACAGTCTGATCCAGAAGCAAGCTATGATGGTGCTCAGAAAGTACCTTAAAAATGGCCGCTGTAATATGAAGTACCAGGAGCCATAAAGAATCCTCAGAATCTCAGCTGGCCTCCTGAGAGATAAAACTACTCAGCATTTTGATTTAAAACAGATGAGTCTAGCAGATAACATTTGTAACAGACATGGTCCAAGTAAAATAAAATGACAGGAACAGTTAAAAATAAACATGTTATCAAGCAAATGAAAAGTAATGTAGCAAAATTAGGAGCAAATTAGGGACAAATTCAGAGTAAGACATACTAAAGAGACTTCGAGGAATACTTTTTCTGACAAATGACACAATCTAAGAAGAAGTGACAGATATAAACTTTAATGAACATTGATAAACTACAGGAGTATAAAATGTTAAAAGCCACTAAAAGTATAAAAGTAAAACAGGACTGGCTGACAGATAGTTGAAATCCCAGCACTGCAGGAGGCTGGGGCAGGAGCACTGTGAATTCCAGGCTAGCCTGGGCTATGTAAGACCCCATTTAAACAAACAATACAAACAAACAACAGCAAAAATTCAGGCTAAAGCTATAAATACTTTAACACATCTCTTCAGAAATTGACAAGTCAGTCAGGAAGAAATGAATAAGGGGGGCAGGAAAGATTTCTCAGTGGTTACCAGTATGTGTTGATCTTGGAGAAGATCCAGATGAGGTTTCAAGCACCCACAAGGAGGCTCACAACCATCCTTAACCATCCATTCCTAGGGATTCAACACCCTTTCCTGACTAAAATTAGAAAATATTACCTTAATAAAACCTGAGATATGAACAATGAGAAATTTATTATACCTTTTACTTAAATAACTTTATTAGACGATAAGAAAGGCAAAGGCAAATATGTTCAGCACTCAGTTGAAGAATGTAGAAACAGATAAACTAAATCAACAGTCAGTAGATGAAAGAAAAATGAAATAGAAATCGCATCTTAAATAAGAAATAGAAGATAGGGTTAGTTTCCTGAGAAAAACTAACAAAAAAAATTAACAAGGGGCTGGAAAGATGGCTAAGTTTATTATTTATTATGTGATTGCTGCACAAATATGAGCACCTGAGTTCGGATCCACAGTGCCCATGTAGAAAGTTGGGCATGGCTACATGCATGTATGGCCACTGCATTGGGGTCAGTGAGGTTAAAAACTAAATTGCTAAACAAAATGCTTTATCTCCCTTCATCTGCTGATGGACGCCTAGGCTGAACCAATATCTTCGCTGTGGCAAACTGGGTCTCTGTAACACAGACGTGCGGCGACCTGTTTATCAACCACAAACACATCATCCAAAAGCATCTGGGGGGGGAGAAAAAATAGTTTATTTCAGCTTGTAAGTTACTGACGGAATTATGGACTATAATTGAGGGAAGAAGCCAAGAGAGGAACTCAAGCAGGAACTTGAAGCAGAAACCATGGAGGAGGGCTGCTTCCTGGCTTGCGCAGGCCCAGTTCGGCTTAGCTTTCGTATACAGCCCAGGGAATGGTGCCACCTACAGTGGGCTGGACCTTCCAACATCAGTCAACAGTTAAGACAGTTCCCCACAGACATGTTCATGGACAAGTCTCATCTGGTCCATCCCTCACTGAGATTTCCTTCTCTGGCAGCCCTAGGCGGTGTAAAATTGACAGCTAAAGCTCACCCAGCCAACAGAGTAACACTTAACGGTGCTCTCTCTCTCTCTAAACGTGTCCTGGATTGGACATTAATTTATGTGACCACCTGCCATCCCACCACTTTACCAAGAAAACCCTGCACTCTGTAGGTGCATCTCAGCTGAAGGACGGTAGCATAATTTACCATTCTCAGATATTTTCCCAACAAGGAAAATGTTCTTACCCAAACTCCATCAACTAGAGTGGGGAGTCCAACCTTTAAACATCTTACCATGCATGCAGGGTTTGTTTTTTTTTTTTTTTTAATTCTGCAGAGAATGAAACATGGTTTTGTCAAGCTTGGCTATGTCCATAATGCCCGAGTCAAATTAATCATCTTTGATAATACCCCTGCATCACTCACCCCAGAGATGCTTAAGAGAATCTTTCTGATCTGTGTCTCTATAGCACATCAGATATGGAGCTCTGAGTCACTTCTGAGAGTCGGGGTGATTATGCCTGCTGGCTGGTCTGCCACCTTCCTGCACTCAAAATTCTTCTTGAAAAATAAATATATAAAGATAGATAAATAGATAGATGGATAGATAGATAGATAGGTAGGTAGGTAGGTAGCGTTTTGTATCATACATTAACCAAATGAGAGCAGGAAAGCTGTACTGTACTATGCAAATCAATATGGAGTCTGGATGAGGTGGTGAGGGACATGGTACCTTGTTAACCCCTTTGTTAACTGCCAGAAACTCACTCAGAGTTGAGCAGGACCACCCAGAGGAGTGTGCACAACATCCTCAGACACTGTCAGCCACAGCTGCTTCATGGCTGTGCCTCGCCCTGACATGCTTGGGTTGGAGAAGACAGAAGTGGGACATGAGCTTTGCTTATTAATGCTCTATTCAGGAAGGAGTGTGGCAGCACCATGACTTCCGGCTCAAGGTTCAGGGGGCTTCCTGGCTGATTTACCTTGGGGGAAGAAAGGCCTCTGAAAAGATGGGGTGTTGGTGGTGGAGTTTGGGGCTTTCTTTGTAGGGAATATGAAGTCCAGAAACACTCAGATGGCTTGGGTAATCTTGGGGCCCCAGCACTGGAATGAGATGAAGCAGTCTGACAAGGAAGCCACCATTCTACAGAGGACTTTCACTTACATGGTTAGGAACAGAATTCCTTGTTCATTTATTAGTTTGAACAACATTGTTTCAATTTTTATTTTTTTATGTGTTCAACTGTTTTTCTTGTATGTATGTATGTATGTATGTATGTATGTATGCATGCATGCATGCATGCATGTATGTATGTATGTATACATGCATGTGCACCACATGTGTTCAGTGCATGTGGAGGTCAGAAGAGGGCATTGGATTCTCTGGAACTGGAATTACACAGTTATAGGAGCTGGGAATTGAACTCAAGTCATCTGGTAGAGCAGCCAGGGCTCTTAACCACTAAGCCATTTCTACAGCTCCTATCTGTTTTAATAACATTTTTTATGACACATATCCTCCTGTCTCTTGGCACTTTTACTTGGGTGTCCTAGAAGAGGGCTCAGAAAGCCCTTTTCTGCAAAGGTCCAGCTACTAAATATTTAAAATAACTATTCAACTTTGTTATTGTAGCATGAAAACAGCCCTAGACGATAGTGAAAGTAATGAGTGTAGCTATGTTCCAATAAAGTTTTATTTACAGAAGGCAGATGGAGGGCTATATCTGACCCACAGGCCATAATTTACTGACGTGTGGCCTAACCAATAAGGAAAGTAATATATCCGTAACTGAAGTCCTTCTGGTCCCTGTTACCACCATGTGCATTCCTCTCTCACTGTCTCTACTTGGTGACTCACACCAGAAACCTGAGAGAGAGGCTCAGTCCTTCCCTTCCACTTCCACCCCACCTACTCCAATGAGCTTCAAAGTCCTGCTGGCTAGACATGCATGTCCCTATATCACAAGCCTTCCACTGTGATCAATCTACTAGGTGACCACTGGTCAAACAGTCACTATTTCCCCAGGACATCTGTAATCAGCTCTTCAATGGCCTTCCACCTTCTACCCTTGTTCCTTCTAGTCCATTCTCGCCCTAGCAGCACAGACAACAGATTTATTTATAAATCCAATTATATTATTCCCATTAGTTGACATCCCTTTCACATTTAGGATATAGGGTGAAACCTTCCGGGTAGCCAGCAAGATCCCAAGTGAACTGGTCTTCAGCCTCCATCCACCTTCTATAATACCCTTCATTACCACAGACTAGCTCTGATAGTAGCTAACACATCAGGTGCCTTCCCTTTCAGTCACCTTGGTCAAGAGTCATGTCTGCACGGCTGGCTCCTCATCTTCTTGTAGGTGATAGCCCCAGAATCAGTTCCATATTGGGTCTTTCCTCGACTACAACAAGTTACAACTTTTCCCCTTTCCTTGCGGCACTCTGCTTCTTCCTTCAAGATATTTCTTACCCCTTGTGGGTTTTTCCTGATCACTCACTCTGTATCCTTTATACTTAAGTGAAGGGTCCAAGAGGACTGGGGTCATGTCTGTATGTTCCATGTTGAGCCTTCAGGACCCAGAGTCATGCTGGGCACTTAAGAGAATTAAAGAGTCTATGCTGAGTATACATGAAGCTAGTCACCAAGACTGCCTGACCCTCACACCTTCCTTGACCATCAGCAAAGGTACTTTCTTTCATTAACATGAGTATAGAGACCAGCTAGAGGGCCCTGAGACAGCTGCCTGCTCCAACGTGCCCACTATGGAATGTGTTAGAGTGATCAGGGACCCGGTTAGACTGTGCCTATGCAGTCTCAAGCATGCTGTGTTTAAGTAAGACGGCAACCTTGGGCGTCAGTCTTTGCTTTCCTCATTTGCCACTCTGTGCTCCAGGCTGGCTGTTGCTGACTGTCTGAGGGAGGAGTGCCTAGGTGCAGCTCAGGAGGGCTGCATGTCAGCAGCTTTTCCACTGCCCCACCACACAGTAGGCACTTAGTCACTTAGTCAGCATGCTTTTGTTTTGAGACGGGGTCTCACTGTGTAGCTCTGGCTGGCCTGAACTCGCTATGTAGATCAGGTTGGCCTTGGAACTCACAGAGATGTGGCTGCCTCTGCCTCCTGAGTGCCAGGTAGGTTTAAAGGCAAGCACCACCCCGACCAGCATCAGCAAGTTTTTGAATGGAGACCTGTAAGAATGAGGACCCGTGACCCATGGTCCCAGGCCTAGTTCTGTGCTCCCTTCCCAACGACTTCTGAGAAGTCAGCTAACCCTGAGAAAATAGCTTTGGCGTGAGAGTAGTTGCAGGGAATTCTAATTTGAGCCCTGGACATCTCTTGACCCTGGTTGAGTCCCTGCTGTGACCCCAACAGGCTCTATGACCTTGGCTAAGTCATTGCCCCTTTCTGGGCCTCAACAATAGTGCCTGTAAAAAGAGGGAATTGGCTTGGGGGTTTTAACACAGACTACACTCCTGCCCCTGGGCCTGGCTTGCAGGTATGCAGGCAGACCTAGGCAGAGCTGCTTTTGAAAGCATTTTTAAACTGATGAGTAGGCTCTCTAGTCCTTTCTGTGCTAAAATAGATTCTGGGAAAAATGTCTATTATGTCCCTTTGCAGTCTTTTTTCCTCCTTTTCCATCCCTGACTTTTGGAAACCATAGAAGTAACTTTATCTTAAAAAAAAAAAAATTGTGCCGAGCCAGCACCAGAGCAAAGCTGCAGGAGTTCTCAGCGCATTCTTTTTGCATGTGCCCCCAAGAGCAGCTGAGCACTGCACTGCAGATGCAAACTCCAGGTCACCCCAAGAGTCCTCAATCTCTGCAAGCTTGACTACCTTCAGATCAAGGTCCCAGCACTGCCTTGGCACTGAGGGTGCTTGGACCAGATATAACCTCCCTTGACACCAGCCACAGGACCTACAGACAATGAGAACCTCCGGCTCTTCTGCTCAGGCCATTAGCCCTTGCCCCTCCTGCCCCGGTGACCAGGGCCACCATAACACGCCCCTGTCTTGCCAGAGTGGGTAGGACCAGCACACCAGGCCTACTCTTAACAGAAAGCATATAGGCCTGTTCCTCCTGTAGCCTGGACCCCATGCCCCTCCTACATGGTCCTTATTATGCAGTTGTAGCACTCCTTTGAGATTTACTGAGTACATGCCCCAAGTCAGGCTGTTTCTGGGACATGGAGGGTCAACTCATGAAGAGGTCAGTCAGCCCCCATGTTCGCACTGTTTTTCTAACGGCTTTGTCCAAAATATAATAGTCACGGTAAGCATTTATACAGCATGTGTCATGCACGAAGTGACCCTGCTCTGTGTCGTTTTCATATATGAATGCTGCTGGCCTTGCAGTGGGTGCTCTCACCCTAGCCATTGCATAGACAAAGACCAACCTTAAGCTGAGAAACTTGTCCAAAAACCAAGATAGACAAAAGGGAGCCAGGGACCATGGGAATGGCCATCAAAGGGACTTGGAGATGCTTCTCACTTCTCAGCAGCATCCTCTCACTAGCCTACAACCCCAACTGCCATATTAAACTTCCTGAGAGATCCTGAGCCAGAGGCACCCAGCTAAGCCACTGCAAGATCCTGATCTGGTGGGGAGAGATGTGTGTAGGCTTTGAAAATAAAAGAATCCGGCTTGTGAGCTTGCATTCTCTTATTAAAATCTTATTAATATAGTTTTCTTTTGTATGCATCTCAGAGTGTGCTGTGCACATACACACACACACACACACACACACACACACACACAAGTGCTCACGTTCATATGTGTATGAGAACATCCCTGTGTGATGCTCAGAAAACCATCCTCAATCCATCTTTCACTTTAATCAGTTAGGCAGGGTCTCTCAATCAAACCCAGAGCTCACCAATATGGCTTGTCTCACTAGCTAGCTTGCCCTGTGATCCCCAGCCTCTACCTTCTAGGACTGGAATTATAGGTAGGACATCAATGCCTACCCAGGGTTTATATGGGTTCTGGGGATATGAACTCCAATCCTCTTAGTTGCATGCTAACCACTGAGCTCTCTCTCCAGCCCTGTTTTTGTGAGAGAGTGTATGTCTGACACTTGGCAAGTCTACACAAACATGCCTCTAGCCCTCCTTCCTTTTCTGTCTTGAGTCAAGGTCTCACTTAATTGCCCACATTAGCCTAGAACTTGCAATCTTAATGACTATAGAGTTCTCCCTCTTTATAATCAGAGGACTTGGGCCTCCTTGTGTATGTGTTTCTATGCTGTGTCTTCGCAGGCAGCTCCGAGTCTTCCATTTTTGACTTCCCCGCAGTGTGGGCCTGTTCCAACCAAGGCTAGACACCCCTGAGCACAGGCTGCCTACCTGCCTAATACCTGGGACAAGCAGTACTCCCCACACCACGCTTCTTGGTCAGTACTGCACACAAAGAGACACCTTGCAGTGCAGCCTGACTCTGGCGGTGGGCGGAGCTGACAAGCTCTGAGATGCTGCTGGTGCGGGGACACTGTGGGCACCATAGCCTGAGGCACCAGCAGCACAGACTTTGTTTTGCCACAGACAGACAACGGTTCAAAGTCTAGCTCTGTCACATCCTGGTTGGATAGTCCTTGACCTCACAGAAGAAGAGACACTTTCCTGGAGCCACAGAATAAACTGCAGCTGCTTAGAGCCAAGCTGGGTGCGGCAGTGGATAGCATGCCTGCAGACCGGTAAACCCAGCACTTGGGAGATGGAAGCTACATCATGAGCTTGAGGCTTTCAAAAGAAAGGAAGGAATGAAAGAAAGAAGGAAGGGAGGGAGGAAGGGAGGGTGAATGGGTAGATTAGGGTCATACACAGAACTCTTGTTCTGACCCAATCTAGAAATATAGCCAAGCCCGCCCTCTGGTGTGTGGAGTCTGGATGCACTTGCACATACCACCTCTACAAGTGGCCAGTCTACTGATATGCAAATCCCCTCACAAACCCACTTGTGCAAAGAAATCTATGTTGGCACCTGAACCAGTGGGCCTGCGGGGTTGGTCACTCACTCACCAGGCATTAACTCAGTTCTCCCTAGTGGCCATGTCCCCAGAAACTCACAGGTTAGAAGGGAGACAGTCATGAAACAAGTGAAAAGAATCTCAACCCCGTGAGTATGAAGCATTTGTGAGTAGGCCCTGCTCACAAAAGCCCCAACCACATATGACTACTGTCTCTGTTTTTCTGGAGAAACTGAGGTACTGAGGGCTGGAGTAGTTAATTGTCCTGTGGAGAGGTGCTTGTGAGTGACTGTGTCTACATGTGCACGTGTGCTCATATGTGTGCACCAAGGTGTCTGCACACAGGTATGTGTGTGCATGCATTTATGTGTGTGCGTGCATGTGTGTGTATGTGTCTGCGTGCATATAGGTATGTGCGCGCAAGCGTGCACCTGACCTGGAGACTATTATCACCAAACTCCATCACATATGTGAGTATAAACTAAGAGACATCTGTGATCTGAACATTCCCTAAAATCCTGCTCATAAAGATGGGAGTACAGGCCACAGCTAGCATTGCCAGGCAGATGTGGGGAAGCCCATGTCTTCTGCTTCCTGGGGCAAGTCATTGCTGGAGCCATGTCAGACCTCACAGTCCATCAAGTGGCTGAAGGCAATTTCCCCTCCCAGGAAGTTAAGCAAACTGTACAAGGAGAGTCCAGCCCAGCTCCCAGTGTGCACACATAATATAGAGATATAAATGACTAAGCCTGGGCTTTCCCTTCCCAGTCATGGCCAGGCTCTACACGTAGAGACACCTTGAATAAACCTTGTCTCTCTCTTTTTTTTAATGTTTATTTTTACTTCAGGCTACATCACCATCATCGTACCCTCTTTCCACTCCTCCCAGTCCCGCCCTCCCTCCCTCTACCCCCTATCCCTTCCAACCCATTACTCCGGAGTGGAATGTCTCTACATATTAGTCCCCCGCCCCAGTTCAGCAGTCATATGAGGACCAAGAGCCTCCTCATACACTGGGGGCCTACAAGGCAGCACCACTAGAGAGAAGTGTCTCATGGACAGGAAAAAAGTCTATGTTCATGTTCTCTTTGGTGCATTGGTTGTAGTATAGTTATCCTGTACTATATGGCTAAAATCCAATTATAAGTGAATAGATGCCATGTGCATCCTTCTGAGACTGGGTTAGCTCACTCAGGATGAGCTTCTCTAGTTCCATCCATTACTGCGCAGGGCAGTTTCTCTTCAAAGCATCTCTTCTCACACCTCTTGATGGAGACCCTGAAGCACCCTGGCAGCATGGTAGTGAGGTGGTGCTACTGAGCAGAGTTATTTCCTACCTGAAACAGAGCTTTACCTTGTGTTTGTCATAAATCTACGCACTCTTCTCTTTCAGATCACCATGGTTGCAAGGCAGAGTTCACAGACACCATCAGTGAAAGTAGTATGTGACATACCTCTGTAAACATTCCACAGAGACATGTGACCAAGTGCAGAAAACCAGATTAGACGGCAAAGGCTGTGGAAATGGCTCTGTGGCTAAATTCTCCTGCCACACGACCATGACAGCTTGAGTTTGGATCCCCAGATCCCACAAAAATGCACAACTGTCATCTGTCATCCCAGCAAGCCCCTTAAGGAGATGGAAAGCAGAGACAGCAGACTCCAGAAGCTTGGAGGTTAGTGAGTCTGGTTTGCACAGAGGCAAAGAGACCCTGTCCCACACACAAAAAAAGACAAGGAATGACAACTGAAAGGTGTCCTCTGACCTCCACAAAGGCATGTGACACTCATATGTCCCCTCACACACACAAACATAAACCAATACACTGATACATCTCTCTCTCTCCTCTCTCTCTCTCTCTCTCTCACACACACACACACACACACACACACACACACACACACACACACCCCAAAGGCAAACACCTTGAACAAAGACCATCATAGAACCACACAGCAACCTGTTCTTCACCACCAACCATCACAGGCATCCTCATGAACAGGACCACAGAAGCATCCGAAAGACAAAAGGATTGAAAGTGAGGCTTTCAGGGGAACCCAAGAAGAATGCTACTCCATGTTGCACTTGCTAATCAAGAAAATGTAATCTGGTGTATTTACTAATATATGATCAGCAAAATAATAAAAGTCCTCCATCTAAAAGAGACACCTTCATGAATCCAATGTCTTCACTGTATATCTTCTTTCTATTGACACACAAGAGGCCAACAGAAAAGCAAACAAACCACCAGCAACCAGTTCAACAAAACTTCAAAAGAGTTATATATATATATATCTACTATCAGCTCAAGGGAAGAAAGGAAACTTCCTAGTCATCCTTGCCTCCAGACCTTCAAGTCCTTTCGTCCTTATTTATCCTCTAAGGCAGTGGTTCTCAACCTAGGGAGGATGGGACTGATTGATCCTTTTACAGGGGTCAATTGCCTAAGTCCATTGGAAAACACTGATATTTACATCATGATTCATAACAGTAGTAAAATTACAGCTATGAATTAGCAGTGAAAATAATTTTAAGGATGGAGGTCACCACAGCATGAGGAACTGTATTAAAGGGTCACAGCATTAGGAAGGTTGAGAACCACCAGACTAAAGAGAACGGGAGTCCACCTTTCTGTCACCCTGGATAAGTTCACCTGCCCTGTGTCGGTGGCATCATGGGGCAGGATGATCTGTTTTGTTGTCTGGCTTCTTTTGGCTCAACGTGTTTGTGAGAGTCATCGACATTATTGCCTATTATCACAATCATTGGTCATCATCGCTGCATAGTACACCCCTCGGCAACACTAGTCTCCAGCCATTCATCTGCCCTACTACCCTTGAACCCTTGATAGATGTTCAGATTCTTGCCAGTTCTGTGTATCATCATCATCAGCGGCAGCAGCAGCAGCAGGAGCATTGGTTGGGACTGACCCCAGGGTCTCCTGCATGCTAGATGGGTGCTCTATCACTAAACAGTATTCTTGTGCATTTTTCTAACTTCTGGTTTTTTAGACAGACAGAACCTTCAGTTACATTTTCTTGGAGGGCTTTTTAAGAAGAGCCACTTCGTGGTGCAAAGCCAAACTTCCTCATGGACCCTGTTGCTCCCATTTCCTGAGTGGCAGTCGCTTACAAGGATATCCTTTCTAGTCTCAACACCTGCCCTAATCTGATTTTCACAGAATGAGCAAGCTGATTGTATTCCCTTGGCTGATCTTTTCTGATGCTGATTCTGACTCCTGAGTGGGACACATTTGAGGCAGATGCAACCTCAGTTTTTCCCTTCCACAGACATGGGAACCTTACTAACCCTTCCCTCTAACTGCCCTTTGTCATGTGTCAGACATTGGAATATGCTCTCCGGGTATCAGCATATCTTATTTACTCTTAGCTGCACCCTTCTGAGGGACTTCTAAAGATCCAGTAGAGTCTTGGAAATGCTGGTTAATTTTTCCAAACCCACAGTCTTCATGTTAGCATCCTGAGAAGCCCATCTCGCCAACATTTCCCCATTGTAGCCTCAGTTGATTGACAAGTCTCCAAGCCACTGACCTCAGCTCCAGGTCCCTTCTGAATTGGTGTGACTTAGCCAGGTAGAGAAGGACACTCAAGAGCAGTGTGGACAGATATTGTCCCTCCTGGGCATTCCCAAGCACATGGTAGAGGAGGAAAATCTCCAGGTGACAAGACACAACCTGGAAGGCTCCTCACAGGTGTTGAAGTGACCTACCTCAGTGTACACAGTAAGAGAGGCTACATGGAGGCTAGAACCAGGCCTAGCCTCCAGAAGCTTAGAGCCCAGTGTTGTTCTAGGCGGTCCCTACATGTGACCATGTTTCCCTTGCTCTCACACAGCAATGAACAGACATGTAAGGCCGGGGCTCTTTGACTCTCCCCCAGAAAAAAACTAGACCCTACAGGGAATAGTAATTTTGAGGTGGGCTGGGAGACGGGAGGGACTCCATTTTTATGAAAACCCTGGAAATTACATTTCCAATCCACTGCCGGCCCTTCCCCCAGCCCACCCCCCACCCCCCTCATTGTTCCCATCACATTTTGAAAGAGTGAATATTTCCTGGGATTCAATTTTGCTCATAATAGTTGGAAAGAAACCAACTATAGGCTGTAAACACTGACTGCATTATATGAGAAATATCTCTATGACAGGAAGCCCAGTGAATATAGCCCAAATGCCCCCCTAAACCTGTGCCTAATGTCTTCTGTCTAAACATCTCAGATGGGACTACAGAGCTTTAAAATAAATGTATTTTTAGCCGCCGGAATGCAAAATTAAGACTGGAGGGAAGTACGAACTGACTCCCTCTCGGCAGTTCTCTTCAATGGATCCTGGAGACTCATGCATTTCCCTCAGCCTGTACTTCAGAGTGTGTGTGCTCATAGGCTCCCTGCGACATACACTCCATCTTCTCCCAGAACATAGGGTGTGGCTTTATTTCCTCCCTGCATTTGACTCTCCAGCTGGGAAATGGCACTAAATTTCATCACATCTGAGGCAAATCTACAGTCTTGAAGCCTTTTCCTTTCAGGCCCCTCATACTTATTCAGAATTCATGAATCATGTTCCAATAACATAGCCGTAATTATTTTTAAAGTGTGATGCTTGTGGCTTCAACAGGAAATGGTTGCAAAAGGCCTTTTCTCTTTGATTGTTTGTAATCTCGGGTGCAATCGCTGCCGTTGCCTTCTCCTCACCACAGCGGGTGAAACACAATTTCATTTTAATCTGAATCTTGAGTCTTCACCCCAGTTTTAATTAAAGCAATAAAAGCTATGTCATCTTTGCCCTTTGCAATGTACACAGACTAGGAAGCCAGAGTGACTAAGAGTTGAGCCTCAGATGTCAACCTTGCAGGGCTAGAAGGGGGGGGGGGGTCCTCCTATCTACCCGTGCATTTACTGGGAAGTGGCTTTGCTTCATGAAACCTCAGCCACCCAGGCTCTCTTTCTCACCTGTTAGATGGGAAGAAGTGTGCCTAAACAACAAAGGCTGTGTGTGGAAAAAGGAGACCTTTGCCTCCAGTGCCGAAGCCCAGGGAAGTGCATAGCAGATGCTAAGTATCATCACCATCAATTTTTAAAAATTATTTATTTACTGTGTGTGAATATTTTGCCTTCACGTATGTCTTTACACACACACACACGCCTGTTGTCCTCTTCATAAGAAGGCAAGGACATCAAATCCCTTGCAACTGGAGTTATGGACCGTTGTGAGCTACCCTGTGGGTGCTGGGACTTGAACCAGCGGTCCTTTGCAAGAACAACAAGAGCTTTTAACTGCTGAGCCATCTCTGTAGTCCATTTTTCTGTGTAGGGGGGGGACAAATTCAACACTCTTTTCTGATTATTAATAGGGAATCTGAGGCTCAGCAAGATACTAATATAGGCAAAAGAAATTGAATTAGGCAAAACTCCAGATCAGTGTTTTTTCCAATTCTGGGGGTCATACACTGTCCCCTACTGGAAGGAGGCTTCCAATACAAAGCCACAAAAACCAGTCTGCATTCCCTACAATAATGTATAAAAGTATGTTTTCCTACAAGAACTCTGAGGGAATGTGTCATCAAGCCTTGGGATTTGTTGTCAGACTGACTGGTGAAAACGACAGCTTTAATTTTTCCCTTGTCCAGGGATTTGTTGTCAGACTGACCGGTGAAAACGACAGCTTTAATTTTTCCCTTGTCCATTCCCTTTCGGTAAACTATTGGCTCAGGTCTCCTTCCCTTCTCTCCACTGCGGTTTTGAATTGATTTCTTGTAAATCTTTATATATTAAGGAAGTTGATCCTTCAACTATGTTGTGAGCTGAAAGTATTCTCTCCCAGTTTCCCACCTGCATCTTGTGCCTGGTGTTCTGGTATTGTAAGTCATTTTATGTTAGTTTGTGATCTAGCTTTTAAACCTTTTCTTCTAAAGTTACCATAAAACATATTAAAAGTGGTTTTATTAGTTCACTTATGATGTCTCTCCGGCAATTTAAATATTTAATTGATTTCAAATTTTCCTTTAAAAATTTTTGAGACAATGTTTTGTAGTTCAGGCTGACCTTGAACTTGCTGTATAGCTGAATACAACCTTGAACTTGGAATCGTCTTGCCTCTACCTCTAGAGTTCTATGCCTGGTTTTAACTTTATCATCTCTGCACAGAAAAGGGGCTGTCAATCCAGCACCATCTTTCCTTAACCCTCCCTCCTTAAAACACTCTGACCATGGTTTCTAAGGCTCTGTGGAAGGGCACAGAAATGGGGGGTGGGGGAGCCATTGTTTGGTTCTCCCTACTCATCTCTCTTTTCGTAAGTTTCATTTACCCACCCCCACAGGCCCAGGGTTTTGATCCACAGGCTAAGAATTCACAATTTACATGACGGCTCCAGACTTGGACAACCGTCTAACTGCTTTTAAATGACCCTCTCAAATGCCAAATGTCCAAGTGTGATCTCCAAGTCCTGCCCTTCCTCAAGGCAGAAGAAGATGGCACAGCCATGCTGGAGCTGGGAGTCATCCATTTCTCTTCCTCCCCTTTTTTTCTCGACATCTCTCATCCTCGAAGCTCCTAGCTTGATTTCCAAAATCACATCTCAGGTCATCCACTTGTCTCCATTTCCTCTTCCTCTGTTACAGTCTGGGATTCTTCACCTGCCTAAACCAAACTGTCCCTCAGGTCTCTCTGAGTCCCCCATCTCTCTCCCTCCCTCTCTCTCCCTCCCCCCCCCCGGAAAAATCCTGAGAACTTTCGTGTAAATATTATTTACAATCATAAAACTGGAAAGCTACCCACAGTCAGGAAGGCACCATGAGACACTAACATTTTCAGCAACTGGAAGGGACAGACATTTGTTGGGCAAAAACACCTAGGGGGTTCCCACAGAGGAAGCGGTGTTTGTGTTGATGCAGAGTTGACCAGTCGCTCATCTTGTGTGACCAGAATATTATTTATGGGAATAAAACAATAGAAATAAGTCATTCCTGGTTTCTCTGAACACTGGTGGTTTTCCCAGACTCTTAGTTTCAATTTGCCCAAAATAAGGATGAGATGAGATTTCTCTGAGGAGCTCAATGTAAGAAGGCAGAGCCCAGGGAATAAGAAAGAGGGTAGGATGCAGCCTGGCCCAGGATGTGGCCTTCATTTGGGTTACACACGGGGTAGGATGGTCTGTAGAGTGAGTTATCCTTTGGAAACAAGAGTTTGGCTTTCTGACTGCCCCATCTCCTCCCAGGAGCTGGTTCCCATTTGTCAGAAGCCATTTTTTAAATAAATTAGCAGTCAACACCAGGTACGTTAGACTGTTGAAGAGATTCTGATACAATGCCAACAGAACCCAGAGCTCTGCCTCATTTACTTCACCCAGGACCCCAAGACTAGGTGTCACTATTCCTGTTAGTAGGAAGTTAACATCACTTGCATAGAGACATCTGGCCCATATTGGGCACCAAAGAGCTAGGAACATGACTCTGGGTCTGTCAGAGCACAAGTCTTTTCCAGGTAGACTCCCCTTCTTCCTAGATCACACAACCTAGACATACAGATCCCTGTAGCTCTGGGTCCACTCTCAGCCAGAAGACAACTCTTCTTCTCTATCGGGTTGACTCGTAAGGCTGCTGCTTAGAAGACTCTAGAAGCTAGTGTTTGCTGGAAGTGAGTTTCTCCTCAGATGCAGGGCATTTGAATCAGAAGGTGCCCAGTGAACCTTGCTGCTTGGATGAACCTGGGATGGTAAATGTACTTACAAGATATATAACGTCTTCTGGTCTCTGAGACCTTCATTTTCTCATGCTCAGATGGGTCCTACATTAACTGGGGTAGTACAATTCCTACAGCTGATATGACAACAGCCCTCGAAAGGGCTTTGTGCTTGTCTTCAAATACAGATTCCTCCAGGGGAAAGAGAAATTTCTGGCTGTCTCTTGCCATTAAAGACCAGAGGCCAGCATCCTGAAGAGCCCGAGTTAATTCATGAACATGATCAACATGAACTTCATATCCTCTGTTGCTCACATGGCCATTTGCAAAAGGGCTACAGAATTTTACAGTTCCTCTTTTCAAGAGCTGGCATCTAGTTCCCACTGCTATACTTGCCCTGTGCCTGGTTTTGACCAATGGAAGGAGCTGGAGGCAGTAATAGACCAGTTCCAAGTCTAGGACTGAAGCGGTCTGTCAGCTTCTGGACTTGCTGCTCTGGGAACCCATCCCCTACCGTGTGAACAGCCTCAGGCTAGCTAGCCATCGATGGAGGAGTGGTGGCAGGAGATGACTCCTGTGGAGAAGCAAACCACCATATCAACTAGCAAGAGGCCTTTCCGGATCTTACTGCTGTCATTCCAGAAGTGCCGCCCAGCTGAGCCCAGCCCGACTCCCAACCAATATGACCATGAACTTCCTACCCATTTGTAGTTTTTAGCCACTGTATTGTGAGGTACTTGTTTTGCAGAATATATATACACACACATACATTTTTGTTTTGAGACAGAATCTTTCTGTGCCCTTCCACAGAGCCTTAGAAACCATAGTCAGAGTGTTTTAAGGAGGGAGGGTTAAGGAAAGATAGTGCTGGATTTGTGTATATATATATATATATATAAAACGCATACACACACACACTATGAGCAGTCTAGGTTTGCATTTGCAAAGTTGCTGATATTAAATTTGGCTTGTGTAACTGGCTGGGTTTAATCTCACAGAATTATTATTATTATCAGATGGAGTATTGCTACATTAGGTATATGATGCACTAGGTAGCCAAGACTGGTCTCAAACTCACTATCTTCCTCCCTCAGCCTCCCAAATGCTGGAGATCCAGGCGCACATCACTACCCCTAGTTTCTGATGTCCCCTTTTAAGTTAGGCAGACCCTCTGGTGACCAGAAAGAGATCTACAATAATTCTTGAGAAGTCCAAATACCTTGTTCTCCCATTCAAAAGATAAATAAAAAGGCCACACCCACACATTACAGTGTTCCTAGAGTGCTTTCTGAGTGACACCCACAACCTCATGGAGCACGCTGCAGTTAAGGGACTGTATCCTTCTGCCATGGAGGTTATAGCCTTGTGTGGGAATCAGACAGCAGCTGAGCCACCACACACATGGTAGATGACCACAGATAGAGAGCCAGAAATTAAAACCAACTGGTGCCACGAGAGACAATCCCGGTCCCAGTTTGGAACTGGAGGTCACAAACGGCTCTCCAAGGAGGTGATAGTAGGTTTTGAGGTCAGAGCGCCGCATGCTATGAAGCTCAGTGTGGGTGGGCCTGGGAATGACTCAAAGAGGCCCAGAGTGACCTCTGATCTCCTGGGATGACTGCATTTCCAGGATGATTCTGGACAACCAAGGACTGCCAGTGTGACATCTCCAGGACTTGGAGTCTCACCATTCCTGAAGCCTGGGACATGGTTCAGCAGTACAAAGGCAGCTTTGCAGTGGCAACATAGTGCTCACATAGGGACAGGCCAGAGAAGGGGTGGGTTGTGGCACCCAGCTCCAGCATCCTTGCCACTTGGACCACATTATCTTCCTCACTAGCGGAGCTCTCCATGGGCCACGGGACCACATCTTACTCAATTATGGCCTCGTGGGACCTGTCACGGAATAAGGTACATCGTGCCTATGCCTGTGAATTAATAGGCTTTTGTTTTCCCCAGCCGGAAAATGCAAACCAGTCATGATGGCTGAGAGGCCAGCCAACTTCAGTTGCCAAGGCAGAAGGCAGAAGTCAAGAGCAGGGCCAGGCTTCTCCTCCAGCTCCCCAAGGTTCCCAGCAGCTGGGAAACTCCTTGGTCCTGTGCAGCATTTTTAGGGGCTCTCATCCTGCAGGCTCTCCTGCCTTAGGGTACCATTCTCCATATTGTCACAGCCTATGGCAAGGACCCCTTCCCTGGTCACAGTCTGTAGTGAGGAAGCTTGCAGTTGAGAGAAATGTTAACTTTCTCTTCTATGTGGAAAATCAGATTCCATCTATGGCCCCAGAGGTCTGGATCACCGGAGAGCATCTTCCAGGAAACCTTTGCCCTCTGCCCTTTCTGCTATATCCATAAGCCTCCTCAGTGGCCTCGGACAACTGATTCTGTGTGAGGGTTAGAATCTGTTCACTAGTGTGTAGACATAAACTCCATGTGGCTCCACAGGTGCTGTTTAGGAGGAAGGCAGGGCCAGAGAGCATGGGACACCTGAACTCACTGTCATGAACTCTGTCCCTCACACAGGAAATGTGGGCAACACAATGGGAGTGTTAAGTTCTTTGTGATGCCCACTGTAAGCCAACAGTATTCAAGGACTCATTTTCAGCCAACAGTGTAGCCCTGGTTTGACTGTCCCTCGGAAGGACCCAACTGACATTTTGAACACTGTGAGAATAGTATTAGGCCATGTCCTGCAACTCTGGCAACCGCAGCCTTCCTACCTCGATGCCAGCAGCATCTTGGCTCCACCAGCCCAAGGCTCAGACCCCTTCGGGGAGGTGGGGCACTCACCTGGCTGGTTGACAGGAGCTCTGGGTTTCCGTCACTCATCCCCACGTAGGCACTGTCACCATCAAACTAGAACAAAGAATGAGAAGTGGTTCTCATTAAAATATTCCTGGAAGGAACCAGGACCTGCATCCCAAAGAGGTCAAGGGACTGTGCTGAGGGAAAGGGGATGTAAAGGCTGCAGAAGCAAGCATTGGAGCCCAGGATGCCTAAGGCCTCGTTCCAGCAGGGCCGGTGGCCCCTGTTCTGTGGGTCTTGAAAACTTAGGTCAGGACCACCGATCACACACAGGGCTAAGACAGGAGTATCTTCTGCAGTTGATGCTTTGTCACAGCAGGGTGCCTTGTTGGTCCCTGAGCTGCCCAGCCCTGCAAGTGTGCAAATGACTCTTCTAACCAAAGTGACTGAAGGCAATCAGCTAAAGCTGGGGTCCCATGTGTCAGGGAAGGAGGGGCCTCATCGCCTCGGAGTCAGCGAGTGATTTGAGGGGTTGGGGACTAACTAACCTGTATGGATTCTGGCTGGAACTAAAAGGGGACACTCACTTCAGTTTCATCCCATGGTAGCTCTGAGACATGAACTGCACACACATGTACATAGGGTCAGTCTCAGCAAGAAGCAAGGCCTTTCCAGTCTGCAACAACCAGCCATTGTTGTGACCTGCCCTTGGGGGAATAAGGAGGCACAGCCTTCAGAGTAAGATGGCCTCCACTGGGCCGGGGACAAGATTCTGGAGGGTTGTATCTGCTGAGGGCTACATGCTATAGTTAGTTCATCTCCCAAATTTTAACACTCTGCATATTGTCGTGTGTCTCATTTTTCTGATGGAAACACATCTTGGAAAGTGTTCTACATCAGAAAGTAATTGCTTCTGCTAGTCCCCAGACCTCCACAGTAAGAGGCAGTGCGGACACTCAGTAAGCTGAGCTTGTGGACCAGTACACTTTCTCTTTTCTGTATTTCAATACGGCTACATTTGTCACTGCACAAGGGTGTGCGGCTCTCTATGGGACTGGTTTGCATGAGTACAGTAATGCAGACTCATGATGCACAACTCTACTACACTCCTTCAGCCATGCAGATATCTGTCCATGCATCTTCCCTCAGAACTGTGTGCAGCAGCCTGCCAGGAGGCCAGCCCCACCCCTGTGGGCTCAGAGTCAGCCTCCCCTGCTACCACACCCTCTGTTTTTCACAGCCTGTCACCTTCTAGCATTCTCTATCATGTCTTCATTTACCATGTTCACTGGTCAAGTTGGAGTCTCCTACCAAACCAAATGTTCCCAGGAATCATGCTATGCGTGGAGGAGAAGTTTGATCAGGAAGCTGAGACATTTTCTAAAACAATAGCAACTAAACAGGGTGTCGTAAGTTAATAATAGAGAACAACATGTAACAAGAAAACAGACTGGAATCCCCCCAAATCCTGTGTAATAGCCATCAATTATCAAACTCTGGCTAGAATATAGCTACCAGGCAGGGGGAAAAAAAGCCCATCTTCTTTGTAGACAATGGGCAAGTGACAAAAAAAAAAAAAAATGTGGTGAGTGAATAACTCTATCTGGCTGTGAGTGACTTGCTTTCTATGGTCCAATGAGGACAGCAGCCTTTCTCCCCATTAAAAACCCAAGAGAGGGTAAGCTGCTCAATGGGGAAGAGACTACACAAGTGCCATTTGTTTGCTTTGCCCAGTTTCTTCCCAATCATGCTGCAAGTTCCTTGTAAATGGGGACCAAGGCTTTTCCAGATCCTCTCACGTCAACAATCAGCCCAGGGTCCTGGACATAGCAGATGCTTTTGCCAAGTGTGTTGGAGACTCAGGAGAGGGAAGAGTCACCCAGAGTGAGCAGCAGACTATGGCCTTGGATAGGAAGCCCTTGTGGAATTTGGGTCACAGAACTGTCCCTTCCCTTAGAGAAAGCAGAGCCACCTTCCTCCACAAATGCACAGACCAGACAGAAAACAAACGTTCACATCTCCATTACTAGCAAGGACGGGTAAGCAAAGTGTATGGACACACATATGCCACAAACCCAGATGTGTATAGATCTGTGTCATGCACAACTCGGTCCCACAGGTCTTGTACCCATGAGTGACACAACCAATGTACACAGAGCACAGGTACAGGGCGCATTATCAGACTGTGGGAAACTGGCACACACAAGCCCCAGAGCACACACAGGAAAGGAGGGGGTGCCAGATGTAGAAACACACCACACACCTGCAACTGTCTGCCGGAACTCACGTAAGTGTGAACACAAACACACATTTTGTGTCCCCAGAGAGACACAGTAAGCGGCAGCAGGTAGGCAGAAATTCTGCGTACGCCTCACAATTTATCGGCCCCTTGGCCAAAAGTCGTCTTTCACACCGCACAGCCTTCTGTGTGCTTTAAAATGTGCAGAAGAAACAACAGCCTAAGAATTGCTGTGAAACGTCAGAACATCCTCATACCATCGCCTGGAATAGATTAATTTTCCCCATTTCATATTCTAATTATAATTCCTTTCCCCACTGCCATCTCCAGTCCTCATTACAGCTGGAAGATTGTTCTGCAAAAGCCAAGCCCTTCATCTTCTCTTCCCAAGAGTTTTGTCATGGAAATGAGTTTTGGAATCTGAAAGAACCCACATTTTTTTTTTCAAATATCTAATGTGTAGGGATAACCCTTTCATGTCAGCCACCAGAGATAAGTGCACAGAGGCTTCTAAAGGGGCTGTCTCTCTCCACACTGTGTGGTCGCCTCAGGAACAGGAGCTCTTAGGCCTCTATTCCAACAGTCATCCCCCAAACTAAGCACATCCTGTTTTCCCGAAGGATTGTTTTTATCTTAAAAGATACCTCACAATAAAAGCAGCCAAAGGGAAAAAAAGGATCCCTGATCTGACAAAGACAGAGCCTAATTCCATCTGTCTCACCTTAGGTGAGTTCCTTACATATGAGCCTTGGTTTCCCCATTCTTCTGACCTATAGTCCCTGACTTATGATAGATTAGAATATCTATCTCTCACAGATACATGCTATGAGATGGAGACACATGGGAAGTGGGCAGATGAAAGAAGGAAGAAAAATAATGAGTGGATTGATAGAGGTACAAATGAATGAGGGATGGATGATGGATAGACAGGTGGATCAGTAGGTGTAAGGCTAATAAATGATGGATGGGTTGATACAGAAACTGGTGTATGATGGATTGAGGCAGAGACTGAAGGATGATGGATTAATGGATGAATATATGCAGGGATAAATGAATGAATGAATGAATATGTATGTATTATGTATGTGTGTGTGTGTGTGTGTGTGTGTGTGTACACAAATGGATGTAAGGATGGATGTATGGATAGACAGATAATAGACAGATTGATTGATTGATTGATCAATTGATACCAGGACCAATGAATGAAAGATGGGCAGATGGATAGATGAGTGAATGATGGGTTGATAGATGGATAGGTGGATAGATGAATGATGGGTAGATGAGTGGCTAGGTAGAGGAGGATACATAGATGGATGATGTAAATGGGTACAAATTTCACTGTCCAATGGAAACATAATGCAACTCATAAATGTGAGCCAAATGCGTAATTTACATTTTCTAGTAGTTGTACATTAAGAACAGGTGAAACTCATTTTAATTATGTATTCATTTTGGCCTAGCATTTGTATATGATCTCAACACACAATCAACATTAACCTACTGTTGATAAGATGGTCCATTAGTGAGGTGAAGGGATGAAAGGCTGCCTGTGTGTGATGAATGGGCGGGTAGATGGGAGTTGGGATGTGTGGGTGGGGTGGTTGAGTCAAGAGGGAGGATAAAAATTGGATAAGATAAGTTGGCTGAGTATGACGAGGCAGTGTATGAGAAAATGTAATGACAGGGATGGCAGATACAATAAACAAATAGGTGGTGGGTGTGGGAGGCTGGGGTGCATGGATAGGTGGGGGGTGCCTGGGAGGAAATGGGCTAAATGCATGAGTGAATTAGTAGAGGGTTGGTAAGTGGCTCTGCTGTTTCCTCCTTCCTTTGTACTTTCCCTGAATGACATTATGTCCTCACGGTTGCAGTATGTCACCACCTCTCAGGTACTCATTCTTAGCCAAGTCACCCCAAATCCCAATCTAAGGTTTCTCCTTGGTCATTTTCCCATTTGACCCATGATCACTTCAAATAAAGCACCTCCATCACTGAGCTCAGGGGCTTTGGGCTGACTCTTTCTCTAGCGCTCTCTGATCATAACAAATGTCACCACCACACGAGCCCAGCTCAGCATCCCTGGGTGACTCTGAAGTTCTACCTACACAATCTTCCCCAATCTGATCACCCCCAAAAGCTTTCTACTCAGCTCCTCCATTGACCTGGCATTGTCAGTCAGTCCTTTTGTTCCCCAGACCAAGCCCTGCTTGGTTTCTATTACAGCCCCTGAGTCGTGTGTATGTGTGTGGGTGTGTGTATGTATGTATACATATATGTGTATATGTATATATTATGTGTATATGTATATATGTACATTATGTACACACACACAAATACATCATACAGTCCTGGATACTGTGGGGGCCTCTGGTGTCTGTCTCTTCGCTTTTACATCATCAGTAGCCCAGAATACTCTCCTTTTCATTTCTCTGCTCCCTGAATTCCAATTCTTCCTAATTTCTATTTCTTTGAAGGTGATCTGGAAACACACCCCATCCTATGGTCTTGTGCTAAAAATTCACACTTGAGTCCAACTTGAAAAGGCTCCATTTCGAAGATCACCTTTGGATTTAATTTTTTGCAGCGCACCATGAAAGCTTTGGTGGCAATATGGATTTTGGAATCTAAGCCCTGCTTCCTCTGTGTACCAGCTGGGCTTGGACTTCACTTCCCATGCTCCCTACTTTTCCCCAGCTATCTCATCAGATAAAGAGCTTGCTGTGTGACTGTAAAGACCGGAGGTTGGATCCAAAGAACAAATATAAACCAATTTAAACACTAAAAATGCTGAACTAGTGAGGAGGCCAACCTGTAACTCTAGAGTTGGAAGGTGGAGGCAGGGGATCTCTAGAAAAAGCTGGCTAGTCAGACTAGCCAATCAGTGAGCTGTAGGTCCAAAAGACCCTGCCTCAAAGAATAAAATGGAGAGTGGTGGAGGAAGACTCCATTCATACACACATGTACCTATGCACCCATACAAACACATGTGCCCAAACACATTTGAGCATGCATGCACACATGAACACACTAAAAAGCAACCCACCTATTATTCCTACCTCATGACAATTATGTTATCTGTTACCACACATCCAATAGCAACCATACATCCAATGGCAGTTGGTATCTGTAATATGGTGTTATAAAATGTTAATTATTTCTGGCAGTTGCTTAATAACTGTTATTTAACTTTGTAATTGTATGTTCACTCATATCCCTTTATCAGTCCCAACCCCTCATTTGACCAATGACCTTGTCTCCTGTGTCACTGAAAAGTTGAGGCCATCAGAATTGCCCCCGACTCTCCCAACCTTCCCAAGTTATTTACATCCCACCCGCTCTGCTTTCCTTTCCTTCAGTCTGAAAATGCTCAGCACTTCCCTCCAGTTCATGGTCATATCTTCCTTTTTGACCCCATGCTCCCATGACTATCTTCCCCCCTATTCTTTGTCCTGGCTCCAAGATGTGATTTAAGTGTTTGAAAGCCAAGTGAGGCCAGCAAGGGTCATTGTGTCAAGTACCAACAGTGAGTTCTAAACCCCTATTGTGTGCTCCAGAGCAGCCCCCCAGTGCCACGAGCTGACAATCCTCCTTGGAAGAAGACACTGGAAATCATGGAAAGCACAGGGGTTCCAAGGCACAGAGGGGTGGCTGCTTATCTGCCATGAGCAAACAATGCACTAGATATCAGATGGGACGAGGTGATCAGACATGGTCCTGCCTTCCAGAAGCCCCCAGTCCAGTGGAGAAGTGATGCTCCTTCATCTTCCTGCCTTTCCCCAGCTTTGCAGATGACAAATGGCCATTCCCTAGACCCAACTCTAAGCCATGACAGATGACCACAGACCAGTTCACAGCCCATCCTGACCCACAAGGGTCAGCTTTGCATTGGCCAGCCTCTGAAAGCTAAGTGGCCAATAACGTCCCATCTCAACAGCCTTGTGGCCACAGCTGGGTCATGTTGCCAGCCCAAAAATGCCCTCTTTCTAATTATTTTAGTCCAGGCTCCATGCTCCCCTGAGCTGTGCAAACACCAGCCTCAGCTTGACTTGAAACTCTGAAAGCAAAGCAGTGAACCTAGTTTCTTGTTTCATCCTCAAGCAATGGTGTTTTCTTTGACACCCGTGACAGGGGCCAGGACTGGGTTAGGAGAGGAAGAGAAGCAAGGAGGATGGGGTACTTGGGCAGGGGTCAGATATAGGAACCGACAAGCAAACAGCAGGAACATGACATCCAGGTTGTTGTAAGCACGTGCCAGTGACCACCCTTCTAGACCCGCAGCTATGCCTGGGCATCTCATTAGAATGCCCTAGAAACAGCAAGGCTGGCATGACCAGCCCAACTATAGAGATGAATAAGGTGAGATTCAGGGTAGTTGGAGGCTTGCCCAGAGCCAGTCAGCACTTTTAAACCTGGCCTTGACCCCAGGCACCAAAGCAGCAACTGTGAAGAAACTGCTGATCCTCTGCTCTGCACAGAGATATGGGTCAAAGATGGAGGGTGCACAGCCCTCAGCCTAGCCAGTTGCAAGGCACCAGGCAATGTGCCTGCGGCGATCTGAAGAGAAATGATCAAAGCAGCTCGCTCCTCCTGCCAGGTCCTACGCAGCCTGTGACAATGCTCCGTCTGCACAAAGTTGAGCTCAACAGACAGGAATGTGGCAGCTGTGATCAGGGCTCGGCTGAGAGTGTGGTTTCACACAGAAGTGTCAAAAGACACGCATGGGAAGAGAGACCTTTGCAGGTGGAGGAAGATCAGAATTGGCCTAACGAAGGGAACCCTCAGGCTTGAGCAAATCCAGTCCCACCACCACCCGGAGAAGGGCGATTACAATTTATTCGGACACAGATGCCAGGCTGCCAGGCATCAAATGCTGGGCAGACTGTATTCCCCACCCACCTCCGATATTTACTTTTAACTGATGTCTGTGTCTCTTGTTCCCCAACTGGGGAATGGGTATGACTACCACAGAGATTAAACAAGTAAAATCGTGAAAAGTGCTGGGAACCTCATCTGGTGGTTCAGAGAAAACTATCAGACACATGTACCTCAACAACACCAGTCAAGTTCTGTGGAGGAGCCTCCCGCCAAGTTCTGAGGCCTTAAGCATGGGAAAGAGCCCTAAATTCTGCTTGCAGCACAGAACCTGACGGGAAACCTGTAAGAAAGTCTGGCTCTGAGCTGGTTTTTCCCTCCATAACAACTTGTTATGTTTTGTTCAAGTAACACTAATCATCAGCTTCCGTCCAGTGATGCGAGACTCTGCCCTGTTGTGCACGGTGCTGAGTGTTGTCATGGTACGCACCTTGGAAATCTAATACTCCAACTAAGGCCCAGAGAGGTTAGGGGCTTTGCTTAAGAACACACAGCCATGCCGGGCAGTGGTGGCGCACGCCTTTAATCCCAGCACTTGGGAGGCAGAGGCAGGCGGATCTTTGCGAGTTCGAGGCCAGCCTGGTCTACAAATTGAGTCCAGGACAGCCAGGGCTACACAGAGAAACCCTGTCTCGAAAAACAAAAACAAAACAAAACAAACAAAAAAAAAAAGAACACACAGCCACAATACCCAGGCTGAGTCTGAAGTCCAGGCTGTGTGGGATCCCCCCGCCCAGAAGCTCATTTTCTTCCTGTAAGTGACCCTAATAAAACTCACCAGTTCACCAGAAGGAAAAAGAAGGCATGAAAGTAGAGAAGGGGTTTGCAAGAGTGAAAGGAGGAAAGAGTAACGGGGAGAGAACATGATCAAATATACATGTATATATTATGAAAATGTCGTATTATATAACGCATTATTATGTACCATTAATATACGCTAATAAAAACTTTTTAAAAAGTTCACCCTGGTTCCCGGCCTCAGCTTCATGCAAGCTGTGTGACCTCATCGCCTTCTTCCTGGAGTTTTCTTGATTCATGAAGAGAGGCAAAGTCTTAGCCATAGCCTGCCAGAAAGTCTGGGAATGGCCTCACGGGCAAGCCCACAGCTCTGGGCCCTTGGAAGACACTTGTTCCCACTGCCTGCAGAAGTTGGTAACATTTGTTTTAGTCAGTAAAAATCATCAATAAATAGTGTGATGGCTACGGTCACCATGGTAATCACAGATGAGTGTTGCTAGGTGCCAGGCTCCTCTGGAAGATGGACTGCATCTCCACCTCAAAGGTGGGGACACCTAGCTCTCCACCCAGTGCTGTCCACCAGTCTCTTAGAAACGTGACTTGTCAACACCAAAGTGTTTGAGTATTAAATATACAACAGCTTTTGAAGATGTACAAACAGCAGGAATGTCCAATACTTGTCTATAATGGTATATTGATCACATATAGAAACAATCCTGTAGCTGACCTAGGTCACCAGAAAGTACCATTAAAGTTAATTTTGGCTGTCTCTTTTTTACTTCCTTTGTGTGTGGCTACAAAGATCTCCAAAATCATATGATGTGGTTTGTCTTAAATTTGATTTGTTTCTGCCTTCCTAGCATTGGGGATGGAACCCAGGGCCTCCCACATACTGCCCAGATGCTTGGCCACTAAGTTAAAACCCAGCCCCACGTATTCTTTTCCTAGTTTACAGTGATGATCTAGGTTCTGGCTCAGCCACCAGCTACCCCAAACCAGAGCTCTGGACAGAGGGGTGTCAGCATGAGCAGTAGCCAAATCCAGTTCTCTGAGTCAATATGGGGAAACTGAGGCTCACACAGAGAGAGACATGTAGAAGGCAAGAGGCTTACAGAGAGTCATTCACTCATTCAACAAACGTTCACTGAAACCTTACAATGCACTCCGAGTTTTGGAGTGCAGCAGGAAACGAAGTTGAGGACCATGCTGCAGCCCAGGGCTCTCTTGCTGCCATTTTCAGGCCAGGGGTCTTGCCTGGCCAGGTCATCCTGGGGCCAGAGCAGTAGACTCAGAAGGTCCTGCCTCCCATGGCTGGCTCAGTTACAGATCTCTCAGCCTGCAGGCAGGTGCTCCAGACCTAACCCAGAGATGACCCCTCCTCCAAAGCCACTGGTGGTCCCTACCACAGCAGTTCAGTCAGCTGCAGCTGCCCAAGGGGTATACAATGGTGGCCTGGTGCTGCCTCTGGTAACTCGCATATCGAGTACATTACCGCAGATTTATGGCAAAAATTATCCTCTCTCTCAGCTCCATTTAAAGCCATTTGGCGCTCGCTCCCATCCCCGATTATAAATCTAATTGCACATTCCAAACAGACAAGCACTCATTAAGCTTTGATTATACACACGTTGTTTTCAACAAACATTTTCATTTGGCCGCGGTGAGGGGGAGTGGTGCCAAGGGGGCTGCAGGCCTGGCTGCGGCTTGCAGCGGGCCAGGGTTGGGAAGTAGGTCAGGGTGTGGCCAGATGAGGCTGACCAAGGGGCAAGGCTGGGAACCCATCAGATTGGGCTCATGACTTGGTGGCCTTCCACCTGGCTCCTCCATGGGGATCCTAACATATGTGTGCTCAGCTGGTCCCAGCTGTATCTCTAGCATCCCCCCGGTCCAGACTAAGCCAATGAGCCTCCCTGAGGATGGGGAGAATGGAAAACAGGGACCCCCAACCCCAGTCCCACAGTGCAGTTGGCACCCTTGCTCTTCAGCGCCATCCCTGCCCCTTCACTCAAGACCCCCACGTGACTCCGCTCAAACCACTTTCTGCCAAGTCCCACCTTCCACCGAGGAAGACTCCAAAATGTTGTTGTTTCTAGGTTTCTAGACAGGGTCTTTTGATGTAGCCCATTCTGGCCCAGGACTCACAGCAACCCTTCTTCCTCTCTGTGCTGGGGTTACAGGCCTGCACCATTCACCACCATCCCCACTAAGGGTCAAAAGCCTTGAAGAAGCATTCAAAGAACTTGACAATCTGCCCTGCCAGCCCAACCAACCACCCATCTATCTATCACACTGCAAACAAACTCGCCCACAGCCCTTTTCTACCCTGAGGTGTCTCAGGCTTCTATGTGCACCCAGCTGTCTGCACACTGAGACTGTATCTCCACAGCAGTTCCCTTCTCACTCCTTTCCACAGGGCTGGTACCTATCCAACGTCTATGTTGCCCCTCCAGAAGGCACCCTAGGCCAGGTTGGCTGCCCCTACATGCTGAGGACATTTATAAGGTAAAAATTTATTGAGCCAGAATGTCATAGTACCTGGGACCAACCTCCTATTGCGGGTGACTTTCTCCAAGGAAGAAGAGGAGTCACGAGATCAATGAGAGGCTACAGACAAGATATTCCGCCTTCTCAGAGTCTTTATCTGTGTCTGGAAAGGCTAAACAAACTCTCTGGGCCACTCCGTGGTCCCTTAAGTGTGTGCTGGGTTCAACAGCCAAGCCTGCTCCTTCCCATCTGAAGAGGGCTGAAGAATGGGGACCCATCCTTGCAGGGCTGCCAGGGGTTCCCAGGCAGGCAGAGGTGTCTAAGCAGTACACACTCAGACATTGGAGGTGAGGGTGAAAAGAACCCCAAAGCCCCTCGAGAGGTTTTATTTCACATAAAATTGAGTGAAATAAGGGTGGATTTTAAACTAGAAGCCACAGTTGACTCAACATCTAGGCAGTTCCCTGGAAACGGACCCTGAGGGTAACAGCTACAGGTGGATGCTCACTGGGGAGTGCTGCAGGGAAGTCAGGAAGGAAGGCCATGGTGGAGCATGTGCAGTCTGTCCCAAGGGGACCCTGTCGCCAAGACGGCCCCAGGAGTTGGCCCAAATCAGAGCAGGGAGCCAAATGCTGTGTTCACAAATGGGCCAGCCATCAGATCAAGGCTTCCTCCTTCACCCAAAAGCCATCACCAGGGTGAGGTCGGACTGGGAGCAGGTAGGATGAGTGTCTCAGTCTTGGAGAAGAGCTAGATGGGTCTCATATGCTCACATTAAGTAACTTGCACAACAATGACACAGAGATTGCTGTGTGGACATGTCCACATTAACTCATTCGATCCTCTGAAACCCATTAGGTAAGCCATGATCTAGGTTGCCTTTCCACAGGGGAGGAGCAAAGGTCTAACGAGGTGAACAAACGGAGCCGGTGCTCCAATGACCAGCCTAAACCCTTTCTGTGCTCTCGCCCTGCCCTTCCCTGGAGGCTGGCTGTGGTTAGCAGCCTAGAGCCCTGGGCTGCCCAGAACTGCCAATATTTGTGCCTGACAATGATCTATCGTCTATGTGGTTGGGAACAAGTCCCAGAACAGATTCTTGCCAGAGACAATTAACTAAAAGCTGCAAGAGCCCTGTGTAGGTTGGGACACTGTGGGGACAGGAGGGGGGGAAGGGGGAGGGGAGCTGAGACAATGAGCAGCAGATGATCTGGAAGATATTTTCTGCCCAGTGCTGCAAAACAAGCCCCTCAATCATGCCACAAAGGCCTGGCACTGTTGGAAGGGAAGTGTATCAACGACAGTGCTGAGGGTTGGATTGGTGGGGTGGTTTTAAAAAGAGAGAAAGTCCTTTGAAATTGTAATTTGACCTAGAAAGGCTTTTCTGGGTCACCTGAACCCTGCCACTTGTGCGTCTAACCCGAAAGCCAGCAAAGACAAAGTGCCAGGCTTGTTTCCCTCTATCGGGCACCCACAGAGGAGAGCATATTTGTAAACACTGCTGATAGTGATTTAAGCGCTGTGTTACAATCTGTCTTTCCTGCCACCAGTTGGGAGGGTACTGGCTGCATCTCTAAATGCTTGCAGATTTGGGTTCAAGTCCAGGCTTTGCCCTTGGCTGCTGTGTACCTATGAGTAGGGATCATGGTTCTCTCAACCTCAGATTTCTCTCCTGTAAAATAGGGGTAATCCTAGCACTGGAAACTGGGGCAGGAGGATCCCAAGTTCAAGAGAAGCCAGAGCACACAGTGAGACCCTGTCACAAACAAACTAATGGGAAAAAATGGAGAAATGTACTCGGCAGAGAGCAGTATAATACAATGCCCTCGAGAGGCTAGCTTCCTCTCTTCACACAGGCAACCTTCCAGACTGGGGGGCCACCCATCTGTTCTTCACCACTGGACCCTTATGCCCCAGAGCTCAGCTTTCTCCTGGAGCCCTAAGGAAGCCATGGGGCTCCAGGCTGTCTCAGCAGCTTTTTCTCCCTCAGAAAACGCAGCTGTAAACTTCCCTCTATAGCACAGCCTATACCTAAGAGTTACTCTGATCTCTCTTCATAAACTGTGCCACTCAGCTTGGGAGAAATCATGAAGTATCCAGGCTGGTCACATTTTAAACTTCTCTGCATTCCACTAGGGAACCAAGGACATGGGTTGTAGATGTCCCTTGGATAATGGCAATATCACATCAGCACTTTTGGATCCTCTGAGCCTGTGTGCGCCTCCAGAATGATACAGATATGGCCCAGTTACTATCAGAGCTCAAAACAGCCTTTCCCAAGCCTTGCCTTGAGCACTTGAGTACTTATAAGCCAGGTATACCTCAAAGGGGCACCTGAAACACAGAACCGATCTCCAGGGAAGCTCAGGACATGCTGACCCTCAGAAATAAGGAGGTGCTATGTCGGGGATTGGCCACACAAATGCAGGTGATGTACATCTGTCAGGTAGAGAGACAGAGTGAATCAAAGGTAGACTACTTGGGGGTGAGGCGAGAAGCTTGGTGTGTGTGTGTGTGTGTGTGTGTGTGTGTGTGTGTGTGTGTGCACTGCGTGTGTTAGGGGAAGATGACTGTCCAATTCACTGAGGTGGGTTCCAGGGAAGAATGAGAGAGATGGAACCAACAAGCACCAAAGAGAACCATGAGAAGAACTTATAGCAGGGTTCACAGAGCAACCGCGACAGGGAGCTGGCTTTGGTGAGAGGGTGAGACATTCTGCAGGTGACTAGCCAGGCAAAGTGGTAGTGACACCCTTTGAGAACATGTTTGTGGATCCAATGCCATCTTCTGACCTCAGCAGGCACTAGCACATGTGTGATGCACATACATGTTCATACAGGCAAGACACTCATACACATAAAATAAATAAATCTTAAAAGATTGTTCAAAAGACCAAGTGTGTGTGTATGTGTGTGTACGTAGGCATAGGTGTACACACATGGTGGGGGTGAATGTTAGTGTTGGATACCTTCCTTAACTGCTTTCCACCTTAGTTTTTGAGACAGAGACTCTCACTGAAACCATGGCTTGGCTAGGAAGCCAGCATGCCCCAAGGATCCATCTGTCTCCTTCATGCTGGGGTTATAGGTGTGGACTGGCACACTGGTTTCTTTTAGTGGCTGCTGAGGATCTGAACTCAGGTCCTCGTGCTTGCATGGCAAGCACTTTTTGGACTGAACCATCTCTCCAGCCCCAAAATAGTGACTTTAAAACAACACCAACAACAAACAAAAAAAAAAACCAGAGGAACAAATTTGGAAAGTTAGCCCCAGTGAGGTGAGGAAACCCTGAGCCTAGGGGACATTCCCTCTGTGCCAGGATCCATGGGATAGCCTTCGCACAGACAGTGTCATTTGACCTTTGTAACAGCGCCAGGAGAGAGATGACAACATCACATTCTACAGAGGAGAAAACAAGTGGAATGTCATCGGCAGGCTGCCAGGTCACACAACTAGACTGGCAGAGCCAACTCATAACTCTGTCAAAAGTCACGCTCATAACGATGACTTTATTTCGTCTTTCCTTTTGGAAACAACACGATAAAGAGGTAATATTTAATAAACACAAAACATCAGGCTCGTCTTGTTTGGGAACGTTGAGGAGGATGACCACAGCAAGCCACCAACCTCAAGCGCTGAAGAAGGGTAAAGAGTTAAGTACACAAAGCCACACTGGAGGGAGACAAACAGAGGAGAGAATACAGTGCTTGCTTATCAGATCTGCAGAAGCAGCGTAACTTCCTCAGCCCTTGAAGCAATCACAGAGGAGGAGATTGGCAGGCTCAAATATACATGCATTAATATCTTCTGTGGAAGGAAACACAATAAAACTGAAATGAAAAGGACATCAGACTAAGAAAATATCAGCACCAACGACAAGACAGTTAATATATACAATGTAGAAATGGCTCCGTCAACGTCAACAGAAAGCAAGATGCTGAGAGACAAAAAGGCGTGAGCTTCAAACAGGAAAGTCACCTGAGAGGCAATATTCCAAGAAATAAACGCGTGGGTGAATGTACACTTGATTCAGTGGCAAGGAAGAATGCACGTGACCCAAGCCAGCAATTGTGGAATTAGCATATTTCACATCACACACAAAATATCTTTAGCTGAGTGGAAAGCAATATGGTAATCACCAGTGGTCAGCCAGCGGGGGAGAGTACCCAAGACCCTTGCCTATATCTGAAGCCATTCTCTCATGCTACCTAACTGCCTCAAGGACACCCCAGTATCTGTGAGGCACAGGCAGTCTTTGTCCTCCTGAAGTTTATGTTCCAATGATGGGGATTAAAGCAGGAGTTCAAATCAGAGTGAGTGAGAGGCTTGCTGGAGCCTTGGCAGGGGCGATGCACAGAGGTAGCTGTAAGCATAGGGAGGCTTACAGGAGAGGGAGGAGAGGGCATGAGACGAGAGAGAGGGTTGGAGGATGAGCCGTCTCCAGCCCTGGGAGCTGAAAAGAAAGAAGGGTCCATTCAGGAATTGCAGGGAGTTGGCAGGGAAGGCAAAGGAGACCTGGAGACAGAAAAATTGAGAGAAAAGGGCAACAGGGCTACTACTGGAGAATGAACACAGAGGGCCAGTTTGAGCTGTGCTTCAGAAAGTAGCTGTGAATGGTCTGGAGGAGAGGTGAACATGCCTGGGAACAAGCAGAAGTGCTGTGGTCCTAGGTGGGGCCAGGAGATTCTGAGTCTGCTTTGCACATGGAAGAAACCCTGGATAAAGCATCGGCAAGCAAAGGCCTGGGGGATGGCTCAGAGGCTTGGTAAAGGGCTTACTAGCATGAGGACCTGAGTTTGATCCCTAGAAGCCACAGAAAGAGCTGAGCAAGGCAGTACATCCATGTAATCCCGGTTTTGAGGAGATAGATACAGGCAGATGATGGGAGCTCCCTGGCCAGCCTTGCCAAACTGGTAAGTGCCAGTTCAGTGAGAGGCCCTGGACTGAAAAGATAAGGTGGGGAGTATTTGAGAAGGACACCTGCCTGAAGCCTGGACCACTGACTGACTGACTGACCACACAGAGAGAAAGACAGAGACAGAGACAGGCAGACGTGTGTGTACACACACTAGCAACGCAACGATAAATGGAACAGTTCAGTTGTGACTCCAAAGGAGAACCATACACTGATGGCTAGAATGGGAAATCTGTAGCCAGAATAAAATCATCACAGCCGAAGTATTCCACAGATCTAGGTGCTGAGAGGCTCTGGGTGAATGAACGAGGGCAAAGGCCCACTTAGAAGACAGAAAGGGGGTGACTCATGCTGGTGGCAAACCCTAATTTCCTTTCCTTGGTCACACACTTCCTTTTGATTTCTTTTTCTGACAATTCAAAAGAAAAGAACATTTTCCTTTTAAATTCATAGCAGAAATGTTTGCATATGTGGGCTCTTCCTGCCCCAGGTTTTAACCTCTGCCCTGAACCAACTTAGCCCCAGATGACAGACAGGATGTGGGCTACTGGGAAACTGAGAAAAATGTGGCATTCTAGGCCCTGGTGCATGGCTGGAGGGAGTGGCTCCATGCCAGCCAGAACCCATGCCATTCCAGAATTCTGAATTTGTTGGTTGGCTTCCAGAAAAGTAACGGCAAGAAGGGGGACACATGCAGCCAAATGCATTTGTGCTGGCGAATCAGGAGGTGAACATTTACACATGTGGAGCCAGCGGAGCCTTGCAGCAACCAGGCCAGCTTTGAGGGCCAGACGAGCCGAGCTGGCAGTATATTTGCGAAATAAGGTTTGCTCACAGAGGCCCACAGCTCCCCCTGGCCATCAGAAGTCTCAGATGAAGGAGTTTTAAGCTAAAGCAAGTACCATTATATTTGTGTTAGTCCCTCGCTGGGAGACAGTCCCTTGCTAGGGGACCATCCCCCCCAAATGCTCACTGTGCAGGTGGGGACTGAGACTAGAAACAAAGGAATGTGCTTGACTGTCCTCTCCCCCCCCCATACCTCCATGTGTCCCCCCAACAGGCTGAAATGCCAGGCAAAGCAGGGGGCACAGAACACTGTGAGAGCAAAGGGGCAGGCCTGCTCTGTAGAACAGATGGAGGCTTCTAGGCACTGGGTTTTGCTAGTACTTTCTGATTTGAAGTGATATGTTAGTTCCTCATGGTTGCCCAGACACAACACCGTAAACAGACGAGAGGGGTGTAAAACCACACAGACTGGCTGGGGTTCAGAGGTTGAGTGCTTGCCTAGCACGAACAAGGACCTGGGTTCTATCCCAGGCACCACCAAACCCACAAACCGACCAAAGCAAAACAAAATTAAGTAACAGCAACAACAACAACAAAAGCACACAAAGTATTCTCACACAGTTCAGGAAGCCAGAAGTCTCAAGTTCGTCTCCCAAGACTTCAGACTATGTCAGGGCAAGAGCTCCAAAGACTCCAGAGGAAAACACATTTCTTGTATGTCCAGCTTCCAGTGGCCACCTGCATCTATTGGTCTGTGACCTCTTTCTTCACCTTCAAAGCATATTAAGTCAATCTCCTTCCCTCCTGCCATCAACTACTGTCTCAGACCCTTGCTGCATCCTTCTTAGCAGCTACCTGAAATGAGCTCAGGCCACCAAGGAGCCCAGGACAATCTCCGCAACATGAGATTTTTATCTTCATTATATCTGCAAAGTTCCATTTGCCACATCAGGTGACAGTCAGGTTTTGGGGATTAGGATGTGGGTGTATTAAGGCTATCTTTCGGTCAACACTGAGTAAGTTCCCTCAGGCTGTGGGTTAACCGTGGCTCTGCCTGGAGACAGCCAGACAGGATGTGCTTCAGTGTCTCCCTTTTCTCTCCTTTCACTGTGGGGGTCCTGGCTTTCCGTTCCCCTTATGATGGTGCTGGTTTAGATCAATGGTCTAGGAGCAGGGAAAAAAAAAAAAGGTCTTCTCTTGTGGAAGTGCAGAACAGCAAACAGCAAACATGGAACTCCAGGCTGGCTCTGCAAGAGCAGCAGGATTCTAGAGGGAGATGAGAGTAACCTTCACCCTGAGTGATTCCATGGAACAGAATCCAAGACCTACTTCTCTGCTGATTGCCATGGAACATGTGGGAGGCACAAAAATAAACCATCCCACTCCTTGCAACAGAGAAGGGGTAGGAGGGATAAGAGAGGGTAATGGGGGTCAATAAAATACTAAAAAATAAATTATTTTTAAGCTCATGAGCCAGGCACAGTGTTACACCTGTGATCCCAGAATATAGAGGGCTGAGAGGCAGAAGAATAATAGTCTTTGAAGTCAACCTGGTTTGCATAGCACGATCCTCTCCCAAAAGCAAATGGACAAAGTCAAACATATATCAACTCTAAGGGTCAACCCTTGCAAGGTTCCATAAGGGATTCCAGCACCCTCTCTGAACCCAGACATCTGTCACCTAAGGGTCAGCAGGGATCTCTGGTCAAGGCCAACACAATCCTGATGCCAGAGTCCTCAAAGACAGTGAGTCCAACCCTCAGTCCTAAAGTCCCTGAAGTCACACCAAACCCAACTTGAGCCTCTTCTGATAGACTCAGTTTTTCATATCCATGTGGATCCATGAACTCAAAGAATATTTATTGAGTATCTACTTTGTGCCAGGCCCTGTTATGAGCATCTAGAGATCAGTTGTAAACAAAGGCCACTGAAACTTACTGTCCTGTGCGGGAGAAACCATCACTACTCAGAGACAAGTGGCTCGCACAGCACATTGGAAGGCTGTAGACACATGGAAGGAAGATAGTGAGCAGGTGATGGTATCAGGAAGGTTTTGCCTTAGGCTAGTCAAACTGGACTTTTAAGAGGAAGTTACAGGAAGGTGGACAGTAGGGAGGGTGAGGGAGGGAGCCAAGCTGGTACTGGCTTGAGGCACTCATGCTGCCCAGCGACCAGTCCAAAGGCCTTCACGTGGGAGTGTGTGAACATTACATTGGTCAGCAAGGGGACATCGATGTGGGCAGAGCAGGCAGGGGAAGGGAACAGAGGCCAGAGAGATGATGGGGGAGAAAGCACACCCACACACCCACAGATGGTAGTACAATACCCTCCCCAGGGAGGGAGCCAGCACTCTTTCCACATGCTTATCTGATGCTGTGGTTGGAGGAGCAGGCAAGGGCAAGCGTGAGGGCTGCTTCGCTAGCACATCTGAGGAACCTCATCAGCCTCGAGGCAGCTCACATCCGCTTGGCCTGCGGCTTCCCCTGTGGCTTCCGCATCACAGAGTGCCCTGGTACCCTGCTATTCTTGCTCCTGTTTAGGGACCTAGGGCACATTTTTCTCTGCGGGGCACTGAGGGCCAATGTGCCTGGCCCCTCTTCAAGTTTGCTCTGCTTGGAGCAAATAGAATTGGTCATTTAAATGTCCCGAGTATCCTAGAGGGATAATTATGCCCAGCAAGTAGAGGCATGTGATGATACATGGCATCTTGTTAATCCTCATGACACCACAACCTCAGAGACATTAGCTGGCTTAACCACAGACTGAGGAGTCTGAAGGGGTCTGTCTATGGGGCCATACTTAACTGTTGCAGGAAATTCTTTCCACTTCTGCCTATGTGAGTGTATCCCAAGCAATACTTCCAGCATATAGGAAAATGAAGGTGGATCATCCATAGGTAAGGGCCTCCAGAGCCTCATAGTGATCCTCAGGGGACCATGACATGTACAAAGGGACAAACAGAGGGGGCTTTGGCAAAGCCTTGATGTCCTGCCCAGGTCCCTGGCAGATAAGTGGGAGTTGCAGTTATAAAGGAAACCCATTGTGGACACAGGGGCCTGAAGATAAGGAGGAGGAGGCAGGGCAGGCTGGCTGAGGAAAGAGCTTTAGGGAGCACCAGACAGGAACCTGGAGGAAGCAAAACCCCTGAGTGTGGAAATGGATAAGCCCTAGGAGGCGGAGAGCCTTTGGGATGGACACAGTAGTGAAGAGCAGCAGCCAGAAGCTGCCAAGAGTTTATGGGAGGAAGAAGCTCATCAAGTAGCTCACTGAGCTGGTTGCCAGGAGGGCAGATGCTAATGGGAAAGTTAAAGGCAAGAGGCTCCTGGTCACCCAGGTGACAGATGACTCTGAAGGGACAGCCAGCGGCATGGAAAGGTGGGTTGGAGCAGTGTGGAAAGGGGGCCATGCTGTGTCCAGGTCCGTGCCTAAGTTTCCAGTGGGCTGTAACAGTCACTAGGATGGGTGAGCATGAATCAAGAAAGGGTACCCCAACTTTGTCTCCTCCAGGATAAGCCCTCCAGGGTGTGGGTGCTGCAGTCCACGTTCACCGCCTTCATGAGCTGCCTCAGAGCTAAGGGAGTAGCATGGATCTACCAGCTAGAAAAACGGAAGCCTTCACCCCAACTGTGGTTTCAATGATGAACTCAACAGAAACTTTCCAGGGGTTGGTGACCTCCCTGGAAAATGCCTCCCAGAGCCCAGGAGAGGCAGGAATCCATCCACCCGTGGATTTTTTTTTACAGGCCTCTGTGGGGTCACAGAGGCATCCACGGCTGCTCTTGAGATGCCTCCTCCAATGGCACCTGACCTCAGTACCTGGGAGAGGCACTGGGGACCCAGTGGGTCTCAGACAGAAAGTTAATCACCAGCAGGAAGCCCACCCTAGCAATGCCCCTCACACCAATGACTGTCAGCATGGTAGAATGGGGGCAGTTGGCGGGACCAGCTGGAATGATTCTCCGAGGGATAATGCAATGGCTTGAGTACACGACCTGGTCAGCTTCCTTCTTCGTGTAAGCCTTCAGTGGAAACCTGCCTCGATGCGGTCTGCAGCAGACACCGGAGCTCCATCCAAAGCTCCCCAGGTCGCTTCCATAGGAAGGGGTGGCATTTTTATTCATGAAGCACAACACTCAGCCTTGCATTTCCCATCCCATCTCATCCTCTTAACCTGCCATTCTGCTGGATTCGAGAGGTAAAGTACCCTTCCTAGGGTCACACTGCGATTCCATGGAGCAGACCTGCTCCAAGCCAGGTTTGTGCTCAGTTTCCGTTCCAGACGGGAGGGTCTCTAGTGGTTCTCCAGCTGCTCTTCCTACCAAAGTCATTCCCTGCACCCAGCCTAGACTCCCAGCACACAGGTGACAATCAGCAGCTGGTAACTTGGCTGCCTGTCCCCGTAAGACCCCAATACCAGGTCGTCTACCAGTCTTCAGGAATCCATAGGGGTGACCAGAGCAATTTTTCTCAGACAGCCCCACACAGAACACAGTGCCTCCTGCTCTAGACACAGGGGGAGGCTCCCCAGCCACACATGCTTGTGCCAGAGCCCGTGTCCCACCAGGCACTCTGGCCTCCTCCCCAGTGGAGCTGTCCATTCAACCTGGATGGGCGTCCTTCTAGCTGTTAGACCAAGTATGAGGAACATGTACATGGCTATGTGCGTGAACACATATGTGCACCCATCATCACAGAGAAGGTGCCAATACCCACTTTGCAGGTGGACACCGATACTCGGGCAGCTCGAGGAGCCCATGTTGTCACAGACTACCACTTAGGACGAAGCTGGGATTTGGAAGTGGTCACTAACCTAGGCCCTAGTGCTTGGCAGGCACCCACAGCTGTTTCTGCCCTGGCCAGCTGGCTGTGAGATCTCCCCTGGGCAGTGCTGGGCCTGGTGTCTCAGAGAATTCTTTCTCTCTGGGAATTAGGAAGGATGCTCTCAGGGGACATGAAGGATGCTGGTTCCTGGTCTCTCTCTGTTCCCCTAATGTTCCACATGAGGGGATATGGGCCTGAGCTGTCAGCTTCCATTTCCAGGATGCATGTGCGTGAAGTCAGATCCCCAACACTGCCCATGGGAAATGAGAGTATCAGAAGGGTCAGGCCTTCTGAGCTAGTATAGAACTCTCAACAGCAATGGCCACACCCTCCCCCAAGGCACCTCCCTGCTGGCTCTCCAGGGGCAGCTGGGAAATGCCACTAACAGGAGCCTCCTACACCTGCGACCTTGTGTGTTTGCCCTTGGGACCCTCCTTCCTTTGTCCCTGCCTCTCTTCTCCAAATGATGGCCATGGAGATCCCAGCTGGCCACTTCCCATATCTTCACTTGACAAGAGGAAAGGTAACCTTTGCTAAATGAGGGGAGAATTTGGATTGCTTTCCCAATCTTCCCCTGGTACCATCTCTAGCTGCACCTCACCCCTAACACTTGCTCAGAAGACCCCTCTCGCTCTCAGCCCAGTGTCTTCTGGGTCCTCACACCACGTCATGGGCCGTCGCCATCACTGTTCTCACTGTTTCTTGTCTAAATCAGTAAGACTATTCCCCCAATCCCCTCCCACTCCCACAAACACCTACACCTGGGTAGGCCTGCTATACACGTGAGCTGAATGCAAGATGAATGAATATATAAATATACATATGAATACATGAGTGAATGAATGAATGAATGCTTCCTGAGTGTCTGAGGCATCAAGACTGCTGGCTAATCCTATTCAGCAGAGACAATGCCAGCCACACACAGAATCCCTTATCAGAGAGGAAGAGCCATTTCCAGGCCCTTGGACCCCCGCACGGCATCCTCACTGCAGAATGTGGCAGGCACCAGTCCCTGCCTGGCCCCTCCTAGGATCCAGCATCACCCATCTTGCCCTCCAGGGCCAGCCTGAGCACCTCCACCCCTTGAAGCAGCGGTGCCCGCTGCTTACCTTCTGCAGAGACGCACCTGCAATGCACCAGCGTCTTGTGAGGAGCCTGAGCCTCATTCCACAGAAGCCCAGGCAGCGAGAGAGCGAGCCTGTGACAGCCTATGTGAGATGCTGCTGCATAATCAGCAGAGAAAGAGAAAAAAAATGCCAGAAATAGCAGCCTTATAAGCCCTTCCGACGACTCTTGGTCCTCTATTGGCTGGAGGCCCGGCACCCCCGCCCCCCATCCAATCCCTACAAGGTGAAACGGAAAAACCTGTTATTTAATCTCTTTGATCCAAATGCATTTTCTATCCCAGTTTGGGCCCACATGTCTGGAGCACCACACTGGGCCTTGGGGAGCAGAAGAGGAGGCAGCCCCCATACACAGCCCTGTTCTCCATCACCCCTGGCTTCATGTGAGAAACCACTGCCCCCAGAAGGCCCTTCAGAGGGCAAATTGGGAGCACCTGTCAAGATGCAAAATCTGCACGCCTTTCATTCAGCAATTAGACTCCTGAGCATCCATGCTCCGGAAGTACCTGCATCCCGCACACAGGCGTGCCAGGGGATGCTGCTCATTACAAGACCGGAGGTGGGATGAACGCCTGAATCCAGAACTGACTGAATACACGAGACACATCCGTGTTATGGACCACGGTGGACGTGGCTTGTCTGCGGGTGCCAATTTAGAACTGGTTGGGAGAGAAAGTCAAGGGCATGGTTCTGTTTTTATAAAAATATGAACTGTGTGTGTATGTACATGTTTATGTGTGTGGCATGTGCACATATGTGTGTGCATGCACAAATTGGGGTGGAGGCACATGCACTTGGATTTACATTGTCAGGAGCACCATGCTGTTAGCTGTGGTCACCCAAAGAGCAGGAGGAGAGGACTCATCTGCCACTGCTGTCTTCCTTGTTTTTCTTTTGTACAAGCAAACGTTACATATGTAACTTAAAATACAGATATGGAAGTTTCCTTCTGTTAATCATCCCTGCTGGAGCTGCACCAAGGGGCCAATGTCACCCTTTACAAGCAATGAGGCTTGGATCTGTGCAGGCCTTGAGACCTATGGGTTGCTAGTAATCTCGTTAGCTTTCATGCAAACACAGCTAAATGAGGGCTCCATGAAGGAAGAGGGAGCTGGGTTCGAATTCTAAGCTCTGCTGGCTGGGACAGTTTCTCTATCTACAGAATGGGGAGAGTGGTATTTGCTAGATACCATGAGCTGTGCTTGGTGCTGTTACACCAATGGGATGTTTGAGGGACACACCAGAGCAGCAGAAGCTGAGGGGCTGTCCAAGTTAACAGTGTTCCCAGGCGTGAGAAAGAAGGGCTCTGGAGAACCCCACTAGTCAAGACTGGCAACAATGATCAGCTAAGAGGCAGACAAGGAGCAGGGCACAGCAAAGCCAGGTGATAAAGGGACCTGTGCTGTACAGGCGTAGGAATGGATAGACTACCCTCTGTGACTGAGCCTTTCTCCTGCTGTTCCCTAGCTTGCACTGCTCTTCCCCAGCCCATCCTGCCCTTCAAAGCTGCTCCAAGATCTTCCTCCCTGGGGAGCATCTCTGTTTCCTGGCACAGAGCCATCTTCCCTGCAGATGTCTCAGTTATGTTTCTGTATTTACTGTGCGATTTCCCCCACCAGATTCCAATCTCCAAGATGCTTGGGTCTCTGTCTTAGTCGTCTCTAGGCAAGGCCTGATACCTAGTAGACACTCAAAACAGAGAATACACGAAACCGTAGACCCAAAGTCAAAGCCAAGCACATGGGCTCATCTGAAGAAAAAGGAGGTAAAAAATTTGTACTATGATATAAAGACTGATAAAAACTTCATGGATGTGCTGAGGATGTGAGAGCATATCAAGACAATAAGGGTACCACAAGAAACTATCTGTGAGGCCTGGAGAGATGGCTCAGTGGTTAAAAACACTGGCTGCTCTTCCAGAGGACCTAGATTTGATTCCCAGCATCCACATGGTGGCTCACAACCATCTGTAACTACCAGGGGAATCTGATGCCCTCTTCTGGCCTCCATGAGTACTACACACACACAGTTTAGACATACATGCAGCCCAAACACCTGTATACAGAAAAATTAAAAAAAAGAAGCCATCCATGAATATTTACATAAGCTTAAGGTGGCAAAGAAGTGTCTAATTGAGAATTCATGTGGATAAAAATAGTTATTGTATCATTATGTATAATAAAACGGAAATGATCATAAAGTCTATTGATACAGGATGGGTTTTAACAAGCATGACTTTCCACACAGTAAAATGTTATGTACACATTCAGGGAAAAATAATCAGCATCTGTTCACTTGGAAAGGAACACATTTTTTGCTAAATAGCAATGAGTGCTCTTCGGCAACCAGGGACTCTGATAAGTTCGGTGTGTGACATCACAGAGAAAGGTCGAAGGTGAAAATCCTGCCTTCTGTATTCACCAGTGATTAACTCACTCTCTCAATACATCTGCTCTCTGTCCACCCACTACACTGCAGAGGGCAGGGCTCCAGGGGTGAGGCAGGAGGTGAACAGCATCCTGTCTTCACCCTCTGGGGCATCTTTGCTCACGTGTGTAGGTGCGAAATCCTGGCCGCTCAAAGCTAAGGTAATCTGCAGAGTGAGGGTTTCAATTGTCATTCAAGAAGGGACACAGGGCTATGGAGAAGGCTTGGTCAGTAATGCGTTTGCTGAGCAAGCATGAATGTGTGAATTCAATCCTTAGAAGCCACCCATCAGAGCTGGGTGCAGTCCTAATAAGCCACCTGGCTAATAAGCCCCACCCCCTCCCACTGGAGAGGCAGAGACAGGCAGGTCCCTGGGGCTCATTGGCCAGCCATGTGAGTCTAATCAGTGAGTTCCAGTGAGTTGTCTCAAAAAAAAAAAGCCAAGGTGGACAGCACCCCGGGAACAACACAAGTTGCCCTCTGTGCACACATGCACACACATGCATGCACACTCACTCAGAGGGTGCACACATGCACACAACATGCATGCAATCTCACTCAGAGGGTGCACACATGCACACACACATATGCATGCAATCTCACTCAGAGGGGGCACACATGCACACACATGCATGCACACTCAGAGGGATTTGAACAATTAGCAGAGTCCGGGTACACAGGTACTCTTTGATTTACAGAATGACATCTTGGTTAAGTCCATAGTAAGCTGAAAATATCCTAAACCCTACAGATGCCACAGCTCAGCTCAGCCCAGCACACCCTAAACAGACGCAGGCCACTTACAGACACTACAGCTGAGCGGCTCTGCTAAGAGACTGACTGCCACACTGAAGTGGTCACTGGGATGTGTCCCCAGTCTCTTGGTGCCCATTGCTGTCCCACATTCTTGCTCTGCTTTTTGGGGGTTTTGATATTTTGTTTTGAGTCAGGGTCTCACTCTGTAGCTCATGCTGACCTCAAACTCACAATTCTCCTGCCTTCACTTCCCAAGTGCTGGGACTATCGGCATAACACAGGCCACCAATCCTAGTTGCTTTTGTGTGATTGCAAACAAAACAACAAATCCTAGGTTTAACTATTCTAAGTCAGGGACAATCTGGTTAGAGAAAGCGAGGTGGGACACATCCGGGAAGTCCCTATACTCTTCTCCCAATCCTGAAATCATCTCCTGCCAAACCATGTGCAGAGAAAGACATCGTTCTGCAGGACCAAGGCCAGGATGGGGTCTCTGGACTGACTTCTACCATCTGTGCTGGGAGGCAGGACTCTGGGCGTGTTCCCACATAGCTGCAAAGGTAGTAATGAGCTTCCCAGTCATTATTTATAGACCTCAAATGCGCCAGCAACAGGGCTGGGCAGGGCTGGGGTGGGTAGCCCCCTATCCCAGCAGGCTAGATGCTGAAGCTTGCTTGACAAGGTGAACCTCAGAATATGGGTCAACTCCATTCCGGGGCCCATCGCTCTTAGGTCAGCACTGAACAAATGGCCAAGGCCCCGGGTCAGGTTGGAGGAGTTACGGCTAGTATGGAACTTGGGAGGTGCCCTGCACCTGGAGGCCCCCAGTGTTTTTTTGTTTTAGATACTTAGTTTTCAGATTACTCAGCAGCTGGATGGTTATGGTTCAAAACAGAGACACAGAGAGAGATGACTCAGCTTCCTGTGGAGGGGCTGTGGCCTGCTGGGAAGACATTTCCATTTCTGCCTTCCTCTCTAGAGCCCTAGAGATAGCTCATGGTGTGTGTGGTGGGCAGGGGGGAGATTCATTCCCAGAGTGAGGGGCAGCAACCACAGCCAGCCTCTGGGGCCAGCTCACCTGGGTTTAAATTCTGGCCCTACACCTTCTTGTTCAGATACCTACCTCTCTGAGCCTTCATTCACTAATGTGAAGATAGGAATAACAGCTTTTCCATGGGTTTATTGTGCAAAGCAGGTGCTATCCATGTCTGGTCTGGTGCTTGGCACAAAATAGGTGGCTCATAAAGGTCACTGTTAACAATGACACCCCCACACACACACATATACGAGCCTGTCCCTGACCCTGCACAGCACAAGTCTGTCTTACAGGTGAGAAAACTTAGGCACAAAGCAGACTTGAGTTTCTGTCTTCCCTTTCACAAGGACCCAGCACAGAGCCAGGCCGCTCTACAGTGACCCTATGACTCACCACGAACCAGTCATGAGCACACATGGGCCCTGCACTGTCTTCATTACAAAATGGGGACATAATGAGCGAAGTCCACAAAATCTTCAAGAAAGGCACTGGGGAGGTGGCTCAGTCAGTAAAGTGTTTGCTTTGCAAACATGAGGACCTGAATTAGCCCAGGTCCCTCAGAACACACAGACACAAACACACATACCACACAACACACCACTCACACCACACCACAAACCACACACACCACACCACACATGTGACAGAGAGAGAGAGAGAGAGAGAGAGAGAGAGAGAGAGAGAGATCTCATAAAGGCTAAGGAGACTCCAGCCATGTTACATGGCTCTTTACTCTGAGCACAAATCCAGAGAAGAGCCCTCCCTGGATCAACTCCCATGGAGAGACTCAGGAAAACCCCTTGCAGGTCTAAAGAAAACAGCAAGGCTGAGGAAGCAGAGGCAGGAGAGGGGGCAATTCGTGTAGGAAACAGTAGCAGCCATAAGCATCAACACTGGAACCGAAAGAAAAGGAAACCACCAGAGCAGGTGTGCCAGGGTACCTCAGGCTGCCCAAACCTGTCCCCGCCCCTGTCCCTCGACTCACAAAACCTCTGCCAATGCCTCAGCCTTAATAGTAAAGGCCTAATTTTAAACCCTGCGATTATCAGGGTTGATTTCCATGGAACCTTCCTTTCACAGCCTCAAGAACCTCTCGGGAGCGGTAATTGCCACGTTCAATTTTAGTTCTGTCACACCCAACTGTCGGTGCTAAGGCGGCTGCTACGGCGCCAGGTAAGCTGGTAACGAAGTCAGCTTTGGGCACCTAATTTCACAATATTGTGATGTTTCTGTCAGCACCTGTAAGAGCTGAAAAGCCGTGCGCTTGCATTGAATGGGTTGCACGTGAGGAAGTGCCTAATGCCGCTTTGTGCTTCTGGGGATCTGTCTGGAGTCCAGGCACGCAGGGATACTGTGGAGTCCTGGATGCCTCTTCCCACAAAGCCCATGCCACAGGCGCACCACACACTGTGGGCACTCTGACCATTGCCCCTTTGTTGGCCCCCTTGTCTTTCATGCATCTTCAGAAGACCCTCTCCATTTGCCACGGCAATCAGTTCTCTTGCCAAGGAAATAATGAAAAGGGGGTTCAACACCCACTCCCCCCCATTTAAAAGCACCGATGAGACAGACCCACTGTCCTCAGGGGGCCAGAGCCTGACCTATTTCCAGATGGAGCCCTAACAACGCTCAGTCCCGCTACCTTGCAACTCAGCCAGGGCTCCAGCCCTCTGCAGCCCTGGCTCCTATGGCTCAGAAAAACAGGTTCCCCAGCCTTGTTTCCTATTCGGTCCACTGATCTTTGCATGGATGAAATGCTCTGCCTATCTGAGCAAATCCCATTAGCAGAAGGGCTTGGGAGATAGTCCAGTAACCCGAGTTCAAACCTATGCACCCACATGAAAAGCTAGGCACATGGTGGCGCACACCTGTAATCTCAGCACCAGTAATCTGAGCACTGGCGGCGCCCTGGAGCACCTGAGGATCAAGCCAAAGTATGGCTCAAGCTGAGACGACATCCCTTCTCCGGAGAGCTCTCCTCACCAGGCCCTTCCCCCAGAACCCTTGCACTGAGCTCTAATTCTGGGCATTTCAACATTTCACACACACCTCAATGCTCTGGTCGGACCTCAAGCAAACTCTAGATCAGTAGTTCTCAACCCGTGGGTTGCAATCCCTTTGGGGGTCCAATATCAGATATTTACACTAATGAAGTAGCAATGAAGTAATTTTATGGTGGGGGGGGGTCTCCACAACATGAGGAACTGTATTAAAGGATCGCAGCATTGGGAAGGTTGAGGATCGCTGCTCTAGAACTTAACAATGCAGAATCTCTGGCTGCCTACCCTACCTACTGTATCAGAATCTGCATTTTAATATGCTGCCCACCATGGGACTCACTGTCATCACCCCACTGTGGGGAACTATGAACTGACATGAATATTAGCCAATATTATGCTGTGGGCTATATAGGGTTTCTTTTACCCCTTGTGGATGCAAATCCCAACACTACCCAGATGAAAGTTTCTCGTCCTTCCCACACACCTTCCTCACTCCCCAGAATTCTGCTTCTTTTCAAACATAGAGGAACTAGCCCAGCTAGTTCTGATGTCTTCTAAAATGCAATGTATAATGCCCCCTTCCCTTGAGGCACAGTCCAACCTTCTAAACAGACCTGTCAACGCCCTGTTTGGGGACACTGAGCACCCTGGTTCTCAAGCAACCCATAGTGCAGCATTATGTTTGCATTTGTCAATGAAAGCCTTTGCTTCCTTCTTGCAGAGACCAGGCCCATAGGAGTCTCTGCTCAGCTGGGCCAGAGATGGAAATGGGGGAGGGGGAAAGAAACTCCTCCTCGGAGACCCTGCCTCAATCCACCAGGGGTTGATCCCCCTCCGTGGGGTACCCATGACCTTTGCAGAACTAAATGCAATACCAGAATCCTATATGCAGAACAGACCCCAGGGCCATCCTGGAAGTTGCAAGTAATCCAGCTGTGTGTTTGGACAGGAGCCACCCTGCAAAGCTCCATCAACTCTGCCTGTCGCCTGAGGAGGGAAGCACTCACCTTTGCTAATCACCGTAATTCATTTTTTATTACCAATCTTCTGCTCTTGTATTTGCCCTCTGATTGAGGATATTACCCCAGGCATTTAAAAAAACAACAGATCAGACCACAATGGCAAACACAGCTCTTCACTGAAATCTGCATTGATGGGGGTATAATTCCACATCACAAAGACCTCGGGGTCTGCCTGTTAGGCAGACTGGGCAGGAGGTATCTGCACAATTGAAGGTTTGTCAGAAGATAATGAGCTGTGTGCAGAGGGCAAGATAAAAATGGGCACCTCCTCCTGATGCTGGTGAATGTCATCAACCTTTCTGGAAACAGCATGCCAGGGGCTGGGGGAGATGGCTCAGTGGGTTGAGCAAGCCTGAAGACATGAGTTTGAATTCCCAGAACCCATGTAAAGCTGGGCACAGTAGTGTGTGTCTGCAGCCCCTGGGTTCCTAAGGCGGGAGGTGGGAGACAGATAGGGAAGTCCCCAGCAGCTTGTGGACCAGCAGTAGCAAACAAAGAGACCCTGAATCAAGCAACACAGAAGATGAGGCCTGACAACCTGCATTCCCATGTATAGGCATATACACCATACACACAGAGAAATAAACATGCTAACAAAATCAGGAGCCATATGCTCTTCTTTTTTTGTTTGTTTGTTTTGTTTTTCGAGACAGGGTTTCTCTGTGTAACAGCTCTGGCTGTCCTGGACTAACTTTGTAGACCAGGCTGGCCTCGAACTCACAGTGATCTGCCTGCCTCTGCCTCCCAAGTGCTGGGATTAAAGGCGTGCGCCACCACGCCCAGCCCTTTTTTTTAAAGACACACTCTTGTGTAGTTCAGGTTGGCATCGAACTCACTGGTCAGCCGAGGATCCTCCTCCTTCCACATCCCAAGTACTGGGACTACAAGTACGCACCATCCCACATGGTTTATACAGTTGCTGTGGACAGAACCTCATGCTTTGTGCCTTCTAGGCACTCTAGCAACTGAAGGAGCTCCTCCAGAGCCCTCCATGAAGCTGTTGTCCTAGCGGGGTGGGAAGGGAGGGGTGGGAGGGACAGGGTCCATTGACACAATGACGGGGTAAATGACACGCTGTTCCCAGAAAAAAACAAGAGTAGGGCATCGCTGGCTGATAGGCCAGGATGTGGTGACACTATGGACAGCATTAAATACTAAAAAGACAAAGGGCCAACATAAACAGAGTTCTGTACTCTTCAGTGTGCTAGGAACAGGCAATCCCCCACCCCGTGCTTTTGGGTAGGAAAAAAACCATGTTCATGATTTGCGGGGGAAACCATCTTTTCAGGACACAGACCATCCACAAGTCTTGTTTGCTCAACAGAAGTGTCCCTGCACCAGAGACAAATACCCTTATCTCTGAAGGTCAGGCTCACTGTGCCCCAGATTCTCCTACGTGTCCCTCCTGACAAAGCCAAGGTCACTTTGGCAGGAAGATGGGGCTGGGTCTGCTGGCCCCTGCCTTGGAGGGCAAGCAGAAATTTAAAGCCAGAGGCTGAGAATTTCCATCTTCAACCCCCCTGACTGGTATCCCCACTTTCCTCCCTGGTTCAGCTGGAGATGTCCCTTTTTGGGGGGCGGGGGGGGGGGATAATGCTGTCAGGGATACTTTGAGTCCCAGGCATGGCTCCTCCTGGCAAGGAGGTAAAGAAGGCTCAGAGATGGGGGAGTAAGGTAACTCTTGGAAACAGGCTGGATGCATTATGGGGGCATTTCTAGAAAACAACTGACTCTTTCTTCCACAATGATAATTGAGCATTTATGGCAGAGCAAACAACATGGTATGCGCTAGGTGTTGCTCTGCACATGAGCAGAAAACAATCAGGTAACTTCACAGATGTATCCTGTCCCCAAACAATTATACTAGAGGCTAGGATGAAGAAGAGGGTGACCATATCAGGAACCAGAGCATGACAAGAGGCTAGAGCTGAGACCAAAGGAAGGAGACAGTGCCAGGCCAGTCTCTGTGTGAGGATGCAAGTTGGCACATTCCAGGTAAGGTCAGCAGACACAGTGGTATTCGAACAGCCAAGAAGGCAGCAGGGATAGAGAGGAGGCAATAGCAGGAGTGACCACTCACCATGTCCCCAGAACAGAGCCTGGAGCCTGGGGCTCCATACAAAGCAGCTGGGAGTGAGGTGTGAAAAGCAGGCAGTGGTTAGACCCAGTGATTGACAGGCCAAAGGAGGGCTGCAAGGGAGATTTTAAACAGAGGTCTGAGAAGACACGGCTTAGGGTCCTGCGGCTCTGAGCCATAACTCACTTCACACAGACTAGATGGGTGTGATTCTGCAGCAGAAAGATCTCCACAAAAACTTCATCACCCTCCCAGTATGCAACATTCAGTCACTGGAAAGAAAATATCCCTAAACTGCTCTGAGAGTTGAAGTTCCCAGCCCGGAATCCAGGAGACAACAGCTTTTCAGAAAAGCAGGAGAGAGAACAGGAACAGGGTGCATAGGCAGAACACCAAGCAGGACATGCTGGCCTGTCACCAGAGAGAAAACTGTCCTGGGGACGCCTGGACCCGCATGGTGGTGGCTTATTGTTAACATCAAGGCAAGCAGATCTCTGTGAGCTTTAGGCCAGCCTAGCCTACATAATGAGTTCCAAGACAGCCAGGGCTACACAGGGAAAAAAAAACAAAACACTGTTGGAAAAAAAAATCAAGGCATAAAGTACAACCATGTGCTTTCCTGATCCTGGAAGACATGACCCGGCCATTTGCCACTGTTTAGGGCTCCATCTGAAAGGGCAGAAAGTGACTCCCAGAAATGTGACAACAATGCTGAGATTCTTTCTGCTATTTGGTTTTTTTTTGGTTTTTCGAGACAGGGTTTCTCTGAATATCTCTGGCTGTCCTGGACTCGCTTTGTAGACCAGGCTGGCCTCGAACTCACAAAGATCCACCTGCCTCTGCCTCCCAAGTGCTGGGATTAAAGGCGTGCGCCACCACCGCCCGGCTTTGCTATTTGGTTCTTATCTTGTCTGACACTTGGGCCTCTGCAGCTAGATTTGAAAAGGGAACTCAAGTTATCTCTGCCAGGTGCTTGAACATGAGTTCTTATCTTATTTAGTTTCATAAACAGGCAAACACTGCTATTTCCATTTTGGAGATGGGGAAACTGAGGCCTGGAACTAGTCAATGTCCAAGTGCTGCCATCCCCAGCCTGGTCCCCTGACACCTCCACCAGCTGTGTGCCTCTACACCTGCCATTCCTGCCGCTTGGAATGACTGTCCAGGCTCTGATCACTTTCAAGAGCAGGTAGGCATCTTCTGGTCTGAGAAGCCCCTACCATCTGTCTCTGGCCTGGCCCTGGTGATCCCATGGTATCCTGAGTTACAACACCTAATATTTACCACGCACATTTGAAACTGATCTTGTCATATTTCCAATAAGACAGAAGCTCCTACAGGGTAGGGGCCACAAGGGGCTCACCTGTCTGTAGCTGTCACCTGACACAAAGCTATGGACACGGTGGACTGGATATGGCTTCTGGGTGGCGGGATGAATAAGTGTGGAACAGCTAAGTGTACTGATTCTTGCAAAGTGTTGCATCCAGCTTTGATTCCAGGTGAGTATCATAAAGCATATTTCTTGGTTGATGTGTGCGCATGTGTGTGTGGTATGTGTTCATGCGGTATGTTTGTTCGAGTGTATGTATGGATTTGTGTATGTTGGGTTTTCTATGTGTGGTATATTAGTGTGTATGTGTGTTCATATCTATGTGTTATTTGTGTATGTGTGGTATATTAATGTATATGTGTCTATAAGAACGTATGTATGTCTCATAGCACTCAACCAGAAACTGTGTAGTGTAAAATGTAGTATCAAGCATCCTGAGGACTTCCATTTATCCCCCAAATGAGACTGAGATGGTTCAGTGGTTAAATCTCCTGCCATGCAAGCGTGAGGACTCGAGTTCCATACCTAGCACCCATGTAAAGACCCAAGTATGCTCACAATCCCAGAACTGAGGAGGGGGACACAGATGGGTTCCCTGAGACTTTCTGGCCATCTAGTCTAGACCCAGGTTCAATGAGACACCCTGTCTCAAAAGATAAGGTGGAGAACAATTAAAGAAGATATTCAATGTCTCTCTCTGGCTTCCAAACACCCACATGTGTCTGTGAACTCACACACATATGCATACCTGTGTACACACATAAACACACACACATACCACCCTTGGATGAATGAGACAGCAAATACAGTTAAGGGATTAGCCATCCACCTCCTGCTGCAAAAGACACCTATCCTGTGAACTGGCTGCAAACCCGCTGGAGGCAAGATGCTGCTGGCACATTCTCAACGTGCTCTATGGTTTAAAAAAAAAAATGACCCTGGCTTATGCCTTTTACCTAGACAGGGAGAAACTGTCTACAAATGATGAACATCTGAGAAAGTAGCCATACTTTGGGATTTCCCGAGCACAGTGACATTTATACTACAATGTCCCTTGTGGGGGCCCTCGCAGTTAAGGACATATGTGGCTGCTGTGGAGAACCGGTGTTAAGGACAAGGTGGCTCCCAAACCACCTGCCATGATACACTTGTTCCTCTGTACTGCCTGGACTGAAACCCAGAGGGAGGGGACAGTACAGAGAAAAGACTCAGGCAATCTCTGGGACCCTGCAGGGACAGACAGCTGCAAGAACGCCTTCCTGTGGAGAGGAACAGGCTATGGTGCCCGTTCCAAACGCTTCCAGGACACTCGTGTCAGATGTCTCACCTGAGGTAGTCTTGTGAGATAAGTCTCTGTGTAACTGGCTCCAGGAGGCTTCCTGGAGCCACTTCAGTGGAAAGCAGGCTTCTCATAGTCTCTATTGAAGACCTGAACTCCATGATGCAGGGAGTATTCCCTGCTCTCCCAAGGGCCACGTGACCTGAGCAGCCCCAAGTAGCAGGAATGAGCTAGAAGACAACTGATCTTGTCTCCCAGAGATCTCAACACCAACATGAGATAAGAGTGGGGTGTTAGGAAAATGGGGTTCAGAGAGGCTGAGAAAGAGGTTCAAGGTCACCCAGCATTTAAGCACCAAGATGTGAACCCCAGCACTTCATCAGATGCACAGTCACATGTGAGCGCCTGGCTTCACATTAAAAGTTAGTTTATTTCTCAGGTGGGTGGAGAGAACAGAGGAAGTATGGGGACTCCTGAAATCACCCATGGAGCCATCAGCAAATGTTTGCAGAATAAACAAGCAGGTCCTGAAGCTCAGGGTCTACCTTCCTCTCCAGAAAGTTCAGGTCCAGGCAAAACACAGCAGCACAGTGCAACAGTAAGATTTATGCATGAGACTGACCTGGGGTTAACGATGGAATCAGAATCATTTCCAACAAGTTTCTGAATCATTCTGAAAATGAGACCCAGCTTCAAGATAAGCACACTTTAATTAGCCATAATGTGGAAGTGACCTATTGGCAGATGCGGCCTGAAGTTGAGGCCTAGGGCGAGAGGCCCAGCTGGAGATGCCAGACCCCTAGAAGAGAAAGTTCTACAACAGGAAGAGCAAGAGGCAAGCAGCTTATAGCACATATGCACACAAACACACAGATGCCCGCACACACACTTGTAGCACATATGCATACGCACACAGACATGAATATGCATGCACATACTTCTCAGGAGGCAGTTTCATGTGGAGGCCACCCACGGAGACAAGGATAAACCCCAGTCCCTTTGCCACCTGTAGTACTCTAGCCATTTAGGCCAGTCCCCACCTACAAGTGGTAAAGAGTCATCTGTGTTTATTTCTACCCTACTTTCCCCCACAAAAATTTCAAACACAGCTCACTAAACTAAGCAGAAACTAGGTGCTTCAGACAGCTACTAAACATACTTTCACCTTCTCCCCTTGCTTTAAACCCCAACAGAATGACAAAAACAAAAACAAAAAACAAAATACCCTTTCTACCTTAATCTATAGGTAGAGATAAATGCATATGCCTTAATAATGCATATATATTCATAATTCAGATACAGATCTGTATATGGGAGAATGTGATCTGTAATCAGTCCATAAGAGCCCAGAGGGCAACAGGAAGGGGACTGCCATCAGAAACACTGAGACCCCACTGGAAATCAAGGAACCAAAGGAAATACTGACACCACAGCCTGGGAGCACGGTGGAACATGCATCCCAACCCACAGCCCCTGAAAAGCTATCCTCATCAAAAGTTCCAAGAGAGGCAGTGGAGGATGGAACCAGGGCACATGAAGAGATCCATGAATCAGCCCAAAGCCTTTGATCATTGACTTGGCCCCAACCTACAAATAAAGACAGCAGGGTCTTGTATTTTTGCTATGAGGCTCAAATGAAAATAATGTACATGGTAGAGGTGACCAAAGATGAAAATACTAGACATGGTGGAAGTCACTGCTGGTCCGGAACACTGTTTCCCTACCCAGAACAGAAGACACATCAGACCCAATCTTACACTGTGGCAGAGGTTGTCCTGTGAACTCTAAGACTTGCATAGCATCCCTGGCCCCCAGCTGCTAGATGCCAGAAGCACCCCCCTCTCAAAAGCTATGGCAACCGGGAATATTCTAAAATCGTGCCCTAGTGAAGAAGCACAGGCCTGGGAACTCAAAGCTATCAGGAGGGGCTGGCAGGATGGTGGGGCTGTGTTGTCAGTTCAGTATTGAAGTCCTGTCTGTAAATTCTGTATCTACACGGTTGGCAGTCATTGTATTTACACAGACCCAAGCCTACCGGGTGATTTATCACCTTAGCTTGGGAGAAGCAATAAAAACATATGGTCGGTAATTATTAACTTAATGAGTCATGGTAAATGGTAATTTTATATCCCAGTGAGAAGATGTTGTGTAGCACAGAGTGATAAATTTTGATCAATTACCTTGATGCTTAAAACTTGCTACAGTGAGATTGGGATTTCTGGTGCCTTCTAGAGTGAGCAGGAAGATTGTGGTTTTACGGTGCCAATTCCTGGGTTTCTCAGGTGTGCAATGGGTTTTTACAGAGTGCCTACTGTGTGCCTGGTCCTGGGAACACAATCCTGAATGCTCAGTCACTCGGTGGGAAAGTTGTATTTACCAGACGAAAGAAAGACCATGTGAATCTTCAATCTACTGGCTCAAAAAGTAGACCAAGAATCACACCTATAATTGTCAGGGGCAGTGACAGTGGTTGGCCTTTGGGTGGGAGTTCTTTCCTGTAGTTGAGATGTTGGTCTCTAGGATCCTCAGAGACTCTCAGAAGAGGGATGTTTTGACATCAGCAAGCCCTGCCTCTCCCAGCCCTTCGGCTCTGGTTTGAAATGGAATCAACCATTAGTTCCCACACCTGATCCTACCGTTAGTATCTTTGCTTGAGTTGAGACAGCCAAGAGGCAACACTCAGAAGGCCCATGTTGTGTTCTCTGGACTTTCAGCCTCCAAAACTATATGCTAAATCTACCTTTCTCTTTGTCTGTCTGTCTGTCTCTCTCTCTAATCTTTTAGCTTCCAGTTTATTTTTTTTATTATTGACACAGAGTTTCTTTATGTATTTGAGGCTGGCCTGAAACCCATAATAACCTCTCATAAAGCTAGC
>CAJQZJ010000520.1:3959137-3971693 GCA_907164525.1 Lophiomys imhausi | reverse complement strand
CACACCACCCCCCAGAGGATCCTTCCATGTACCACAATTCTAAGAGTCATCCCAGCCTTTCATTTCATTATATCTTATATCTCACTTCACACTGTCCTGAAGGAGTGATGGCCACTGATTTGATTCTCCTTTATACAAGGGGAGCAAAAACCCAGGGAAAGCTAATGACATGTTCAAAGTCACTTGGAAGACTGAAGTAAGCAATGGAAGGCCTGGACTGCTGCTCCTTACATATAAACGCGTGATCCTGGAAGAATCCTCTGGATAGTCAGGATGCAAGACAGATGGAAAGTGTGGGGTTTGAATAGGAATGGCCCCCATAGACTCACGTGTTTGAATGCTTGGCTCATGGAGTAGGTGTGGCCTTGTTGGAGGAAGTGTGTCACTGTAGGGACAGGCTTTAAGGTCTCATATGCTCAAGCTATGCCTAGTATGACACAATCTCCTGCTGTCTGTGGATCAAGATGTAGAATTCTCAGCTCCTTCTCCAGCACCATGCCTGCCCCACCTGCTACCATGGCCCCGCCATGATGATAACAGACTAAACCTCTGAACTGTCAGCCAGCCCCAACTAAATGTTTTCCTTTATAAGAGTTGCTGTGGTCATGGTGTCTCTTCGCAGTAAAAGAAACTCTAACTAAGGAAGGAAGTAAAGAGCTTCCCAGGAGAGATTCTGGCCTCCTGGCAGAGCCCCTTAATTCCAGCCAGTCCAGGGCTCCTCCCATAGGACTCACCAGTGCCCCCAGCAGAAGGAAGCCACACAAATCTCACCCCCACAGATGCTGTAAAGGCCTCAGATAGAAAGTAACAGCAACCCTCAAGTTCAAGATAGGAAGTAACAGCATCCCCCCACTTTGTGGATTCCGCCAAAGGGAGCCTCCAGTCAGTCATTCAGTAATCACACTCTCCTAGTTCCCAACCTTACATGATGCTGTGCCCAAAGCTGTGTGGACAGAAAGCAAAACAATTCACCCACTATCACTTACTTACTGAGCCATTAGGAGAAGGCATCGTGCCAAATGCTGGGCATGGTTCCTGCCTGCCAGGAGCCCACACAAAACCGGGTACAAACAACCAAGCCACCACTAGACAAACTACGGCATGTAACATGTGACCAGCTGTTACATGCTACATGGGGGCTCACTGCATGTGCAAATTCTTAGGGTCCACCCCACCCCGCCCCCAGACTGAATGAATCGAAATCCCTGGGAATGTGGCCCAGGAAAAGGCCTTTTAAAACTTAACAGATCAGAGGCTGGAGATCTGTCTCTGTGGTTAGGATTTCTCGCTGCTCTTGCAGAGGGCTGGAATTTACTTCCCAGCACCCACAGCCTCACAACTGCCTGCAACTCCAGCTCCAGAAGACCCAACACCCTCTTTGGCCCTCCACAGACATCTGTCTGTGTACATGTGTGCATGCATGCAGACATACACATAAATAAAAGTAATAACAAATCTTTGAAAAAAAACTTACCAAGTGACTCTTATTTTGTAGATACATTTTCAAAATTTCAGAGGTCTGTCATCAGCCTAAACTTGCAAGACAGGCTGGGCTGATGGCTTGGTGGGTAAAGTGCTGACAGCATAAATATCAGGACCCAGGTTTGGATCCTCAGAACCCAGTAAAAGCCAGGCATGGATGTGCATGTCTATAATCCAGAGCTGGCAGGGTGGAGTCTGGTTGATCACAGAAGATGGCTGGCCAGCCAGTCTAGCCAAAATGTTGAATTTCAGGTTCAATGAGAAACTGGTCTTAATATATATAAAGGAAGACACCTGTTCAGTTTTGCTTCCTGTTGCTATGGTAAGCAACAGGATCTAAACCAACTAGAGGAGGGAAGGGCTTATTCAGCTTACAGTCCATCATCGAGGGAGGCAGGGGCAGGAACCCGGGAGCCAGGAACTGAAGCAGAAACCATGGAGGAATGCTTCCTACAGACTCTTTTCCAGCTGGCTTGCTCAGCTAGCTTTCTTATTTAGATGCCCCAGACCCACCTGGCCAGAGATGGCACTGCCCACAGTGGGCTGGGCCCTCCCAAGTCAATAAGCAATCAAGAAAATGTCCAGTAGACACGCCCACAGGTCAATCTTGTAGAATCATTTCCTCATTTGAGAGTCCTTATTCTCAGGCCTAAGTCTGTATGACAACTGACAAAACTAACCCTAACTATGACAACACCCAGTGTCAGCCTCTGGCCTTCACACGTGCATGTACCAGGATGCTCCACAGGGAGCGGCACCCAGGGTGACCTTTAGGGCCTGTCAAACAGGGTTAACGGAGGCTCAGAACATAAGTCTCTTGCGGGGATAGGCGGCAGGTGGTTGATGTCATCACCAACCAATCAACAGCTGGTTTGTGCCAAGAACTATTCCAGCCTGCATCCCTCTCTCCTTACCCTGAAACTCAGAAGCAGGCAATGTCCTCCAGAGGATGCATGGTGGGGGTTGGGGTGGGGCTAGAGCACTGACTGCTCTTCTAAAGGACCCAGGCTTGAGTTCTATCACCTGCGTAATGACTGACAACCGTCTCTAACACCAGTTCCAGGGAGACCCAATGCCCTCTTCTGGCCTCCATGGGCACTGAATGCTCAATCCTGCACATACATACATGCAGGCAGACAAAATAACAGTACACATAAAACAAAAATAAATAAATCTTAAAAAAAATTTAAAGAGGGTACCAAGGATCAGTTATATTAGATAATTTGCTCTTTTCATGAAAAGTCTTGTAGAGGAATATTCACGGCAGCCTTATTTACAATTTCCCTAGACTGGAAACAAACCCAAATGCCCATCAGCAGGTGAAATAGCCAGTGATGCTGTATTTACACAATGCAATGTCACTCAACGACAAAGTGGAACAAACTACACACACACACACTCAACAGAAGAATCTGAAAAACAGAATGAACAAAAAAGAAGCCATACAAGAAAAACCACTTGCTTCAACTGTAGACAGACTTCTGTCCAAAAAGGACAAAACTTGGAAGCAGGTAAGTCGACAGCCTAGCTCTGCCAAGACAGGGTAGGTAAGTCCTTCATAATTCCTGCTCTACAACCAATGTCTGTCAGAGAAATGGGGCCAAATGGCTAAAGATTGATGCTGTAATGTATGGAGAGAAAATGGGAACTGTCCAGGCAGCCACTGGTATGTCATTTTTTAGTTTTGGAAGCTGCAGGCCCTGCACTTCCTATATAATCAGATATATTTATCCCTCTCAGGTCTCTGAGGTGGTTGAAGAATAGATAGCTAGAGTCTCATAGTTAAATTTTGAGTTGTTTAGGAATCAAGGTGTTCTGGATCTAAGAAGATATTTTTAAAATTATGAGGCAAGTTAGTATGAAAGCTGAGTTAGATATAGAACTTTAAACTCATGGAGATGGTTAGATAGTAGAATGTTAAAGTCAGGTGCCAAATACATATGGACTGGACATTGGGAATGTATGCTAAGCCATATAACTCTTATAATCGTGGCCTATTTATTTCTGTTGTTTTGTATTGTATTTATAGTTATAAGAAAAAGAACCATTATTTGGACTGAAAGGGAGAGCTGTTGGGGGGAAAAATAAATACCTTAAACTAAAAAAAAAAAAAAGAAGGGAAGAGGATGGTGGGGCTGAGGGGGAGGAGGGTGGAAGGGTGGGACTGGAGGGGGGAGTAGGGAGGGGATTGTGATTGAGATGTAACTTGAAGAAATAAAAAATAAATTATTAAAAAAAAACACACACAAAAAAAAAAAGAAGCCATAGTCAAAGTGCCTATGCTCCATATGAAATTCTAGGGCTTAAATAGAGATAATAATCCCACACTGAACTGAAACAAACTGTGGGAAACAGAAATCAGGTAAGAAGCTGCCACTGGGACAGAGGATGGGGTGCTGACTGGGAAGGAAGGGCACCAAGAGCTTTCTGGGGTAATGGAAATATTCTCTACCTAGTCTAAACACTCGGCATCAACAAAGAGCCTAAAGGCGGCTTAGTGGGTAAAGCTGATGCAAAATCTAACAGCCTGCCTTGAACTGCTGGGACACATGGTGGAAAGTGGAGCCTCAAGTTGTCCTCTGACTTCCATGCGTGCCCACACAAGCATTTTGTTTTTTTAAAGGATCTAAAAATCATTTACTCTAGTTCACAAAGCCACATATAGAGCTAAAAAGCCAGATTCACCCAGTCCCGGTGAACAACTGGCACCAGTCTGCCCTAACTGAGTTGGGAGCTCCCAGCCCGGTAAGTGTCTTTGAAAATCTGAATGGAAGGAACTCAGTCCTCTGTGGATGGAACATAGGTCCCCAGCCCCACCCCCCCAAACCATGACAGAGACTCACAAGGAGGCCAGACTACTGTCCTGCTATAAATTGATAAAACTTAGATTCAACCACAACTATGCCTTTCACCTACTCCATAACCCTTATGTATGCTGCTCCACGATTCAGTTTTGCCTTCTATGAGGCAAACAGATCAGTAGTTCCCTTCATGGGATCCCAGATCCTCAATGCCAGAAGCAAGCTGGAAGCCCCTGTGCTTACCAAACACTGTTACTATATTCTAAAAGTAAATTGCTTGCCTTGTATGTAGTAAGCGATTTTTATAACACATGCCAATGTTACCATGATTAATAAGTTACATATATATTTCGAAGCTAAAATGAAGCCGCAGCGGCTTTTTATCGTGTGTTTTCTCAAACAAAAACCACCAAAAGAGCAGCTAGTGCTCATGACTTTGATTTAAAGAGGCTAGGAATCTCTATGTAGAGGATTGCTAAGGGGACAGTCACCAAGGGGATGGTCGCCAAGGGGACCGTCGCCAAGGGCCCTCCCTTCCAGGTCAACTGCCCCCATGGTTGTCTGACATCGTTTGGGCAAATGCTTGAGAGACAAGCCTCTTGTCCCGGCTCCAGGAACAGAGCCCCCAGTGTGTGGGCTGTGTCCTAGCTCTGTAACCCACTCTACACTACCTCCCTACACAAGAACACACTGCCCTAGTGCTGCTATTAGGACACCTTAGGTCTCTCTCACATTACCCTCCAACTCTAATAGCAAACAGCTATCAAAGAGCTTGAAGCCTGGACTCCCCCCCACCACCACCACACACACACACACACACACACACACACACACACACAACCGTCAGTTTCTGTTGTCAGGGAAAAAAATGGAGTTCCTTGTCACAGTGAACCCCAAGAACCACCGCTGAAGTCCACATGGACAATGTGCCAACAGGACTCTGGCTCCAAGTTGAGCCAGGCGCCCCATCACCCCAGCCTGAAGGACTGAACAGCAGGTCTCATGTCTAAACAAACACATGCTCGCATCTTCCTTTCAAACATTCTAGTGGCTTGTCCCACCCCACTATCTTCTAAACTTCCCCAGCTAAGGGCCAGTGCCCTAGAGCATAGACAGAACCCAAAATCTCCACCCTCCACTTGTACGCCCTCCCCAGCAGGTTGAGACCTCCCGGGAGGTTCTGGTGCTGAGTCAGAGGTTTCTAGAGCTTCCGAATAAAGCGCGCGTGGGTGGGGTTGGGGGGGGGGGCTCGACAGAGTCCTGCTTCCCAAAGGCGGCAGCGGGAGACGGTCTGGCCCCACTCTGGTGGGGTTTGCAGATACATCACCTCCAAAGCACCTCTTCCATTAATCCCTAACCACCACCACTCCTCCCCCTCCAAGCCTGGGTACCAAGACTTTAAGGCACAAATCCCCAATCTCCACCATGGCCTCCAAAACAGAGGGTGAACCCTGTCTTGCCCTTTTGGTATTTTAAACGTAACAAAGCCAAGGGCAGAAGATAACCCTCTGCCCCATCCTTCAGCTCCTTGTAAAACTCCACTGGCTGTTTTAAATCTATTTTCCCACCATCACACTGGAAGCTGCTCCTGAACCCGCCTTCTCTCTAAGGCACCATCCCCCTCTCAGGCTTCCAACTTTGCGGATCAGCGCACAAAAGATAATCTGCTCTCCCCTCCAAGAGATGCGTGCCGCCCACCTCCGCCCCGGGACGCCCCCGCCTGCTCCACGCCGCCGCCTGGACCAGGTCGAACCGCAGAGGGCTCCCGGCAGCAGCCGCTCCCTTAGGGCCTGAGGACGCACTTGCAGAGGCCCAGCCCCGGAGGCCCAGCGATCTGCCGGACGTTCGGCTCCCGCAGTATCCCGCCAGCATCCCGGTAGCCAGGGGCTGGGGGGGGGGGGTTACAGCCTGTGGGGAAGGGGACAGACCGCCCACACCCCCGCAGAAGGTCACGGATCCAGCCACCCGAGGCGCACTCACCACGCAGCGCCGCGGAGCCCGCGCGTGTGCTCTCCGACTGCCCGGAGACCCACGCGCGCTCTTCAATCCGGGCTCCGAGTGACGAAAAGCCGCGCTCGGCTCCAGCCTGACCCGGATCGACGCACAGACCGGGTGGGGGGAACGCACCGGCCGTCAAGCTTCCGAACTAAGTTTCAAAGTTCCATTTCCTGCGTGGGAAGGGAACTCGGACAGCGCGGCGATCCCTGACCCTGCCTGCTGAGCTCGAAGAGGAGCTGGGGGGGGGGGGGTCCGACGCCTCGGGTCCCGGCCACCAGGGACAGCCTGCGGCGGGGGCCACGCTCCGGGACCCTGGCTGGAGAGGACGGAGAGCCTAGGAAAACGGGTCGGGGGGAGGAGGGGCGAGAGGCGCCTCCTCGCTGCAGCCCCAGCCTGGAAGGACGCTGGCTCCGCGGTCCTGGGAAGGGACTGGCCTTGATTGGACGCCACCAGCATGGACTCCGAGACGCCGTGGGGTAGTGACGGCCAATTAGTAAATGGCCCAATTAATGCTTAGCACCACCGAGAAGTTAAAATCCCAACGCGCGAGTATGGACGACCGAGGGGTTGAGGGTGCTGGAGTCTGTGACTGTCCCTGGGTGTGCCCGGGCGTGACTGGGTGGTCGGCAGAGCCATTTGTAGCGGAGGCTTCTCGTCCAGGGGATGGATTTGTGTGACCGTCTGAACTTGAGGGTCATTGTGAGTGTGAGCTGGGACTGTCGGAGCTACTTCTTTGTGTGACCGTCCCCGGTTGTCACTGGATGTAACAGCGGATAGGAACATGTGCAGCAGCGGTGTGTGTGTCCGCGCGTGTGTGGATAGGTGAAATGACTTGTGTGTGTAGTGTACGTGGGCGAGAAGGCTTCATGTGGTCGAGGATAAATGACTGCACCGTGACTTACGTGGGACGGTGAAAGCTGTGTGTGGTGCCGCCCGGCTGGGTGACAGAGAGTCGCTGCTAGTCGGCTTGTGAATGAATGCGAAGCGTGGGTGAGTGTGTCACTGTGTCGTCGTGCGGGTGGCTGTCGGTCCGACTTCTGCCTGTGATCCACAACTCGGGGCGTGTGTGTGTGTGTGTGTGTGTGTGTGTGTGTGTGTGTGTGTGAGAGAGAGAGAGAGAGAGACCTCGAGGGTAGCGGCGTGGGCGGCACGTGCCCGTCGGCGGGGCTGTGGTGTGCGTGTCACCACCACCCCCACCGTGTGCGCCCCAGAGTGGCCCCGTCCGCAGTCGCGAGGTGACTCCTGACCCCACTGCTCCAGCCCGCCCGGGACACCCGACCCTTTGCCTACCTTGCCGCAGTGGTAGTAGTCCAGGTGCGCCAGGCTGGCGGGCTCGGCCCCGGGCCGCGCACCTACCGCGGGTGCCGAGGGATACAGGCGGACGTCCATGGCGGGCGCGGCGGCGGCGGCGGCTCCCGCGGGCAGTGCCTGGGCGGGCAGCGGTGGGAGCCCTCTGAGCGCCGGTGTGCGAGCGTGGGGGGCGGGCCGGGGGCGGTGCCCGGAGGGGAGCTACGCCCTCCCGCCACGCCCTCCCCTCCCCGCCCGCAAGCGCTATTGTTCCGGCCTCCGGCGCCGCCGGGGGCAAAGGGCCCCCACCCCCGGGGTCCTAGTCTGAGTTGGGCGGTCGCCCTGGTCCCCGCCCAATCCTCCACCCCTGGAGTTATTTGCCAGTCCAAGTGGACCTTTCCTGTCCCGCCTTATGTCACCAAGAGCCGAGAGGAAAGAGAGAAACCCCTAGGCCACCCCCGTCCAGAAATGGGACATTCCTTGCCCTAAATACTGGGAGCAGTGTCAGTCCCCAGCTGGCCTGGGGGCAATAGGAAGTGGCTGAAGGAACATACATCTGGAGATGGGTACTAACTTATCTGTGGCCCCTTGACTCACAGGGATCTCACACTCCCGCCCCCAACACACACACACACACACACACACACACACACACACACACACACTCCCCTCAAGTTGATCAGAGTGATTCAGAGGGGGTCAGGGACCAGAGTGCAAGAAGGTTAATTATATATATGGAGAAGTCGAGGTAGGGACTCACAGCGTCAGTAAGGGAAGACATCCAGAACTGAGAACACTTGAATAGAGACAGAGGAAAGTTCCTGCCCCCTTTAGGAGTAAGGACCAGAAGGCTCAGAAGCCTGGAACACTTGGCCATCATCTAAAGCTTTCTGGATGGCAGGGAAGCAGTGCGAACCTGCCCTTTGCGCCCTTCTGTCACTGCACACTAATCCCTCAGACACTTGCTAGCTTCGAGAACTGTCAGAGTCTGTCTTCCACTCCTTTACTTCCACTCACCCCACCCCACCCCCATCCAGTTCCTGGAATACTTTGCAGGTCTGTCTGGGAAAGACAACAGGAGAATTCAGCCTCTTGCCCACTTAGGAAACAAGCTCCAAACTACTTCTTGGACTTTGCTGGTCCTAGCCAGGAGCAAGAACCGCTATAACCATGAAATCCAGGCACCTCAAGATCAGTGTGGGAATGAGTTTTTCATTAACGGTGAGAGAACAACAGAGAGAAATTCTGCCCAGAAAGGAAAGAACTTCTAAATAAACTCCATTGTTTTCTATAAACACCAGGCTCAGCCTTATCAAAAAGGAATTTCCCACAGGCCTCTCTCTCTCTCACTCACACACACACACACATTCCACTTCTCCACATTACTTTATCACAAATCAAGTGTATTTCATAGGCATGTGGACGGCTTCTGCATTCTCTGTCCTGTTTTTCTTTCCTTGTGCCATTACAAAGCCCACTGGGTTACTGCAGCTTTGTAATAAATCTTAATGTTCCACAGAATAAGTCCACCCACTTTGTTCTTTAAGACTTCCTTGGCTATCGACCTTTGAACTTTAGTAAAAATCAGCTGGGATTTTCATTGTTCTTGTGTTGAATCTTTGTGTCAATTTGAATGAAGTATTTTCTATGCTAATTATTTATATCCATGAACATAGTCTGTCCATTTATTTAAGGTTTCTTTACAAGTTCTCTCAACAATGTTTTGTATGTAAAAACCTGGCACATCTTTTTATTAGATTTACACCTGGGGTTTTTGTTGTTGTTTTTTATGCTATCATGTTGTTTGTTGCTAATATGATGGCCAAGGCTTTCTAACAACTCTACAAATTCTTTGACACTTCCCCCAAGGAGTAAAACCTGATAGTCTCCCTCTTGAAAGAGGCTGGTCTTAGCAAATGGTTCTTAGTAAATAGTGTCAGTTCTGAGACTTGTTCATAAAAGCTGACACAGCCTCACTTACTTGGTTTCTTTGCAGACTCCTGTTTGGAGCAGTAAGCTACCATGTAAAAGATCTGAAACCATCAGAGAGGCCCTGAAAAAGACACAGCTCTGTCTTCCTTGAATACAAAGTGTTCAGTGCTTGGGATAAAAAGGCAAATGGGATCTCTGTGAGTTCAAGGTCAGCCTGATCTATGTAGTGAGTTGTAGGCCCACCAAGACTACTCAGGGAGACTCTCTCTTTTAAGGCACAAACTTTGAGGTTGTTTCTCAACCATATATACCTGGAATATACTAGAAATAACGTTTTACACAATGTCCTAATACCCAGCAACATTGCCAAACCCATTAATTCTAATAATTTGTTCATGGATTCTTTGGCTTTTAAAAACCATAGAGCTGCAGTCAGTCCCATATATAAAACTGAAAGTTTGCTCTTAACTTTCTTTTTTCTTTTTTTTTTTCGAGACAGGGTTTCTCTGTGTAACAGCCCTGCTTGGAACTCCCTTTGAAGCCCAGGCTGGCCTCAAACTCACAGAGCTCCACCTGCCTCTACCTCCTGAGTGCTGGGATTAAAAGCTTGCTTTTAACTTTCTTCTTCCCTCCCCCCCCACCCCCATAACAGTCCTGGCTGTCCTGGAACTCACTCTGTAGACCAGGCTGGCCTTGAACTCTCAGAGATCCGCCTGCCTCTACCTCCTGAGTGATGGAATTAAAGATGTGAGCCACCATGCCCCGGCCTGCTCTTATCTTTCAATCCTCCTATGTTTTGTTGCTTTTTCTTTTTTCTTTGCTTTGTGCTTATGGATACCTCTAGAGTGCGTGTGCATGTGTACGTGTGCTCGTGGGTGCATGCGTGAGTGAGTGAGTGAATCTTGACAAATCTTGCCCTTTGACGAGATCGGGCGCGTTCAGGGTGGTATGGCGTAGACAAATCTTGCCCTTTGAGTTCAGGACATAAAAGTACTCAGTGAGGTCAGTGAGGAATACTTTGTCAAGTATCAGCAGCCCAGGGGTAATCGTAGAGCCAAAGCTACAGCTAAACCAGACTGTCTCTCCTGTAGCATTTCCCATGCTTCAGCCATCTTGGTCTCACCAACTCTAATCAAAGCCGTCAACAAAGTCCACCACGGTTTAAAGGTGCCTAGGAGCAAAACTGCCATTGGCTTCTCTGGAATCTGCCAGCAGCAGTCGCCACTGTCAGCCCTCCCCTGAGAAGAAGGAAGACAACAAGAGGTGTCTGGTGTGAAGCCCACCAGGGAAGACATACAGGCCCTGGAGCTTGGCCTTGTCTTACTTTGTTGCCTCATCAGCTAGGACGCCCCTCCTAAAGGAACACCACAGTCATATTTGTTAGCTTCAGGACAAGATGGGGCCTTGAACCCTCCTCTCTCCCTGTTATCCCCAGTGGGAAGCTGAGAGAGAAATGGACAAACTGACTTCAGGCCAGCTCGGCTGTTCCTTGCCTGCAGTAGCTCAGCACTGGTGGAATCTGCTTAGGAATCTTCCGGCTTCCAGTTTCTTTTGCCATAAGTAGCTAACGATCAACATGCAGATGTGCTCGGCTGTTTTATTGTTATTTAGATATGATCAGGACAACAGGAGATGATTATTGTTAAAAATGACAGCCCAATATAGTTCCTGAGAGGAGGGGGCAGACTGTGTTGGGGATGTATGGAGGACCTTCAGGGAAGCATGAGTATCAGTTGGGGCAGAAGAGAGTAGACTTGCATGTAAGGATTTTTGTCGTAGGCTCTACAGGTTTAGGGTTGGCTGATTTGCACAATCTCAGTAGATTTGGGGTTAGAGCCTATTCCTAGTTGGTTGGTACCCAGCCCCTGGGTAATTTGAGTGGATAAGGAGTGAGTCGGATTACAGATACCAAATAAAAAAGGGAGGTTGGGAGCAACGACTCTGGATTGTCAGTTGTTTTTTGAAAGTATGCTCATAGGCAAATCACATTCTGTTAGGGATAGAGATTGGCTAATCCTAGACAGGACTGTCCCTCCAGGGTTGGGGAGACCCGGGTTGTCAAAGCAAGAGACTACAAAACATAAAAGACATGGCTAGCCGGGCGTGGTGGTGCACGCCTTTAATCCCAGCACTTGGGAGGCAGAGGCAGGCGGATCTCTGTGAGTTCGAGGCCAGTCTGGTCTACAAAGCAAGTCCAGGACAGCCAGGGCTGTTACACAGAGAAACCCTGTCTCAAAAAACAAAAAAAAAAAAAAAAAAAAGACATGGCTAATACCCCTGGAATCCCTCCACACACATTTCCTTTGCTTAGGGAATGCTACGACTTTCTTTGAAGATGGCCAACATCTTAAAAACAGTGGTGGCAGAGGAGCTAGGCACACAACTGTGAAAGGCTTTAAGTATGTCATAGAATCTTCCTCTTTTCAGGCACATGGTAGGATTGCACCTTCCTTCCCTTTTTAACTTGAGTATGACCACATGACCCACATGAACCAAAGTGGATGTGTCACTTCTGGGTAGAAGCTTTAAGAGATTGGCTATTTGGCACTCAGGAGGCAGAGGCGGACAGATCTCTGTGAATTTGAAACTAGCATCATCTACAGAGTGAGTTCTCGGACAGCCAGAGCTTCACAGGGAGACCCTGTTATGAAAAGGCAGATTGACATTTAACCTCATTCTCTTTTCCTTCATCCATTAAACACAAAAAAGAAGACAGTAGCAAAACTTAACTCATGGTAAGTCCTGGTTTAACTTGCTTACTGGATGAATACTTTGAGGTACTAACTCAAGGCTCCAACTGTTCTAGGAACTGTTTACACACAGTGCCAACAGCGCCCACTTGGCCAAACCATGACAACACACATGCTTTTTGACTTTCTCCAGCAGAGGGACAATGGTTCCCCCATTTTGGTGACTGTGACTCATACAGGAGCTGACATATGAGAGGTGCTCGGTTCTCAGCTTCAGATAGAGCCTTTGAGGACTCTTGTGCGCGGACTCGCGTGTGTACACACACACACACACACACACACACACACACACACACACACACACAC
>CAJQZJ010000520.1:3912045-3954097 GCA_907164525.1 Lophiomys imhausi | reverse complement strand
ACACACACACACACACACACACACACACACACACACACACACACACAGTGGCATTCTTACAAAGTTGCAATAGATAAAATAGCTGTATTTATAATTAGATCCCACCATGCCCCTTTTGTGATTTTGTTGTTCTTTTGCTGAATACCAAAAATAAAATTCCAAAAAGGCAGTAGATTATTTCGACAGTTTTGAAATAGGCTAGGTTGGCCCAAAGGCAGTTTCATGTTGGATGTTGTGTGGACCTGTGTTTGGGTCTTATATTAATTAACAAAAGCAAGACCATGGTCAGGCTCCTATTACTGATGTCTGGCATAGTGCCTGGCCCACATGGGGCTCCATAAATCTAAGAAACCCACACCCTGGGTTCCTGTGACCTCCCTGAAAGGCAGTAGATTAGAGTTGGCAGAAAAGCCTGTTATTTGTGGTTTTCTGTTTTAAATCCAAGCTTTTCTCCTATTGTGGTAAAGCCCATGAACACATGTGGATAGGCCAGGATCCCTGGTGCCAAGAGCAAGTGGTGTGGCTCAGAATGAACTGCCAGAAAGTCACTATTATTAATAAATGAATGAAACAGATAAGAAGTAATGTCTCAAGATGAGCTTTTGTGTGTCACATGATTTCTTGAAAATCAACACATGAGGGACCCTTTTTTTTAGCTTGTTTTTCATTGTGTGTGTGTGTGTGTGTGTGTGTGTGTGTGTGTGTGTGTGTGTGTGAGTTTGTGGAATCCAAGGATAACTGGGATGGAAGGAAAGGCCTCCAATGGCTTCTCTGTCCAGTATTCTTGCTGGTGCCCAGCAGGTCCAAAGCAGAGCATCTGAATAGATGGGCATGGAGGGTGGGTGGGTGGGGAGGTTCCCTTCTTAGTACTTAGGAAGCAAGATTGGCCTGGTCAGGGGAGGTTACAAGCAGGCTGACACCTACAAAATGGCTGGAGAGGAAGGACAGAATCTGGGTTCTTTTTTTAATACAATTATCCTACATTTATTCATTTTGTGTGTTGGGGGTTTGTGGCACGCATGTGAAGGTCAGAGGACACCTTCTATTCATTTCACTTAGCCCTCAGCTTTTATTCCTATCCCCAAATCAAAAGTTACTACTAGTGCTATTAACAACCCTCGGACATATTTAAAATCCTTTTTTCTTCCAAGATAGTATGGATCTTTTAACTTCATAGCTTCTTTTCACTATAGAAGTTTTCCCCTTTTGTACAACTTAATCTGTCAATCTTTTCCTTTTGTTTTTCCTGAAGATTGCTAAAATGTTCTCCTTTGATTCCTCTGCACTCTATGGATTTCTCCTTTTTCCTTTTCATCTTTGATTTATTTGAAGTTTATTTTGGGGGAAGACAAGATAGCTTGTTTTATATATATATATATCCAAATGGCTAGCCAATTTAAATTCTAAACACAAATTAGTGAACAACTTATTGTTTCCTCCCCAAATTCGAGCCTTACCTTCATCACTGAGGAGTAAATACTCAGAACAGTACATACCTAACACTAGTTTCCCCCCTTTCTATTTGTATCCTCTTCCTACACCACATAACCTGCTAAGTAGGTCAGCCAAGTGTCCCTCAAGGTCATGATTCAAGTAATTTCATTTTGTTCTTTCATCCCGTTCTTTCAGATTCATAATCAGTTTGTTAAGTTACCACAGATACACACTGAGTATTCTTACAGAGGCTGTGTTGTAACTCAGTGGGAGAGCATTTGCCTAGCAGGCATAGAGTCCCCAACATGGGAGGACTTGAACTCAAGACCAGGTGGACTGTGCACCCCCACTACACTAAATCTTCCCATTAAGATATGGCTGTTTAGTAACATACATCTTGTTTCTTTCTTTGTTAGTTTTTAAGCTAGAGTCATTTGGGAAGAGGAGCTCTGAACTGAGAAAATGCCTTTCTAAGATTGCTTGTAGGTAAACCTGTCCACCATTTTCTTGATTGATTGAAGTGGGAAGTAGGTGGGGCCACCTCTGGGCAGGTGGTCCTGAGTTGTGTAAGAAAGCAGGCTGAGCAAGGCATGGGGAGCAGGCCAGTAAGTGGTATCCTCCCATGGCCTTTGCATCAGCTCCTGCCTCTAAGTTCCTGCCCTGACCTCCTTCAATAATGAACTTTGACGTGAAGGTATAAACTGGACCAAACCCTATCCTCCCCAAGTTGCTTTTGGTCACGGAGTTCTATCACAACAACAGAGACCCTAAGACACTTTTCATGAAGATCCCTCATTTCTTCATAAAGACCGTTCTGTGATCTTATTTCTGGAAATGTCCTTGAAGGACATTGGCCCTCAGGACACCGCACATTCTCCTTTCTTCTCCCTCCTGAGGCCATTTCCTTCTGCACAGATTTCCCCCTTCCTCCTCTGACTTCTGGAGATATTGGTTAAGATGACCCCTGGCCTTAAAAATCAGGCATGGGTGAACACACCTGCAGTTATTCAGGAGCCTGAGACAGAAGGATCTTTTGAGTCAAGGAATTTGAAGCCAGCTTGGGTAGCCTACTAAGACCCTGTTTCAAAAAAAGTAGTTGAAGCATAAAGCCTCCATGTTGATCCATGACCGTCTGAAACACAAACACAGTAGCAACATTTGGAAACTTTGGAGAGGGGTCCCTCTTGCAGTTGGCCAAGTGACCCCAGTCCTGGGCTCAACACCCACCTTCACTCTTCACTCAAATTGTAGCCTGGGGAAGGGTGTCTCGGAGCCTTCACCTCCATGTCTGCAAAAGGAAGAGAATAATGCTCAGGTGTCAGCAAGACTCATTCACTTATTCAGCAGTATGAAAGTGTGTGGGTGTGTGTGTGTGTGTGTGTGTGTGTGCGTGTGTGTGTGTGCGTGTGTGTGTGTGTGTGTGTGCGTGTGTGTGTGTGTGTGTGTGTGCATGTGTATATGTGATGTATATATATACACAAGAGAGGGGACAGGGAATGAGAGTTTATTACACATTCAGCACCATTTTAAACAGAAGGCCCAGCACTGACAAAAGAGAGACCATGCCTTTTATAAACTTGTACAAGTGAGCAGGATTAGAAGTGGTAATGAAAACTGTTGAAGAAAACAAAGCAGGGAAATGGAGTAGGCTATGAGGAGTGGACCAAGACGGATAAGGAAGAACACCCAGGGGAAGGACTCTGTTAAAGTAACATTTGGCTGTAACAGGCTGGTGGTGGCTCCAGGGACATTGCTCAGGTGTTAGAGTGGCAAGGTAGTCACAGAGTGTGAGAGCAAGAGAAGGTCTCCAAGTATCTCCAAAATACCCTGGAAATATTAAGGACTGAGTGACCACTGAGGAGGCTGCCATTAAGATTTAGAATGCAGGTGGGGGAGCAGAGTTCAGCTAGGATCTGACATGGGCTTTTGAGCGCCATGTGAGTTCTTGTCACAGCCACGTGCTCCCTCCTGGGATGGGGTCACTCATCCAGGCAGGAAGCTACTGTGATGGGCTGAGTGACAGATATGTTCAGGAAGAAGCCACCTCGCCTTCCAGCCAACTCTATCTGAAAGAAGTAAGGATTGTTCAGTGTCTCAAACCCTGGTTGATCCAACCAGGATTCCCAGGCAGATGGCTGTGCCCCTGCCCATAAGTTATGCTTCGTTAGGTCCTAACAAATTGAAGGAATGTAGTAACTTAAGTGAAGGCTGCCCCAAATAGCCACTCACTCCTGGAGTGTGTTCCCACTTCCTTCTGGCTCCTCAGCCTCAGATCTTGAACCTCCCCAACATCAGCACTGGCCCTCAGAGTCTTGGCAGGAGAGGGTTAAAACTGTCAGAACTGGAGTCTTCTCTCAGGAGATTGGAATGTGGAGGGGCTGAGCTGGGCAGAGCTGGTGGTCCAGGGCTGAGCAAGGCCATTGTTATAGAACAAGTGAGCCCCAGGAAGAGACCAGGGACTCTAATTATGGGACACTTGTGTCTTCTCTGATTGTTGGGTCTTTGTGACCCTTAGCAGAAGAACTAAGCTGCTCATCGGCTTGCTGTGGTTCTGACTGGCCCCAAGCTGCTGTGCTGGAGAGTGGAAAAAGGAAAAACTGTTAAGTGGGGCATCATAAAAGACAGCCCAGAGATTCTTGTTTGGAGCACACTGGAATTGCCCAGACGCTTGAAAATGTAAATTCAGGCTCTTGAATTTGATTCCGTAGATGTGAAAGAAAAAAAAAAAAAAAGCTGTTTAGCTGTTGAGATTCACAAAGACTGTACGTGGAAGCCAACAGAAGCCCAGCAGTTTCAGGGACATTTCCTAAGTCCTCACTCTATTTGACAGGTTCTCAGGCCCCAGCCCATGTAGCCTGAACCCTGCCGGTCAAGCAACCCATCCTCCATCCTCCAGCGTTGACTAGACCCCATAGTAGTTCACAGCAGTTCATCTGCAAGACCACATCCCTGACCACACAGTCTCAGATCTGACAGGAAAGGAGAAAACAGCAACAGAAATCTGGACTGGAGAGGGCAAAATCTGAGCTCTCAAAGGACACAAGAAGTGGCAAGGAAGATCAGGGGACTGACGTTTTTTACCTCTCCATAACCTCTAGCAATATCTACATCCATGGTAAAATGAATATCAATATTCTTTGCATGGAGTTTAACTGGGGGCCGCATTCTATACACTTCCATTTTATTTTTTAACTGTATTTCTGTGTGTGTGTGTTTATGTGTGGTGTATAAATAAATGCATATGTGCCTCCACGCATGTGCATGTGAAGGCAGAGGCTAGTTTCGGATATCTTCATCCATTGCTTTCCTCTTATTTTCTCTCACTGTACCCAGAACTCACTGCCTGCATCAGTAGCGAGGGTCTGCTCGTCTTCACTCTCCACTCTCAGCACTGAGGGGACAGACAAGCACCATGTTTTCGCATGGTTGCTAAGGATCTGAACTCGGGTCTTGTGCTTGCCTAGAAAGCACTGATCTCACTTGCTAACCCCTATGTCCACTCTCTTGGTGATCTCTGCGACATGAACACGAACATTTCAGCTCTGAATTACTTTTCGTGCATTTATTTATTTATTGGGGGAGTGGATACCACAGAGCATGTGTAGAGGTCAGAGGTCAACTTGCAGGTGACTGTTCTCTCCTTCTATCATGTGGGTCCCAGGGAATGAACTTGGGTCATGCTTGATGTCCCTTAACAAAAGACTGTGACCTGGAAGTAAAAGCCACATGAAGCCTTTTTTCATTTAGCTGTCTTTGGCCAAAGTGTTTTATTACTGCAACAGAAGGGAAACAAGAACACTGGGTAATATATGAAAACAAAGATTTCTCTCTTACAGTTCTGGAGCTGGGCATCTAAGAACATATCATGGCACCTGGGAAAGACTTCCTGCTGTGTCCTCATGTGGTAGCCCAGGGGTCTGCTCCTTATCTAAGTCTATCAGGGCTCCATCGCGGCCTCATCTAACTCTAATTATTTCCCTCAGGCTCTGCCTTAAATAGCATTAGTAAGTAAACTTAGGGATTAAGTTCCCCACACATGACATTTGGAAATCACATCAAAACTGTACCGTTCTGTGGGGTCTGTAGTCTTTGCTTCGAGTCACCTCCGAAATCTCTGCTTGGCTATCTTAGCCAGTATGAAAGGAATAATACTTTGCCTTGAGGGCTCTGAGTAGCTATTGGCACACTTCAATACCCTGCCCCTCTCTCTCTATCTCACACACACATAAAACATCATCAAAAAAAAATTTACTGAAAGAACAGTTTAAGCTCCAAATTAAAAAAAAAATTAAAGTGAAACCCATGAAACACGAGATTAGAGAAGAAATGATAATTACTGAGATTTTTTTTGCTGTGAGAAACTAATATTAAGAATAAATAAAGTCAGTGCAGAATTTTCAACTGAGCCAGAAGTAACAAAGCATTGAAGTGAAGTAAGAACCCATCCAACTGTCAGGGCTGGGAAGATGTCAGGGAGGCGGTGGGGAGAGTGCATGAGAGAAGACAGCCAGATACACAGTCCACCATATGGAGAACGGGGGTTTCCAAAGGAGCACGTGTCTGTCCATTCATTTAACAGATTGCTGTGGATCACAGAGAGTGCTGAGGAGAAAGTGTGAACAGAAGGATTTCTGCCTTCATGAAGCCTGTATTCTAGTGGGAGTGCAAACAGAAAAATAAGGATGAGAAATAACACAATATGAAAGCTATAGCAAACACTCTCGTGAGAAGGTGAGCGCTAAGAAGAAAAAGGATGAAAGGGACTGGTGTCTGTGTGTGGTGGGAGACAGGACCAGAACAGGGTATGACATCTGAGGGGACATGCAAATTACATGATGGAGACAGTCCTGAGAATAGTCAAAGAGAAAGAAAACCATGCTTGGTGATGCCCTGCGGAAAGAGTGAGCTCAGCCTTTCAGCGGAAAGAGAAGCCAGAATGGCTGCTGCCAGATGCTGACTAGGTCTTAACGTCACTGCTACTGGAAGTCAGTCAGGGGCCAGAAGCTTTAGAAGTCACCTGGCTCGACTTGTGGGTTTAGGATGAATATTTAGCAAATCTCTGGGGGGCTGGAAACCCACTGAAGACTGAAAAACAATGCTGTGGGCCACACAAGGACTTAGGATTTTATACTTACACGGGAAGAGAACCCATTGGAAGGATCTGAGCAAAGATTTTAGGTTTTAAAAGGATCCCTATAGCTAATGTTGTGGAGAAAAGAGTAGGCTGTATGAGGTCAAAGGTAAATGCAGGAAGATGAGTTTTCAGGCTTTTGAGAGAGCAAGAGTGAGAGAAGGAGACCAAGAGAGTAACAGAGCAAGACAGGGGAGAGAGAGAGAGAGAGAGAGAGAGACAGACAGAGACAGATGAGAGGGAGAGAGATTAGTGGCTAGCTTATGCCATGATAAAAGTGGTAACAGAGGTTAGATATGTGTAAGGATGAAGTTTAGCAGTTGCTGAGGGAAAGAGAATAATCAGAAGAACTCTTAGATGTTTGAACCTGAGCAGCAATGTGGCTGACCAAGCCGGTAACTGAGGTAGAAAACACTGAAGGAGGAATAGGTCCTAGGAACAGGAGGATGCCAGCCAACAGTTCTGCATTCTGTGTTGGGCATTGTTAAGTTTGAGGTTCCCATTAGGTATCAATGGTGCTGCAGGGATTCCAGGTGAATATATAAACTGAAGATCATGGGGGACGTCAATCCTGCAGGCAGAACCCCGAGAGCCATCAATAAAACTGATGTTCAAAACTTCAACACTGAGATGGAGAGGTGGCTTGACAGAGTGTTTTCTATGAAAACAGGAGAACTGGGGTTCATATGCCCAAGCTGAAGTAAAAACTGGGTGGGTGTGCCAGTTCCCTGTAATCTCAGCACTCAGAAGGCAGAGGACAGAGATCCTCAGGGCAAGCTGGCTAGCTAGACTGACTGAAAATAGGTAGCTCTGGGTCCAGAGAGAGAGAGAGAGAGACCCTGCCTCAACAAACAAAATGGGGAGTGATCAACAGATCCACATGCTAACACACACACATACACACACACACACACACACACCATACACGCTCATGCTCACGCACCCTCACACATGCAAAAACAGACGTACACACATACACACCATGCACACATGTAAAATAAAAGCAATATAAAACATGAGCATTTACAGTATATGGATGCCAGACTCAAATGTGTACCTGGATAGGAGGCAATCACAGAGAAAGAGGACAACAATGGACAATAAAAATTAACCATTATGGAATTTACTCCAAACATTACATATTTCAAAAAATTTCAGAAAAGACTAACCCTGAAATCATCTCTCATAGTATGGAAATACACTCTCAGTTTCTTTATTTCAAATAGAAGTCTTCTTTGACAAATAAACATCATCCCAAAGTGGCCTCAATCGATGCTGGTTTGTAGTGATTAGAGATGTCAGCTGACAGAGCCAGTGAAGGAGGAAAGTAAAGACATTTGACACAGATTTAGTAATTATTGGCTGAAGGTATCACTTCTCAATTGCAAGTGTCAGGTACCTTTGTAAACAAGCTTTTTAAAGCTCTCTTTAAAATCAATACAGGAAATGGTTGTCTGCAAGAAAACCAGGCACATTCGCCATCAGGACAAATTAAACAACCAAAAACATGGCCTGACATAATGGGTTATTGAGATTAAAATGTCTGAGAGTCAAAATATAGATTCAAACACCAACACATCTCAAGTCCCTCAAGTGGAAACAGAGACAAGTAGGGATCAGAGAACTAAGACAGTTGAGTTTTAACTCAAAAGAGGATAAACCTAAGGACTGACTGAATTCACACTGAAGAATCCCAGCTATCTTGTTCATTGTAGTCCAGTATCTCTGGGAATCATGACGATTTGCCTAAACATCCAAAGGTTGCCTGAAGATTTGCTTAAGAAATAGTTATCCCTTCCCTCCACCCCAAGTCTCCATGCCCTTGTAGAAGACAAAGTGTTTAGTCTCTGGACAAAGGAAAGCAGACATAGTTGATAAACCTGAGAATGCTGGGTAAATATTATGGGTCTTGAAATGCCCATATTTCGTTCCCTTCTGGTTTGTACCTCTTTGCGGGAGCAGATCTTCTTTCTCCAGGCAAGAGACTATAAAAAGTTGTCAGGGGATCCCTCATTCCCAGGCAAGCCCCTGAGCTTCAGGCATGGGGTGGGGTGCATAAAGAAAATGCAAGCCCCTGTACCTCCAGTCACACAGGTGACTTGCCTTCACTCTTGTTTGCAGGGCTTCCAAGAATCTTCTCTGAGACACGCAGGTGACTGAAGACGGCCTGGCATTTGAGGCAACCCTCTCACATGAAGACAAGAGAACAACAAAACAAGACGAAGGTGCATGTGGCAGGTACAATAGTCTGTGCCCTCGTCCTGAGAGCCAGTATGATGTGTTACTTGGTTCTAGTCACTCATGAACTGATTTTGAGATGGACAGTATGATCCTGGAAATCCCTAGCTACCTGACTCCTTTCCTTTGGTATGCTCTGGAGAGATGGGACAGCTAGGGAAGAGAAAAAGAGATGCCCTGTTGGCCTTAGGGACAGAGATAAGGGGTGATGAGACAAGGAATGTGGGCGACCTCTAAAAGCAAAAGACAAAATCTTCCCTAGAATTTCCGGAAGAGAATGTCCTTCCAACACAGCGGTTACAGTTTATCAGTACACATTCTGAACTTCTAATCTACACAGTGGTGGAGGGACACACTTGCGTCAGGTTCGTGTTTTGCACTGGCATTTAGGGCTGACCCAGGCATGTTCAGGGAACACATATGCTTAGAGAAGGACCTCTCTTTTTTAAACATACTAGTTTCCTCAGCGGAATGAAGTATTGCAAACACGGAATAAGAATGGGATTCTATTTTAAGAAAAGCAATATTCTGAGATCTGAAAAGAAAGTACTCTTCAAGTTAAAAATATGATAGGAGGAATTTTTTTTTTAAGTTAGCAGCTGGCTTGGAAAATATAGAAGAGGAAATCTCCAGAAAGAAGATTAAGAAGGCAAGGATCTAGAATCCAGGCAAGGGAAGATAAGCAGAAAAGTAGTCCATTAGGAGCCACTCAAATAAAAGGAGTTCCAGAGAGAATAGAGTCTACCAGCCACAAAACCATGCTAAAAACCTGTCCCAAAGAACAAGACTCAGCAAGGCAGAAGGCCACAGGTACCTATGGATAAACACAGGCCTAGGCTGAAGTATAAAATTTGAGGACATTGGAAACAATGATGTTTAAAAATATTTCTGATGTTTTAGACTACCTCATCAATATTATAGAGTACTATAATAAAGATTCAACTACCAATAAGGAATTACAACTTTCTCTCTGTAGCCTATTATTGTCTTATATATCTTTCATGTGTGTTTTCATAAACACACATATATGTTTATGTTGATTACATTTTCTGTGGTTGTTCCTTTTGTCACTATTCTAAGGTGTTTACTGGGCTTCACATTAAATACTGTCTTGCTGATGTTGAAATTAGCCAGCTTAGATCTCTTTTGATATTTGCCTGGAATCTAGTCTTTGTTTTTTTCCAATATCCTTTGCCTTTTTGTGTTATCTTAAAATTGTAATATTGTCTCTTTCTTCTAAAAATTTAATCTGAAACTGGGAATGGTAGCACATACTTGTAATGCCAGGGTCAGTCCAGCAAGCTTAGGCAGGAAGATCATGAATTTTAGGGTGGCAAGGCCACAAAGCAATTTACCAGATACTTAATTAGAGGTTATTTCACACTGAACGCAAGCCAAACAAAAATTTTAATCTGAGGCATTCGTGTCTTTCACTAGTGATTTTAGATTAATTTATATGTGTTGCAATTAATGTTATATTAGACTATGTCTCACATTTTACACTTAGAAGGGTTTCCTATTTCTTTTTTTTCCTTTTATACCTTGTTTTGGATACAGAAACTTTCCTCTTGTTGTTTCAAAAGTTACATGTTTTTGTCTTCTTTTGGTTGCCACTAAGGTCCATACTCTCTGGCCATTGAGGAGATTCAGCAGGTAAAGGAGACTGCCGCGCAGGCCTGACAATCTCCTTCTGATGTCCAGAACCTAGGAGAAGAGAGAAGAAGAAAACTGACTCCCCAAAGTTGCCCTCTGACTTCTGTTCACACAGTGTGACATGTGGGCACACATGATGACGGCAACAACAATAACAATAAAATAAGTTTTAAACTGATCCACACGCAAGTATATTTACTTCTATTTCTTGAACTTGACAATAGCCCTATGGGGTCTCTTTTATTTCCCATGTTACTTGTAGACTCCTCTTAATACTGTGATTAGTGTTTGCTGGCATCTACTTCCTATCCAAAAACCATTTAGACTTTGTCTTTACTGTCCTTAATGTTGCCATGTGTCTCCCCTTATTTGGTGCATGACATTCCATAAGCCCTTCCAAGCCAGTGACTCCAGCCTTTAAATGTTGAAAGTTGCGTCTTCACTGTTTCCTTAACTGTTTCTTGTGTTTTGTTCTAATTTAGAGACAATCTTAGTGTGTGGCCAAAATTGGTCTCAGACTAGCCATCCTCCTACCTCAGCCTCCTGGGATTACAAGTGAGTACTACTGCATTGATCTTATTTTTTAAAATCGCCACTTCAACTTCTACTTTTCATACTTGAGAGCATTGATGAACTTTTTCTTCCCTTTTATCACTTCCTGTGGCCTCTTGGGAGAATTCCTTAACCTGATCTTCCATGTCATTAATCTGTCCTTCAGCTGTTTCCATCCTGCTAGCAATCCATCTCTTAGCTACTTTAACTGTTATACTTCCCATACCTAATATTTCCCCTTCCAATGACTTCCAGTTTTTCTTCATATGTTTATTGCCATGAATTGTTCCCATTTCAATCATTATCTTTTATGCCTGTCTCAAATTCTAGATCCATTTCTTAACAATTCTGCCTCAGAAAAGGTGTCTTCTATCTATTGTCCTTCCACATAAGTGACATTCTGCTCCGGTGTCTGGGCGTTTTGACCCATGAGTTCATGTTTCCATGACGTCACCAGCTGCCCCAGTGAAGGGTAAGCGTGAGACTCCAGGGTCTAGGCTCTGCCTGCATCTGTTCAGATGGATGTCAGTCAAGTACAGGAGTGTGCATGGCATACCACGGAACAAGTCAGCTCCTCCACTCGTGATGCTCCTATGGTCTCTGACTCGAACTCCAGCTCAGCATTTGGGCAGCCCATTGACAGTGGAGGTTTGGGCTGCTGTACCCAAATTCTACGGGAAAGTGGGATCCAGAGACCACACAACACCAAGGTGTTTCGAAAGAAGTGGTAAGGACAGAACTTTCCAAGGCTTCCTGACAACCCAGTGGGTCTCCATCTGGTTCTGCAGGAGAATCCTCTGTAAAACTCCCATCATTAAAATACATCAGAATTCCTGGGAGGCCCTACGGGTGGATGCTGATCCACTAGACCATGGATTTGGGAAGAAAAGAAAGAGGTGAATCCATAAAGCAAAGGTGAAAATAGTGCAGTGAGCTCTCCCTGGGTTCATCAAAAATGGCGTTTTTAGCAACCCACTCTCGTGTGTGTGTGTGTGTGTGTGTGTGTGTGTGTTCATTCTTTTACTGAAACATTTGAAAGTAAGTTGCATCCAGGTGTGACAGCACACACCTCTAACCCTGTCATTTGGGACAGTGGAGACCAGCCTGAGCTGCATAATGAGTCCCCATCTAACCTGGGCAACCCTGTGAAACTCTGTCTCAAAAGAGAGCAAACAAACAAAAGTAAATTACAGACAGGAATGTTCTGAAACAGAGGACTTTCTCCTTTGTGTCATTGTTATTGGCTACAAATATTTTTTTTTTAACTTCCAGAGGTGATATTTAGTATGTAGCAAGGTTGAGAATCATCTGCTACCTTCTCCTCACCCTTGCCTTGAGTGTCCCTAGCCTTTATCCTCTAGCTTGATAAGTGTGCGCATACAGGTTCACATGGACAGACACACACACACACACACACACACACACACACACACACACACACACACTCCAGCTCCCTCAAACTCACCAGAGGGTTATAAAAGCTTTCCATCCCTCAAGTCCTCAGTCTTCTCCCATTTCTATGTTTTCTCCAAAGTAGAGTCTGAGGACCAGGGCCATCGACACAGACTACAAGGTCTTCTTGACAGGAACTCAAAGCTCTTGAGCTCTGCATATTTATTTTAAAGTGTTGATATGTTTGGTCAAGTCTAGCTTTTGATAAAGTGGTAGGGAAATCAGAATTTTGGGCAAAACACAGCAGTATGAAAATAGTGAAGATAATCCTAGTTGAAAACAAACCCTGATCTTAAATTTGCCTTTAAGTGTTCTTAAAGGCATAACAAACTACTTCTTCTGTGAAAACAAAACACAGACTAACGGGCATCACTCAGCCTGCTTCAGTCTAGGTTGAAAATAGCCTTTGAATGAGCATTTAAGACATGCAAGCCAGCCTTAAAGCTTTCTTTGTAAAATGTTTCTTGAAATAGCGCATCTTTCCTGACACCTTTCCTGTAATAGATATTAAAAAATTGTAATTATTTTTCTACTGTGATACACAAGGGATGATGTCTGAATGTTGTTTTAATTTGGATTCATTGGATTTTGCCAAGGTCAAGTATCTTTTTACATAATTTAGTCACTTAGACCATTTATTGTGTTTGCCCATTTTTAAAAAGAGGATCTTATTAAAAAGTAAAAGTCTCTTATCCAACAGTTCTACTGACTTTGTAGATTTCTAAATCTCTAAGTCATCTGAACACGCATACACTACTGAATTCTAGTAAATTCTAGTAGGAGGATTCCAAAGCTACAAGACACAGGGCAGAATGCAAAATGTGGGGAGTCACTAAGGACATCTCTTCATGTGTTCTAGTTTCATTTCTGTTGCTGTAAACTGGCCTGGAAAAAAAGTAATGTGTAGGAGAAAGAAGCTATTTGGGCTACAATACCACAATACAATCCATCACCTTGTGGAAGTCACCGGGGGGCAAGAGCTTAAGGTAGCTGGTCACATCACACCCACAGTCATGAGAGGAAAGAAGGCATAGCTACCCCACCTCTGCCTAGGGAGTGGTGCCACCCACTAATGACTGGGTCTTCCCACATCAATACAATTAAGTAAGGCAATCCCCTGTAGACATGCCCACAGGCCAACCCAGTGTAGACAGTCCCTAAGCTCTCTTCCCAGGACATTCTAGGTTGAGTCAAAGATGGCAATTAAAGCTGAACATAGCACCATGATAGACTGAAGCAAATAAAACTCCATCCAAAAACTGGAAACCCAAACAAAAAAATGGGGGAAATGAGGTCCCACAACAGTACCCTCTAGCGAAGGTGGAAATGAGCAATTCCCACGGTTTCTTGGCTTCACCTCCCATCAGTTACTCTGCTGGAGGAGTGAGCCTTGCTTTACACTCTGTAGAAATTCAAGGCTATTCACCGCAGCACTGACAGCGTTAGGCGTGTGCTGGTTAGCAGCTTCACCACTGTATCTATCTAACCTATCAGAAAGAGCAACTTCAGGAAAGGAGACCTTACGTTGCTCATGGGTTCAGAGCTCATGCCCTGTCTATGTCTGCTTTGTCCCCTGCACTTGGGCGGAACAACATGGCAGTGAAAGCATGTGGCAGAGGAGCTTCCTCCCGCCACAGTGAAGCAGAAAGGAGGGAAGGAGCCAGGGATTTGCATAACCTTTGCGTTCTTTAAAAAAAAAATTTATTATTTTTAACTCTGTGTGTTTGTGTGTGTGTGTGTGTGTGTGTGTGTGTGTGTGTGTGTGTGTGTAGGTGCATGAAGAGTCAGGTTTCCCAGGAACTAGAGCTACAAGTTGCGAGATAAGCAATGTAGGTGCTGAGAGTTGAATTGGTGTTGCCTGGAAGAGCTGAAGGGCTCCTAACTGCTGAGTCATCTCTCCAGTCCCTGGTATAATCTTTAAAGGCACCCTCCCAGTGACCCATCAAGGTCTCACATCCTAGAGTTTCCAGACCCTTCCAAAACAGCACCACCACTCGGGAGGGGGGCAGTTTATATTCAGCCAGAAGCGAGGAAAAGGGAGGAAACAAATGTAAATATCAGTAAGAGAGTCCATTTTAAAACGTCCTTGCATTAGGATGGCTTATGAAGGTAAATGAACTGTGTCTACTCGTAAGAAGGCAAATAAATCTTTAAAAGTGCACACTGAGTAAGCTATTTTGCAAAGAGACACATTCTATGCATTGTTTTATGCAAATACCAAGAGCATGCCCAGCATCACTGCACACTATTCCCAATCATACAGAGTGCAGTAAGTCTTCAAAAGTGGGGAGACATGTTTCCTTTCCAACCCGGGACTGATGGTTATTACCTTTGGGGATTGGGGAAAAGGGTTGCTCCAACTGTACCTGGTATGTTTCATTCCTTTAAAAGACTCTTGCTCTGTTTCCTTCTAAGAGAATTGGGAGGAAATGTAGGGGAGGGGAGAGTGACAAATGAGGACAGACCAAAGCAAACAGAGCAACATTGTAATATCTGCTAAATTGTGCCATCGTTATTTTCTGTTATCACTCTCTGTATTGCTGGGTGGCTGTGATGTTTCTGAGTTTAAGGAGAAATTGCTGGGAAGGCGGGGCCCGTGCTGGAAATACTTCTTTGCATTGCCTGTGAGTCCATGAGTGTGGACTTGGTTAAGGTTCATTGAACAGACACTTACTTATAGTCCAGTTGATTGTGTGTGTGTGTGTGTGTGTGTGCACTCATATGTGGCAGTGGGTGCGCAGGTATGTGCATATGCATGTATATGTATGTGGAGGCTAGAGGTCAACCTTGAGTATCCTTCTGGAGGTGTCCACATATATTTTGAAATAGAGTCTCTCACTAGTGAGGCTAGACTGGCTAGCCAGTGAGCCCCAGGAATCCTCCTGTCTCTGTTTCCCCAGCCCTGGGATTGCAGGAGTGCACTATCACACCCAGCTTTTTATATGAAGGCTGGGTAATGAACCCCAGTCCTCTCATGTGCCTGGAAAATGCTTTAAGTGCCTGAGCTGTCTCCCCAGCCCCTCTTAAGTTTGAAAGAGAGAACAATGAAGTGAGATGTTGTCAGCACTCGGCCTGTCCTGTGGGACCTGATTCCAGATGGAAGTGAAGGAAGTGACAGAGGCCAGAAACTCTGAGCCAGACTTGAGAATCAGTCCCCTGGCCTGGGGGCTGCAGGTTTCCAGGTCCTCGGAGCAAGAGGGACCACCTCTGCTTGCAGAAAGAACACAGGGCTGGGCAGAGTCTTGTTTAGGGTGTTGGGGGATGGGAAATAGCTGACTGCTTTTGCAATGAGTTCATTGTTTCTTCAGCAATTCAATGTTGTCGCCGTTTAATTTTTCAGAAGCACCAACAAATCAGAAAAGAAGCTTGCCCTGAAATTGCTATTTCAATGAACGTGACATTTGTAGGCCAGCGAGGGAAGCTGGGGGAGCTGATGGGTTTGCAGCGGCACTCAGCTGGCATCTTGCAGCCTAGATTCACAAACAATGTGCACACTTGGAGGAGGAGCGCTGCCAGGGTGGAAAAATACAAATTGGGTGGACAGCACTCAGCAAGGTGAGGGAGGGAAAGGAGGAAGGAAGGGAAGAAGGCTTGCCGGCTAACATAGGTCACTAGCTTTGAAATAGACAAGTATGTATGGTCTCCTTCCTTCCCCTAAAGAACGTTACCCATTTTAGAGAAAAAATCAACTCAGAATGGGGATATGCCCCTCTAGGAAGAATACAAAGCTGAGAAACAGAATTGGAGTTAATCCAATAGGGTTGGTGTGTAATTTCTGTAAATCCGAGGGAAAGAGCCCAGGTGATACTTGATTCATATTAACTTTGTATCCCTTCTTTTTCTTCCTTCCTGGGGAATCAGTCCAGGAGAGATTCGGGGACATACTAAAGTGTGTTGGCCCATTTGTGGGGGCAGAGCCAGGACCAGGGAGGTACTAATTGAAGGGAGAAGGTGAGGAACATAGATGAATCAGAATTTGTGGAGTGCTGGTGTCCTGGTGCCACTGTGGAAACTGAGGAGTTTCGTGGGGAAATGAGTTATTGTTGAACAATGTCTGACCATGTTGCTGTGATAAACACCATGACCAAAAGCAACTTGGGGAAGAAAAGGGTTTATTTCAGCTTATACTTCCGGGGCACTGTCCATCATTAGGCAAGCTCCAGGCAGGTACTGAAGCAGAAACCATGAAGGAGCACTGCTTACTGGCTTACTCCCTGCTTTCCCTCAATGGTAGACTATACCTTGGGAGTGTACGCTGAAAGAAACACCTTTTATTCCGAGTTGCTTTTGGTTACGGTGTGTATGACAGCAACAGCAAAAAAACTAGAACAGAAACTGGAACCAAGGGTGGGTCTGTGTGGGTTATCAGCTGTGATGGGTCTGATCATGTTGTTTTGGTGGTGGTGGGGGATCAAGGAAGTGTTTAGAACTTTGGGCTGAAAAACCAGTTGGGTGCTCAGAACTCCATGGGCTACTCTAGCGGGAGGTTGAAAGGTAAGAACACTAAGAGAAAACACAGAAAATGGAAGCTGGGCTTGTTAAGTTGCGGAGGCCGTGAAGACTCTATTAGGGTCATTTGTGTAGTTTTTTTAGGCTAAGACCTGCAGAAGTGAAACCCATGTATCAAATCACTAGAGCGATGGATACTGGTCAACTGGGGCTGAAGAGGTAGCAGTGATTAAAAAGAGATCAGTATCATTGCAGTTAAGTAGCATTGGCAGTAGTCTCTCAGCACAGAGAAGCTGTGGTTCAGGAGTTGGATGAAGCTGTGTATCAGGCTGGCAACCAAAATTGGTCATGTGTGACCGTCTCCTATGTGGTACTTGTTTTGGTGGCATGAAAGCTCTATGGAGAATCGTGTGGCATGGTTGGAGTCCCTGAAGAGAGGCCAGGATAGCCCATTAGGGAAGGTGCAGCCTCATTTCCAGTGGAGATCCCAGGTTATGGGAGATTGCAGGACCCTGGTATGACCACCAACGACAGCGGCAGGTGTGAAATGGAACCAACTTGAACCTAGAGGACAAGCTGTGAGGGGGTGGCTGATCCAAGGAAGTGGATATGCCTGAGCCTTTTGGAGCCAGGGGACTGAGTCCCAGATGTCAGACATCGAGCTTTTTACACAGCTAGATGTAGGGGTTTGTTTTAATAGGATTGCCCCTGTGCCCTGGCTCTTCCCTTTTGGAATAAGAAGGACATGGTTAAGGACATGTTTTTCTTTTATTTTGACACAAAGTCACAGTTGAGTGACTTTGGACTTTTAGATACACTGGAGCTTCTAAATGTTGAGATGTTTAAAGAGTGTGGGACTTTTCAAAGTTGTACTATACTTTATATCATGGCATTAGCAAAGTATCTTGGGAACAAACAAGAAAGGAAAGGCTAAGGGTTAACGATGATGTACTTGTTGTCAAGTTGACAAGAGGCGTGTTTTCCTGATCATTATTATTATTTTTTTTTGTCAACTTGACAGAACTAAGAGCCACTTGGGAAGAAAAAATCTCAATTGGAATTGCCTAGATCAGATTGGCCTGTGGAGCATTATCCCTGATTGCTAGTTGATGCCAGAGGGTCCAGCTCACTGTGAGTAATAACATCCTTAGGCAGGTTTGTCTGGAATGTATAAGAAAGCTGAGAGAGACAGAGAGAGAACCACCAGGCAGCACTCTCCTGTACTTTCTACTTGTTCCTCCTTGATTCTCTGTTCTGAATTCCTTCTGTAATGGGGCAATATGAAATAAAGCCTTTCCTCCACAAGTTGCTTTTGGTCATGGCTTTTATCACGACAGCGAAAAGCAAAGCAAGGCACTCCTTGAAAATGAGTCTCGTTGTGCCTTAGACTTCTCTCAGCATCTTGTGTGGGCCCTCAATGCAAAGAGGAGCAAGGACACCAGACATGAGAACTATGGCAGGGGGATCACAGAAGGTAAATATTCAGCCTAAAGGGGCATACTCCCACAGGGATCATCATCAAAGGGACTGATGGCTGATCCCATCAGTATCCTCACAACACCACTGGGTCATGTTTATGTTCACAATGATGGTTCCTTCGCACTACTAAAGTCATCTGGCACCTTACATTAAATGAAACGTGTTGTTCACACATGTGATTTCCCTTTCCTATCAAGCCTAAAGGATGTTAAAAGGCATATATTTTTGTTACTAACAATGTTCACTTAGAGGAATCTCCTTCTGGAAGCTGTATGAGAAAGGATATCTCAGAAAATTATTGACAAAAGAACAATTTCTGCAGACCTAAGCTTTCCCCAGAGTTCCACAAAGGAAGGACCAGCTTGCCATTTCAGCTTCCCTCCCATAGTTCCATGCATTCCTTGGATATAGGGATAAAAGGTAAGTTTGATTAGCAAAGTTCTTTGGACAAACAGAGAAAGGAAGTAACATGGCCAGTGCCACCTAATGATAGAGCAAAACCCAGGCCTGAGCTACAGTCTGGGATCCGTTCTCAGGTCTTGATTTCCTGAGCATGAAAGCTGAAAGCCAAGGGAAGTATATAACTGTATTCTTTTCATTCCCTGACAAGGGAGGTGAAGCCCAGAGAAGGTAACTTGCTACTGGTCACATAGCTGAGCTCGAATCATTGCATTATTTCCTCTGCATATCTTGAATGAAGAAGTCCCACCCCACAGTGAGAAAGTAAAAGGGTACAGGCTGAAAACTCAAACCATGAGGAGCTAGCAGTTTTGTTAGATTCCCCCCCCCCCTTTTGCAGCAGGCAGGGGTGGGAACTGTAGGGAGTTAGATTAATTAAATTAGATTTAGAAAATATATAGGGGTTTCTGATACAGTCTCTTAATTCGGGGCATGAAGATCAACTTGGATGTGAGCGATTAGTTTATCAGCTTGTGGAAAAACAAGGATGAAGTCAGGTGAAAACAGGAAACAAACAGGAGACTTAATGGACTGAAAAACAAGGATGAAGTCAGGCGTTAAGGGTCTACCACAGAGACTGTGTTCCTGATGACTGAGGACCTGCCCCAGAGACTGTATCCTTCTAAAAGGTTAGGAAAATAGTTATCAATAGGTTTAGTGATTAGGTTAAATGGGTTGTAGGAATTTGTAGGGTTAATAATTAAGAAATTGTTGATATTTGTTATAAGTGAATATTGTTAATAAATAAATACATAATAATTTTTAAAAGTTCCGTAACAGGGAACCCCTGTTTGTTCATAATGACACTTCCAATAGCACCTGCTTTTAATGCTGGTGAGATTTTTTTTTTTTTTTTTTGCAGTTCCTTAACTGTGAGATGGAAAAAAATAATCACAAAATTTAAAGACTCTGGGTAGTTGTTACAATTAAGTTCAATTAACTATGCCCTTAGGTAGAGTAGATATGGCAAGAAGTGTCTTGTAGAATCCAATTTTCTTGACAAATACACACTCCAGCATATGAAGAGGTTATTATTCCATTTGTTAAAAGGGAGTGTGCTACAGTGGGAAAGATCCAGAATTCAGAATCCACAGATGTAGTCCACGGCATCTTGCCCGCCACAGAAGAGTGACAGCCATGACAAGCAAATGGGTATAATAGTGCCTGTTTCTGTCTGGATATTAAATGCGACAGAGCTCAGGAAGGAGTGATTCACAAATGCACCCCAGATATTCATCACAGCCACTTCTGAAATATGAAATCAAATGAGCAAATTATTCTGAGAGGTTCTTTTTTTTTTTTTTTTTGGTTTTTCGAGACAGGGTTTCTCTGTGTAGCCCTGGCTGTCCTGGACTCACTTTGTAGACCAGGCTGGCCTCGAACTCGCAAAGATCCGCCTGCCTCTGCCTCCCAAGTGCTGGGATTAAAGGCGTGCACCACCACCGCCCGGCTGAGAGGTTCTTTTTTAAATGACCTGAAATGGAGCTAGAGAGATGGTTCCACAGTTAATGACATAGGGTGGTCTTCCAGAAGACCCAGGTTCAAGTCCCAGGAGTCACACAGCAGTCCAAAACCAACCGTAACTCCAGCTCCAGGGGGAACTGACAGTCTCTTCTGACCTCCACAGGCAGCAGGCACACATGTGGTACACAAACATGTAAGCAGACAAAACACACACATAAAATAAAAAAATCTTTTAAAAATTGGAATGAGCCGGGCGGTGGTGGCGCACGCCTTTAATCCCAGCACTTGGGAGGCAGAGGCAGGCGGATCTTTGTGAGTTCGAGGCCAGCCTGGTCTACAAAGCGAGTCCAGGACAGCCAGAGATATTCAGAGAAACCCTGTCTCGAAAAACCAAAAAAAAAAAAAAAAAATTGGAATGATAAAACTTTTTTTTAAAGTTCTATTTTATCATGTGAGTTTTGAGTTTTGGGAGGCATTGGTGGAGGTTGACCCAGGGCCTTAGACATGCTGAGAAGGTATTAAAATGGTAACAAATACTAGAATCAAAATTAAAGACAAATAATAGCATATGACCAAGATTCAAAGCCTCTTTTGTACAGGGTGTGCATTCACACTATAAGAAAACAAACTACCTAGAAAACAATCAATGAAATAAGCCAACAGGCCACTGAAATAAGAGCTAACATGAAAAGATACTCAAGTTTTGCCACCAACAATTAAAGAATTTTAGTGAAGTGTGGCGTCTCGTGTTTGTAATCTCAGCACGTAGGAGGCTAAGGCAGGAGGTTTGCCACAAGTTCAATGACAACCTGAGTGTACAGAGTAAGACTATATCTCCAAAACAAAAGTCAAGCAAATTCATCTCAAAATGTTTCTCCTCATCTAAGGTTTATCTGTTGCAGTTTTAGTTTCCAGGAATCCGCCGTGATCCGAAAATATTAAATGGAATATTCAAAAAGTAAATATTTATTCTTGCATCCCACAGACCTGAGAAGAAATTTAAAAATAAAAATGAGGTTAAGTAACTGATAATTGAGCTTCTGGATCAACATAGGAGACACTAGTGTGAACTAGAGTTCTATAATATACGCATGTGAGTGGACACAGGGATAATTTATAAATGGATATATTTGAGCACACATCTGTGGGCACACATAAAACTAGATGCACTAGTCCCTCACATACGACAAGCAGACTGGGTGCCCAGATCTTAGTTTTAAATATCATGAAAATAAACTAAGTCTCCTCAATGGGATGGCCCTGGAAAATCTCATTGTGCCAGAAAGCTAGGTTGCACCCACTCAATGACCAAGTCCTGTCAAAAGGACACAGAAGCCACTGTGTTCTAGAAAGGCCAAGTCTGCAACGTCTGTGCATGAGACAACAAGGAGAATGGATTATAAAAGGGGCTTGCATGAACTCCTGCTGATATAAATACACACATGTGTAGACACACACATACATGCGCACACAGGCTCACACGCTTACACAGAAAAAGCTCTGCTGTGCTGTAGACTAGTAACAGCACACAGAAGGAATGACAGGAGCAGGGAGTCAGCACTTGGCAACCATCTCAAAAGTGGCTCATCCACAGGAGTGTCCCTGGAGGAAGTTTAACAAGGACAAAATGTCAGCATCATCTCCAAACACCTGCCTGTGACAGATGTATCAATTACAAAAAGGAAATGGAGAGCCTGAGTGGGGAAGGGGACCAGGCAGACACCAGCATGGTCACATCATCAGGGATAACACCTCCTGGCAAGGTGGACCACCATGTGTCTCCTGAGATGACAATGTCTGAAGGAACCCCAGGACCTGTGGTCTCTCCATCTAGGAAAAGCAGCCTGAATCTGAGTGGAAGGAAACAGAGAGACCTAGGCTGTGCATCATTGGGGACAATTCGTACAGTGAAGACAGTTGATGGTGTCTGCGGCTCAGATGGTGATGCTTGTATGGACGTTGACCTCCTTTGGAGGACTGTGTGGTGGTTCTGTAGAGAACAGGTTTTGTTTGAGGGAAATGCACACAGCCGTGTGTAGAGGTAATGGGGTGGGGTGTTACGTCTGCAGTTTGTCCTCCCGATTCAGAAAAAGAATAATGGAATGGGGTGGAGGGATGATATGATGGTTAACAGTTGGACATAAGGGTCTATGGAAGTTCTTTTCATTGTTCTGAGAACTTTTCTGTAAGATTGACATTATTTTAAGACATAATATCTTTAAAATACCCCCCCAAAAAGCAGGAGATATGGCTCAGATGCTACAAATGGTTATTCTGCAAGCTTAAGACCCTGAGTCCAAATCCCAATTAAAAAGCCCAGCAAGGTTGTACATGCCTAAAACTCCAGCACTGGGAAGCAGGTGGTAGGGTGGATAGCAGAGACAGGCAGATTCCGCAAGCTCACTGGCCAGCCAGCCTACCCAAAACAGCAAGTTCAGCTCAGTGAGTGACCCTCCTTCAAGGTTCTAAGGCAGAGAGGGACCGAGGAAGACACCTGATGCCCTGTTCCAGCCTCGGCACACACATGGGAGTGTATACCCACATGTTCACATGCACATACATGGGAGGGTGTGCCCACATGCTCACAAGCATATACCACCCCCACAAAAGCACACAACACATACAAATAAATAAAATAATAAACTATTCCAAAGATATTGGTAGGAAGAATTGTGGAAGTGCCACTGATGTATTTCAAATGGATTTGATTTTAGTTGACTCAAGTATGTTTAAAGCTGCCAAACAAATGAATAAAATAATTAATGTTAGTGAAGAAACAGAGAAGACCTTTTTGTTAAGAGGTTAAATTTGGCATTAAGGGCAGTTTGACAATTGCTCTTCAAAATAGGTCTTACTCAGAGTCTAAAAAATATGTAAAACAAAGAAAAAATTAAGCTGACTGATCTAAAACAAAAATGAGATTGAAACACTGGAAACAACTAAGTGTCCATTAAAAAAGCTTGTCACATTCCTGTGACTCTGCTCCCAGGCACCTAGAAACAATGGTGTATTGTTTGGTGAGTGCACAAGGGTGCTTGGGAGGTGTTTTTGAAAAACAAATTCATATATGATTATATATAAATTGTTGCGAGGTATTGGTGGGTGAAGATTAACGTAGCCTATCATTATTCCTCCTGAAATGCAAAATCTAGTTGCAAAAATGATGCAGACATATGCAGAATATTTCTGCCATCTTAAATGAAAGGCATAAGCTGTAGAATGATATTTGTCTATATTTGTTTTTGTTTTTTGATGGAATATGAAATACTTTAATTGATTCCTGGTACTATCTTTCCAGGAGATTAAAAGCTTCCATCTAAGAGTCCATGATAATCAGACAACTGAAACTTCTGAAGAAAAGGGACGAGACACAAAAGAAGACAAGTAGCCCAGATGATCCAGCCTCGCAGACTTCCTCAATAGCTGTTTCTTCAAAAAATCCACATCCAGAGCAACTTCAAAATGGCTGACTAAGATGGTTCAGCCCCACAGACTCTTCCAGCCAGGACTTCAGTAAAGCCCTGAACTTTCCCACCCAAAGTTTAGCTTCTGACTACAAACTTCTTAGGGTATTTAAGTAGCTGAGCACAAAAAGATTGAACATCAAATGTTACTATTAACTTGCATAACCATTTTTCCATTCTTATTTGGGCCCCCCCAAACAGGTTTCCTACAACCTAAATCAGCAGGAAGCACTTTTTTTTTTTACTTTATTTTTTATTTCTTCAAGTTACATCTCAATCCCCTCCCTACTCCCCCCTCCAGTCCCATCCTCCCACCCTCTTCTGCCTCAACCCACCCATCCCCTTCCTTTTTTTTTTTTTTTTAAGTTTAAGGTGTATCTTTTTCCCCCCAACAGCTCCCTCTTTCAGTCCAACAAATGGCTCTTTTTCTGTTTTTTTAAGACAGGGTCTCATGTTTCCCAAGCTGTCCTTGGATTCACTGTATAGTGAGAATGACCTTGAACACCCAGATCCTTCTGGAATTAGAGGCATGCACCACTGCACCCCTTTTATACAGCACTGGGGATTGAAACCCAGTACCTCATGCCTGCTGGACAAGTGCTCTGTCAACCGAACCACATCTCTAGTCTCTGTGGAAGGATTTTTTTTTTAAACATTTATTTATTTATTATGTATACAGTATTTTCTCTACATATATTCCCGGGCACCAGATCTCAATGTAGATGGTTGTGAGCCACCATGTGGTTGCTGGGAATTGAACTCAGGACCTTTGGAAGAACAGCCAGTGCTCTTAACCTCTGAGCCATCTCTCCAGCCCCCTGTGGAAGGATTTTAACCAGATTCCATTTAGAAAACAAGAAAATGGGTAGTCACCCACATCAGTGCAAATTTGAGAAAAACAGGCTCTATGCCCTCGTTCCTTGCTGGTGGTTCTTTCTGGAAACTTTAAATTATGTGACATTAAGCACATATTGCTTGTAAATACTAGGACAATAAAGTTATACAAATTCCTGTGACTCAAAGTGGAATAAATAATGACAATGTTATCCGGACACACAAAACAAGAAAAAGATAGGTCTCTAATATTGAGGTGTAGTTTCCTCCCCCAAAAAATTGACCAAAATTATTATTGCTGTTGTGGGCCCTCAAAGCTTTGCCATGCCTGCAATTTTAAAAAGCAAACAAACATCTTATTATCAAGATAATCCTCAATTGTTTATATTTGGTCTCCCTGAGAAAGGACGTTTTGTGACTCACCAGTGCAGTGGGGGGAAAAGGGCAACCCTTCTCAGTTTTCATTTTCTATGCCAAGGCCTGGGTTGAGGATCAGTTACCAGTGCCCCTGCTTTAATCATGGAGGATGCACAGGTCATCAGTACCTCTCTTCGCTCCAAAGCCAAGGAGGGCTCACCCCTTCCTTGATCACCCCTAACTTGACCCATAACAAGAGATCCTAGAAGAGAAGCTGGCAAACTTGAAGGACATAAAAGAATACCACTGTCCCTTCACTAATGTCTAACTGCAAATCAGCACACCCTTTGCTGTGGGTGTCAACAGAGACAACCCAGGGGTGCCCTTGATTTCATCTCCCCAAGAAACTAGATATCTTCATATCACAGAGCAATCATTGCTGGTACTCAAAAGATTGTGCACACTCATCGCTGCCTCCTCAGAATTCTGAGATGAATCAGGCCTGTTCCTAGCCTGTTGCTTAGGATGTTAATAGAAAGAATATCAAATACTCAATGAAACTTTTTAATATCTGTGTGCCTGTGTGCATATATGTGGGTGGATATGTATGTGCATGTGTTTATGTGTACATGTGTGTATGTGTGCATGTGTGTATATGTGTGCATGTGTGTATTGTGTGCATGTGTTTGTGTAGGCCTGAGTAACCTTCACCTTATCTTTTGAGGTAGAGTCTTTCACCAAACCTGGAGCTCACTGCTTAGGCTAGGCCGCCAGCAAGCCCTGGGATCCTCCAGACTCTGTTTTCCCAGCATTGGGATTACAGGCATTACAGGAAGAAGCCAATCAGCCAAGATTTTTTTTTAACCTTTATTTATTTGTTTGCTTATTTGCTTTATCTGTTTTATCTGTTGTAAGTCAGTGTACCAAACAATAGATTATAATAAAGAAAAGAAAATAATAATTTAACAAATACACTCAGAGAAGAGGCCCTGAGCTCAGATAGGAATCTTTGACCTTTGCTGCAGAAGATCAAGGGTCCCAGGAGGCCTCAAAACCTCCCTCATGCCAACTTTTTACCATCTGACACCTTCTGTACAAAAATCTAAATTCCCACTTTCTCTTAAGAGCCCTTAGCAATGCTGAGTCTGCCTCTGCTCCTGGGATCCAGCTCTAAACGTTGGGTTTGGATCTCAGGTGGTCCCTACATGCTAATGTATTTTTAATACTTATCCCCAGCTGGTGGCCATAGCTGAGGAAGCTGGAGGGCCTTTAGAGGCAGGCCTTGGCTGGAAGTAAATCACTAGGGATGGCCCTTGGAAGGTGATACTCAGCTCCCACTGTCTGTCTGTCCGTCTGTTTCTCTGAATCTCTCCTTTTCCACCCTTTTCCTCTTTCCCTTCCCCGTCTCCCTTTCTTCTCCTCCTCCTCTTTCTTTCTTCCTCCTCTCTCTCTCTCTCTCTCTCTCCACCCATCTCCCACCGCCCCTGCCCCCTCCCCGACACACACTCCTGCTACCATGAAGTGAGCTTCCCCACCCTACTTTCTCTGTCATGATGGACTGAACCATTTGAAAACATGAGTCAAACATTTCCTCCGTTAAGCTATTAGTCAGACACCGTGCTCACAGTGACGCCGGACGTAACTAACAACACCGTCCTTACGGTGATGACGCCGTATGTAACCAACACACCTGGCACAAACTAATCCTTAGCCAGAACAACCTCTAGGGTCCAGGCTCTGCTACTCTCAGTATGCCATCTCTATCAATAAGTCACATCTATATCTTGTCTCCTTGGGTCTCTGATAGGCATTTGCTTTTGCAATCTCTAACCAATGCATGTTTCACAGATGCCTTAACTGACTTGATGGTCAGGGATCCAGGGAATCAGTTAGCAGCATCCCAGAATATCCCAGCTCACTGGCCAGGTTGCTTTCCTGCAAGCACCCAGCCTGCCAGCCTGCCTGCCTGCCTTAAACCCCTCAGGAGACCTCGAAGATAACAGACCTCTAGATCTCTGTCCATCTCTGTGGAGTGTCAGATGATCCTGGCACAACCTTGAGTTTTAGTTTCCCTATCAGTGTATTGGGTCTCCTGTTACGGGCCTGGGTCAGAGGTAAGTAAGCAACTTTTTTTTTTTTTTTTTTTAGGTTTTTCAAAACAGAGTTTCTGTGTGTATCCTTGACTGACCTGGACCCATTTTGTAGACCAGGCTAGCCTTGAACTCACAAGATCCACCTGACTCTGCCTCCTGAGTGCTGGGATTAAATGCGTGTGCCACCACACCACACCAGGCGATTACAGACAGCTGTGAACTGCCACGTGGGTGCTGGGATTTGAATCCCGTCCTTCGGAAGAGCACTCAGTGCTCTTAACCGCTGAGCCATCTATCCAGTCCAAGGTAAACAAATTAAGGAGGCACTGGTTGGTCTCACCTGGGTGTTTCCTCCTGTCCAGAGATGCAGCGAGGCCAGGGGAGCAGAATGGGAACAAAATTGGATAATATGAGAAAGAACATCACCTACTCTGTCACTCCCTTGCCCCGTTTTCATCCTTGTCTTCAGCCTCATCTTTCTTGTGTGCGATGCAGAGCACCTCCTAAGCATGCCAATGCCTCCTGTCCACCCTACTCCCTACTCCTGGACCCCAGCTGAGTGTCTATGAGGGGAGGGAAAGGGGCTTGCCACCATAAGAGAAGTGCCCATGCAGCAGCATGTACAAAAGTTCAAATGACCTTGCCCTTTAACCCCCTCAGTCTGACTCCTTACCCATGCAGATAAAAACTGGAGTGGTGACCGCCTTTACACAGGGCTGCAGTCTGCAAGGTGCAAACATTAGAAGCCCTCTGAATGGGCTCTTCTTGCCAAGCTAAAATGGGCAGTCACAGTGCAGCCTCCACCATGGGAATGCTGAGAAGATTAAATGAAGTTGAATCTGGTACATTAACTATGCAGCCGACACCAGGCCTCCTATCCAAGGGCCTGGTAGCAGAGCGAGAGATGGGACTCCAGGAAGCTGGGGGCCACTCAGGTTTCATCCATAATCCCCCAGAGTCTCAGAGTTGCACGGTTGGGTCTTCCAACCCATTTCTCAAAGGGTCCCACATTCCAGCTCTTCCCCATCCTGGAACCCATCTGGTGAAGCAGGCTTGCAGCCACAGGTGAGCATGAGTTAATGGGGCTCTGACCCATTTTTCTAGCAGACTCATTACCTCATCATTAGCCTTGAAGAGAAGATGATGGCGGCTGATCAGCAGGACGCTGTCACAGCTGGGGTGCGGTGGGATCTGAGTCATCTGCCCACAGCCAGTGAACTCTGACCTCAGCAAGTGATGCCAGAATCAGGCAGAATGAATTCACCGACCCCATTACAGTGTCTGGCTCTCCTGTATTTCCCTAGGGAAGCAGAGCTTCCTAGACCAGGTTAGAAGCTGTGCAGCCATCTTTGCCTGCCCGAAAGGGCAGGACCTCTTCTAGGATACTAGCTGGGACCACTCTGCAGAGAGCAGCAACCTGCACATCTCACACACCTAAGCTATGGGGAAGAGGACAGCCATTGTCACTGGGATCCAGTTTCACGCCACACTTCTCCAGCTGTGCTGCCAAATATGATGACCACTCACTTCTAAACACTTGAATTGTGATTAGCATCAGGGTAAAATACACAGGAGACGTCTAAAATACAAAAGCAGAAAAGATACCATTCATAAATTTCTACTTGGAGTGCATGCTGAAATGAGAATACTTTAAGTGTGTTGCAATAAATAGAATGTGATGCTAAAATTCATTTCACATTTCTTTGTATGTTTTTAATAAAGCTACCGAAATTGTAAAGTCTTGCATGCGGTTAGCATTCGGCTTCAATAAATACCAAGCTCTGCCCTAGACTGGAGTTTTTCTGTTCACCACAGTTGGCTAGCTGGAGGGTCTTTTCACTCTGTCCAGATAGGAATCGCTGGTAGGCAAAGAGAAAGCCCCTTAGTGTTGATGGTCCTGTGTTCCAGAGACTGACTAGCTGGGCTTCTCAACCCAGAGGCTTCAGGCTCTAAGCCTAGAAACCTTGGGAGTAGTGGCTCCAGCATTCACAGCCTAGCTCTGCCTTGGCTCCCTGGAATCTCCTAGCGACCAAGGCTTGCAAATCCTCATTCCACCATTGTCCTGTCTTCTCCTCCTTTGCTGTCTAGGATTCTTCAGCTGTCTCCTACTGTGACAGAGCTAAGGATTGCCATTGTAGTTTGAATTCGAATGGGAAGGATTACGAGGTGTGGCCTTGTTGGAGGAGGTGTATCACCTGGTGGGGGGGGGGCTTTGAAGTTTCAAAAGACTCACATCATTCTGGATTAGGGGAGAGAGAGAGAGAGAGAGAGAGAGATATCAGCTTCATGCTTGCGGGTCAAGATATGAGTCCTGAGCTACCGCCCCTGCACCCTGCCTGCCTGCTGCTGCCATGCCCCCTGTGATGGTGGTCTTGGTCTCTAACTCTCAGAAAATGTAAGCACAAAACTAAATACTTCCTTTTGTACGTTGTCCTGGTCGTGGTGTTTTATCGCAGCAATATAAAAGTACAAACGTATAGCTCTGGTGGCTCTCTGGAATGTTTAACCACTGGCTCACCACGCTGCCAATCAGCAGCTGCTCTTTATGCAGCCAACCAAGCCCACTCTGCCCAGATACAGACCACAGTAGGCAGAGACCGGCTTCCTTACTCTCCCGTCACTGTGGTAAAACACTCCCATGAAAGTGACAAAGGAAGACAGTCTGAGGTCCCCATCCATCATGATGGGGAAGGCACATGGGGAGCTTGAGACACCGAGGGTCGCATTGCATTCACCGTCAAGAAACAGAGAGAGAAGAGTGCGTGCTCGCTTTGCCTTCTCCACTTTATACAGTCCAGGATGCCCTGTCTAGGAAATGGTTCCACCTACAATTAAGATGGGTCTTCTCATAGCAATTAGTGTAATCAAGATAATCCCTCACAGACATCCTCAGGGCTAACCTTAATCTAGATAACCCCTCACGGGTGTACCCAGAGGGCCGTTCATCTCCCGGGCCATTTATTCTAGATTCCTCAAGTTGACAACACTAACCAAGCAGAGACTACTCGGGAGACACCTTGATTGGACCTCCCAGGAGTTCTACACAGTAAAGAAGCTTCCAGACTAACCAGAAACAGTCGGCCTCTGTAGGCAGAAGAGGAGTGTGGCCACCAATCACAGCCGGCACAGTGCACAGCGTAGATTCTAACCCACCAATCACAGCCGGCACCATGCACAGCATAGATTCTAACTCACCAATCACAGCTGGCACCATGCAGTGTAGATTCTAACCCACCAATCACAGCTGGCACCATGCACCGCATAGATTCTAACCCACCAATCACAGCCAGCACCAAGCACAGCATAGATTCTAACCCACCAATCACAGCCAGCACCATGCACAGCATAGATTCTAACCCACCAATCATAGCCGGCACCGTGCACAGCTCTGGTTCCGTCAATCATAAACCTTACATGTGCCTTAGTCACAGTCCTTGACATTGTGATTTAAAAGTGAAGTAACCCCCAGAGGCTCACACGCGTGGATATCCGGTTCCCAGTTTGATGGCACTGTTTGTTTGGGAAGATTATGGAATCTTTAGAAATTTGGAGCCTTCGGCAGTTGAGAGCAAGCACTGCTCTTGCAGAGGACCCAAGTTTGGCTTTCAGCAGCCACTTTGGGCTGCTCACGGCTGCCAGTGACTCCAGCTCCAGGATAGCTGACGGCCACTTCTGGCCTGTGCCGGGTACCTGCACTCACATGGGCACCCACACCCCTCACCCCGACACACATTTACACATAGTCAAAAGTAAAATAAATCTTTTTTAAAAATTAGAAAGCAGCCGGGTGTGGTGGTGCACGCCTTTAATCCTGGCACTTGGGAGGCAGAGGAAGGCGGATCTCTTTGAATTCAAGGCCAGCCTGGTCTACAGAGTTCCAGGACAGCCAAGGCTATTACACAGAGGAAACCTTGTCTGGAAAAATCTTAAAAAAAAAAATTAGAAAGTAGAGTCTTGCCCCAGGAAGCTTGTCACCAGTAGGCAGGCTTTGATGTTTTATAGTGTGGTCCTGCTTCCTGTTCTCTCTCTACCTGTGGACCGCTGATGTGACATGATGGGCTGGCCTCCTGCTCCTGCCGCCATCCCTCCCATTGTAGCCCTCTGCAGCTGTGAGCCAAAGCAAACTCTTTCTCCTTTAAGTTGCTTTCTTCAGGGTATTTTTTTATATATCATAAATCTTACTAACATGTTAGTTTCTACTGGTCACTGATGAATGGGCAAGTCAATACTGCCAATAAACTACAGAAAGTCCTGAACCTCGTTCACCAGGGAAACATTAAATTTAGCAAGTATGAGAAAACCAGGGAAGAAGGAAGAAAACTGGATAACTTGGATCTGTTTTCCACATCTTCTATAAGGGTAATTTACAATAGAATTACGGCATCATAAGTAAAGGTATTTGAAAAAAAATCAAATAAATCACTTTATTACTTTACACAAGAAAAGCCTTGCTAAACATGTCAGGCAACTCAAAAGTCATCAAAATGCTTTGACAAATTCAACTTCCAAGTGTGCGTACTAATAACCTTTATTCAAAGAAAAATAATCCTTGAAGAAATTAAAATACAAAGAAAACTAGAAAACCCTATTTTTAACTCATACTAGACAAAGGACACAGCTGTATTACAGAGAGCTCCAGCAGATGATGGGAAGTTTGTCAGGATATTTTATCACGTCAGAAAAGGAGAAACTGAGGCACTTGGAGCTGAGCCAATGACAAGCTCACATTGCACCAGTCACAGGCCTTTAGCTAAGTCTTTGGGAAGTGTTCCCCTTCTCGTCTTGAGTGACAATAGATGCCCAGTGAACAGTGTGGTCTAGGTCTCCAGGCTAGACTTGTGGGGTCTTCCAATGCCAGTGTGAGTTGCCTAGAGCAGTTGTGGCTGGAGCGAAGTCTCCTGAAGCAGTGGCTATGGTTTCACCAGCAGCTGAGTTTGCTGTGTCCCATAGGTACTGAAGAAGGGTCTTCCCAATATGCCCAGGAAACATTCAAACTTAACAGTCTAGTCAGTCATCCAAAGAGGAGTTGCTAGATTGGCAACAGCTTCTTGCTCAAGGCAGCCAGGAGCAAGTGGAAGATCTGACAGCTGTCAATCCAACAGTCAAACTGGCGAGGCCCCCAACAGCTTAGATTATTTGAAGAAAAAGTAAACATTAAATAAAGAGTTCTTACCTCCAAAAAAGGAGTTGTTTTTTTGTTAGCATTTACATGCTTTGTGTGTATACATGTACATGCATGAGTGTGTGTGCATGTATGTAGAGGTTGCTGAAATTGAACACACATGTGTGTATGAGGAGACAAGGGCCCAGGTATTGGTCCTCCTCAGGCATTGTCAGCCTTATTTTCAGTTTTCATTGGTCCAGGAGCAGGGCCATTAGGCTAGGCTCGATGGCCAGCAAGACCCACGGATCCTCCTGTCTCCTCCTCTCTGGCACTGTGATCACACCCAGCTTTTTAGATGAGTGCTAGAAATCTGAACTCAGACCATCATGCTTCACCCAGCAAGCATTTTGCCTACTGAACCATCTCCCCAGTCCCAAAGTAACTTTTTGCAGGAACACATTTGACTGCTTAAAATACTATAACCGCTTCGTGTGACATGACTTCAGTTCAACCTCACAGTAGATGTGTGCCACTAAGGAAGGAAGAGAATGAAGCCCAGAAAGGGTGAGCAACTCACTCATGGTCACACAGCAATTTAGATGTAAAGCTCTCACCCTGGGCCAACTCTCATACCCACCTATCGTTAGTGCTTCTTTTCCGAAGCATTCATTGTCATTGTCACCGCAGCTGATACTGGCTTTCACTAGAACACAGAACAGCCCTTGTCATCGTTGCTTGTAGGGCATCCACCGTGACCGTTCAGAGAGTTCACATTTGTACTTGTCCCCCATTTCATTTACAGCCACAGCACAGTGCTGGTTGAGGACAGGAAGCCAGAGGACAGGAAGCCAGAGCACATGTACTCAGAAGCAGAAGCCCGTGCTAATGAGCACATCTGAAAAGATGATTCGCTGTGCCTGCCTTTTGTTGACTCCATCTGATCAGAGTCTTTATAAAACATCTTAGATGCCTCAGCCCCTCAGAACCCGACTGCAAGAGAAGAGTTAGCAATGGCCATGATACAGCCTGGCATTTCATGTGCAGGAGCAGGGGAGGGCCTCTTGTCTCACAGTGCGTTCCCTAAATGATCCTTCTAATATCATCCAGTTGGCTGCTATCTAAGGCTGACTTGGAACAAGCCCTCAAAATTAATCAATAGACCAAAGGCTTTATTTTAAGCATAAAACACACAAAAGTCCCTGACGTCAAACACCAGACACAGGCTTTCTGGGCTTCAGTGCTGAACATGATTAAATGCCAATCCCTATTTCCCTATGAGTTTCCTTCTCGAAATCAGAGGAGATGCGTCATTCACTGATGTTTGTCAACAAACTGTGTGATGTGTTAGGTGATTGATTCAAAAATAAGTCACACAGCTCTTTTTTTTTTAACGCACAGAATAAAAATATCTCTGTGGTATGCAAACTTTGAAACACAGTCTTTAAGAGTCTGTTGATCTGAAGACCTAATCACGTTAACATACCAACACAGTGCTGCTTTGGAGGCAATGGAAGCTTAGGAGGTGGGGCCCAGCTTGGGCAAGCGGTACAGAGAACAGGGATACTGGAAAGAACTAGTCCTGGGTCTTTCCTGTCTCTGTCAACTCCCTGCCATCATGTGAGCTGATCTCCCAAACCTTCCCCTTCATGATGGATGGAGCCTGCTGAAACTGTGGGTCAAAAGAAATGTTCTCTCCCTTGTTAGTTTAACAGATATTTTGTCACAGATATGCCAAAGTAACTGACAAGGCTGGTAATGAATGCACACTCACCTCAGGCCCAGGGGCTGCTTCACCCCAACCCTGTCTTTCTCCCCCACCAGTGCACCTTATTTCTCCTCATGCTGTGATCCCCTCCTTGCTGTAGCTGGCTGGCCTCTCTTTGGCTCTAGCACCCAGTTCTCTCTCCACGCTCAGTCATGAACATAGGTCTTCTGTTCCATATGCAGAGCAAGCCTTCCTCCCCTCTGGAGCTTAATATATACCTTCCTCATATTTGATCAGCCTAAATGTCGCCCTCAGAGAGGCCTTCCCTGGCCACCCTTGACTAAAGATGCCTCCTCCCTCTCTCCCACCAAAAAACATGGATCACATCACAGGAGTGACAGGAGGCCACTCACTGATGAACTTGCTTCTGATTGTCCATGTTACCACCAAGGTTCCTGTACTTTAGACTGCACATAGTAGGTGCTCAGTGAGTATTTGTTGAATAGATGAATGACAGGGGTTGTTGGGAGTGTTGTCATGAAGGCCTGAGGGACATGAAGAGGACTTGGCTATAAATAATGTGAAGCAGCCTCACTGCCAGGTGGGGTGGCACACAGCAAACACTGAGGCAGGAGGATTGCAGATTCTAGAGTATCCAGGCTCTCTTTCAAGACAAAACAAAATGATAGTGGCCAGAAAGATGTTCCAGTGGGTGAAGGCACTTGACACCAAGTTTGATGACCTGAGTTTGAACCCTGGGACCCACAAGGTAGAAGGAGAGGAGTGTGTAAGTTGTCTTCTGATCTCCCCATGTCATCATGATGTGCATACACATGAGAGAGAGAGAGTGGGAATAAAATGTAATTCAAAATAAAAATCACAAAATAATAATAATAATAATAATAATAATAATAATAATAAAAACCAACAGCAACTTGAGGAAATTTCTCTGGAGCTTGGCCTCAGCCGTACCTCAGATGCTGGGTCAGCAGACCCCAATTCCCTCCTGGCACACCTCAGCTAAGCTGGCTCCAACACATTAACCAACCTAGTTAAGGACTGGCCAAACCATGAGCAAAATGTGTTTTTAAAGCAACCCCGAGCTGTATGCGGCACACACGCCTGTAACCTCGGCCCTTGGGAGGCGAGGCAGGAGGGTTATAACTTGCAGGGCAGCCTAGGTTCTATAGTGAGACCCTCTCTCACCAAATAAAAATAAAATAAGCCTAGGCAAAACCTCCATCCCGACCCCATGTGTGGTGATGTGACAGTTTTGACGTGGATCTGCTGGCACAGTTCTGAAGACACAGCTGGGGGTCTGAGCTACCAGTGTTTTCCACGTGCACAGGGAGCCGGTTCCATCCCTCGAAGGGTCGGGCAGCAGAGGTGTGACAAGGACAGAAAAGTGCACACGTGGGTGGTAGCTGGTGCCAGCAGTCCAGGAGTGTCCCTTGTCTGTATTTTTCCTGGTAAGGCCCCTTCCCACTCCCTCAGCATCCCTGCAGACTCTGAATCAGGCAGACTCTGAAATGCAGACTGTCTCAGGATTCAGAACCAATTACCAAGTTTCTGTAGGTGTCTGCCTACCTCTTGGGGACATCAAGAGTCTTAATTAATTATGATCTGAAAGGGTTTGATGTTCCAGGAATAAAAAGGCATTAAAAAGCCCTAACTATTTTCAGGAACGTTAATTATTTAATGGACACTATTCATACAAAATTAGGACTGTTAAATATAGGTTAGGATTGGGAGCACTGTGGGTATTTTAACCCTAAATCCTGTTCTCCAGCATGTGACCTGGGGGTAGGCTTCTGGTCGAGCAGAAAACAGAAAAAAAAAAAAAAAAAGATAGCATTCTAGTCTGAGAACTGCTCCCCATGACTGAAGCTTTGGTAAGTCAAGACTCCTTATCATATGAACCCTGTGGTCTGGAGCTAATCTAGGCTAGTCCACAAGATGCCCTTGGACAGTAGAAAGCAATATGTACCCCTATGTAAAGTCCCATCCCTCTTTGATGAATTACCCCACTTCGTTTAGCTATGACCCATGGGCCATTGTAATTGCTTTCTGTGGATCTGTCCCAGTGACCCCATGGTGTCCTCTACTGTGAATTTTAGTTTATATGCATTTTACCACAATTAAATGAATCACAACTCTGCCTGGAGGCAGAGGTCTGGATTGTTTGATTTAATAGTTCCTCCAATAAGGAAACACAGCTAACCACCATCCAAGAACTGTTTGTGCCTTCTATTCATAATCATGGGTGAGAAGATGGCTGGCTAGTTGTGTAATGATTGATCCTAAGCTTCTGACTGTTGTTCCTGGTGTGCATTTGGAGACCTGCTCTGAAGGATTTATGACAAAGATTCATGGGTGATTGCTTAGCCTAGCTGTGGGATCAGCTTGCACGAGTATTCCAGGCATTTAATTGGCCCTTAAAAGAACAGCTCCGGCAAGCTAATTAAATATCAAGTTGGGGAATGTGCTAATTGATATTTAATAAGGGTGTCAATCGATGTCTAACTAGTCAGTGTGTCTCTTGAAATGTGTCAATTAGATGCCTAAAGATCCTTTCGAGGGGGCTAGGACTTGAATATGTGGAGGTTGTCATCTGTTAATTTTCACTCTCTGGTCGCATTCCTTTCTCCAGTGTTTCTCTGCCTTACAGAACCATCTGTGAACCCCCCTGCTGACCACCAGCTGCTGTTACATAAAGACCCACAGAGGTAGGCACGCTTTAACTGGGGGCCCATCCAACACCGTATAAAAAGAGAGGGCTGCTGATCCCTACCCACCAAGGGCTTTGCCTGCCCCAACACCACACCTCTCACATAAATACTACCACACTGGAAACACACACAGCCAGGGCTTCCCTCACATCTGATCCACAGAAACCTCACTTCTGACCTGAAGAAACAGGAGGGAGTTTAGTCAGGAAAGCCCTATGAGCTTTGAACCCAGGGAAAGGACTTTGCTGACTCAGCCCCAGGTGTCACCCAGGGTCACTGTTGATCTGCCACCTGAATTGAAATAACTCTTGTCTGAACTCAAGGCAGAGGACACATCTGCCACCCTATCTTAAAACCACCACAGTCTTTTCCTGTGGGAGCAGGGAGACGTGTGAGAGGTGGCCAGCAGGGTTTCATTTGAACTTGGAAGACATTCTAACTAGAGTAGTGATGGCCAGGGGCTGCAAAGGATGCATGGCTACTCCAGGCAAGCACTCACCATGTGCGGATTAAGGCAGTGAATGCAGAGATGTGGGCATATGAGGCGAGTCTAAGGTCTTTCAGGAGAGAACCAGCAGGTACTGGTGAGGAACTGGATGTAGGGGTGAGGAAGAGGAAGTGTGAAGAAGAGCCCCATTCCTGCCTTGGCCACTGCAAGGGCAGCTCTGTCCCTGAGGTTGGAAATGAGAGAGAGCAAGGAGAGCAGGTTTGGTGAGCCAGCTTTCTGATATTATAACCAAATACCAGGCAATTGACTTATAGAGAGAAAGTGGTTAGCTTGGCTTACAATTTTACCATGATCAGTTGGTCCCATTGCTCTGAGGTCTCAGCGAAACAAAACATCATCATTAGTGTGGTGGTAAAAAACCACTCACCCCATGGTCAAGAAGAGAGACAAAGAATGGGGCCCAGAGTCCTATGTTCCCCTTCAAGGACATGCCTCCAATGACTTAAAGACCTCCCCAGGCCGTGACTTATAAAGGTCCCTTCACATCTACTAGCAATACTGGGGAGCAAACACAGGAGTCTGGAGTCACGAGGAAGAACAGTGTAAATTATAAATGGGCTTTAGGTGCCTTGGGGTCATCTAGGAGCAATGGCATGGTCCCTAGTGACACAGGTCCACAGCCTGGAACAGAGGCCTGAGCTGGCCAAGTTCCCTCTGAGTTGTTACAGAACAAGTGGGAACTGAAGTAAGGGACAACAGGTAGTGCCACCTGGGGTCAAGCTTTGATCCACACCAACAATCACATCCAAGGAGAGAAGGAAGCAAAACGGGAACACGAAGGAACAGCCAAGAGACAGAGGAGAGCCCTTTATGGTCCCAGAGCCCAGGACAGGCAATTTCACAGTGAGAGGGGCGACAGGTCCACCGGAAGCCATTGAGAGAGGTCCAGATGAATGCCCATCTAAGAAGCTGAATGTAGGTGGCCAGCTACCACCACATTGGCCTCTCTGTTTCTGTCACAGGGCCTTCAAGAACGGAAGCAGCAGCTTTCTCCAGCCTCACCCCACAGTAAGCAGCATGCCTCCTGAAACTGACAGAGGTAACCCCGCCATCTAGCAAAGTTCAACCAGGGAAAGCAACAAGCGGACACAGGTCTGAGATGATTTTGAAGAACAAGAGGAGAGGGGAGATGGAGAGAGGAATGGAGGGAGAGAGATGGGGAGGAGTTAGCACCATGACCATAGGCCTTTCCCATGGTCTAGATTCTATTTCAGCACACAAGTCCCTGGGAGGGAGAGTACAGAGGGGACCACAAGGAGTTCGAAACAACATCTGGCCAGCAGGCCTCCGCAGCTTCTCTGTACCCCTGCTTCCCTGATAATTATGTAGTCACCCCATCTGAGGGAGTCTCCCAGACTGACCGTTTCAAGCATAGTCTCTGGCCTGGGAGTCGCTGTTGGGATGCTAACGGTCTCTACACATAACTAAGCAGGGAGGGTCTGATAAGGTTTCTGTGTGCTGAGGGAAGAGTCAGGACAGCAACACAGCAAGAATACAGCATCAGAAAAGTCAGGGTTCAGGTTCTGGGACTTGCTGGACAGATGTCCCTGACCACGTTCCTTGGCATGTCCGAAGACACAAGAAAATAGAGAGCAAGTTAGTCTGTGCCTCCCTCTGTAGAGGCAGAGTTCAGAGGGGAAATAGAAGGGTGGCTGAGGCTTGCCAGACATCACACTGCAGCCATGAGTCCGCACTGAGGATCGGCAGCACAAGCCTGGATTCCAACTAGAAGGGAAAACCATCAACTCCAGAGATGTTTCTCCGAGATGCTTATTCAGTTACCAATAACAACTGTAGTCATGGAAACAGGCCGTCCAGCCAGCCAGCCTGGAATTATTCTCAGGCCAGAGCCAGATTAGTCATCTCCAAACCAAAAAGGCTTCCCGAGCCCAAGCTTGCCCTCAATCACCCACCTGAAGTTGAGGGGAAGGGTCCCACCGTTTCTTTCCATGTGCTTCCTGTAGTGAGGGCTTGCTGTTTGAAAGTTGATGGGGACATGAAACAAAGCCTGATGGATTGCACGGTTTCAAATTCTTCATGAAGTCAGAGGATAGCAGCCAGCCTGTTTGAGATGGGTTGATACGGCAGAATGGGAGGATCCAGCATAATGATCCGGCTGCAACAGCCTGTGGCTCGAGGGCAGCTTTGGAGGTGGGTGCTGGGGTCAGGCTTCATGCAGAGAGACCCAATGGGGCACGTCAGAGGGAGCTAGCCATCTGGGAGGCTGGAGTGAGCTCCACAAGGCATAGTGATGTTCACCCTTAAACAGGACCTTAGTTTCTCCAAGGCCTTGAAGTGTGTTCCTAGAGAGAAGGGGGCTGTGGCAGAGTAGTAGAGAACTGGCCTGGTTTGGGCTCAGTAGTTGAGTACTTGCCTAAAATGGGCAAGCTCCTAGATTTGATCCCCAGCAGGGTGAAGGACTTGGAATGGTTGGCCAAGGGAAGCAGGAGTTCCAGGATGGCGGCTCAGATGGGGACTGCTCACCACACAAGCATGAAGACCTGAGTTTGGCTCCCCACCACCCCATATAAAAAGCCAGCATTGACAAGGCAGAGACGGGAGGAGCCCTAGATACCACTGCTGGCCGTTCTCAAATACTGAGCCCCAGGTTCAGTGAGAGACACAGAAACTAAAGTGCCACTGAAGGGGACACCTGCTGTGCTGACCTGGGTCCTCCTCAGGTGAGCACACGCACACCCACACATGCCCACAAGCACGAACATCCAAGAACATACACCACCCGCACACATACACACAGAGAGTAAGCAGGGACAAGCCCTTCCTACTGGGGATGGAGGGGACAGGCTTAACCACAGCATCAGCAACCCAGCAAACTCCACTCCATGGTGAGCCCTTGCCGTCTCCGTGGTCTCCCCAGTGTTATTCAGTGTGAACAGAGTTTCCAAGCAATGGAGGCTCCCTCCGTGGGTTGGCTGCTGCTGTGGTAGTGAGTTCTCTGTCAGTGGAAACACACGAGAGGTCAGGTGACCAGATGAAGCATTTCTGAAGGTTTCTTGACAGGAAGTTAGAGCTAGATGGGCTGGGAACTTGCTCTTTGCTGAATGCTGCGATCCTTCAGTGACTGGAGGTGTCTCAGTCTCATCTCCGGTCTCTAGCCAGCTGGCCCTATCTATCTCCACATCCAGGGCTGGGCCCAGACTGGGGAGCAGATACAAGTTCTCATCTCTTGCACAAACAAATGATCCAAAGCTGGATGTGATGGTGCATGCTTACAATCTCAGCACTCAGGAGGATCGGCAGTTCAAGGCTGGCCTCAGATACTTAGCAAATTTGAGGCCAGCCTGGGTTGCATGAGACTTTGTCTCAAAAAAAAAGAAAAAAAAAGTTTTTAAATGAAAAGTTACATCATATTTATATATCAACGTGTGTAAATGCTTTCATTTTCCATATTAAAAGTTTTAAAAATAGAAATAGTAACAGGTAACCATTCTCGCTCTTACCCATGTTTGGGCAAATTGCTCAGGTTTGATGGGCTTCAGCCTCTTTGTGGGTCAATGGGGCAGGTTCCTCGAGAGGAGTCTAGAGTAGAACCCCACAGCACACTGACAGGCAGGGTGCTTCCCCCACCCCAGCTCCTGCAGAGACATTAGCTTCTCTGTGCTAAGGAAGAAGGGTCTGCTCTCCGTATTAATCAGTTCCCATTAATTTTTCAAAGTAGACAACAGCCCACTTACTCCTCTCCCACAGTGCCTCATCCATAATTGATCCCAAGCAGCTCCTACCAAACAGACAGGCCAGAGGCTGGCTGCACAGCTTGGAAGAGTCCACTCCTGAGCTGCACTTGCAGCCCAGACTCCAGACATCCTAAAGGGCCTGGCACTTCCCCTTCATCAGAAACAGTGATGGGGAGCGAGGACATGCTCCCGAAACCCTGTGCACACACCAGCTTGAGGGAAACTGGAGATATTGAGTCTGGGCCACAGCTCTTGCTCAGTAAGGGTTCTTTCCTCCAAGTCAGATGACCAGTCTACAGAATCCACAGAGTGAGAGAAGGCAATCAACACCTGTAGATTGCCCTCCGACCTCCACACACTTGCCGTGGAATGCATGTGCCAAGACACACACACGCACACAGACACACAAAGAAATAATTAAATGTAAAAAATAATTTTTTAAAAACAAAAGAGCCTGCCTGTGTCTGAAGCCTACTTGAGTTGCTGTCACAAGAGACCTTAAACCAGGGCTGAGGGATACAGCTCAGGGTGCACATGTGTGAGCCTCTGTGTGTGTGCATGTTAATGTGTGCATTCATATGTACAGCGAACATACCTGTGCAGGAGTGTGTGCACATGCATGGATGTGCATGTGGAGGTCAAAGGTCAACAATAGGTTTCTTCTTCATTTGTCCACTTTTTTTTTGAAACAGGGTCTCTCGCTGAACCCGAAGCTTGTGGATTCAACAAGACTGGCTGGCCCAGGAGCTCCAGGGATCGGCTGTCTCTACCTCCGACTTTGACACTAAGAACTGGAGTTGCAGGTGCACACTACCATATCTGGCCTTTTAAGTGGATGCTGGGGAATCTACATTCAGCTGCTCCTGCTTGCAACTGAACCATCTCCCGAGTCCCTGTATTTATCTTTCAGAAAGCTGAGTTTCAATGACAACAACAGACACTGGAAAACCTGGAGCAAGCTGGCGCCTTCACTATGCTTTCCTCTTAGAAAATGTCATGACTTAACCTATCGGCCTATCCCCCCGGAAAGTTACCATAAGACTAGCCTTTAAGATGTCTTCATTTGTTTATGAGTGTGTGTGTGTGTGTGTGTGTGTGTGTGTGTGTGTGTGTGTGCGCCTGCAGAGTCCTAGAGAGGGCATTGGATCCCCTGAAAATGGAGTTATGGTTCTGAGCCACCCAACATCTGTTCTGGAATATTCTATCTATCTATCTATCTATCTATCTATCTATCTATCTATCTATCTATCTA
>CAJQZJ010000520.1:3900808-3912035 GCA_907164525.1 Lophiomys imhausi | reverse complement strand
CTATCTATCTATCTATCTATCTATCTATCTATCTATCTATCTATCTAGTGTGTGTGTGAGAGAGAGAGAGAAGGAGAGAGACAGAGAGAGTGATACATATATCACAGTGCATGTTGGTAGGTCAAAGGACAACCAAGAGTCTGTTCTACCCTTCTTTCATGTGGGTTCTGGGTATTAAACTCAGGCCATCCATCTTGGTGGCAAGAGCCTTTACTCTCTGAGCCATCTCACCAGCTTGAAAATCATCTATTCTAACAAAAGAAGCTAGGGTCATTTGATATTCACCAACAAAAGGACAAAGCTAGGCCCCTACTTTTCTATATGTACAAAATTAATTTGAAAAATGGATGTGAGCTGCAAATTAAAATTCTTAGAAGAAAGTTAGTCTGCATAACCTTGGAGTAGACAACAGTTTCTTAGAAACAACATCAAAGCAGTGAGCATGTACTGCTCCTCCAGAAGACATCGGCTCCACACAGGAGGTCACCTGGAACTCCAGCACTAGAGGAGCTGAAGCCTTGCTCCTGCCTCCGTGAGCACACACAGCACCACAGATTCACATAGGCGCATATAGAAATAAAATTTATAAATAAATCTTCTTTTAAAAAGAAAGAACATCAAATGTACAAGCAATATATTTTAAAAAGAAAATTAGACTTCAGATATTGCTCTGTTTGGGCCTTTTTTTCTTGGTATTTTGCTTATGTATTTTGTTTCTGTTTTTGTGTTCTGAGTGGGGAGGTGGGGAGGTGGAGAGGATCTGGGAGGAATTGGGGGAGGGGAAAAGTGTGATCAGAATATAGTGTATAAAAATTTTCAAATAAAATAAATAAATGAAAATTAGACTTCAGAAAGACTTAGAACGTGTGTTTTAAGGGTTTTCATCTAAAAGAATCAGAACAACACAATCCTACAGAATAGGAAAAGATATTTGTAAGTTATATCTGATAGGAACAGATATTTAGAATACTTTAACACTTTATAAGTAAAAAATAAAAATATCAGTAGTCTGATTTTTTAAAATGAACACAGGATTTGAATGAGCATTTCTCCAGTGGCCAGGAAACACATTTGAAAAGATGCTCAGCACCATTAGTCACTACAGAAACATAAACCAATACCTCAGTGAAAAACGGTTTCACCCACTGAAGTGGCTAAAAGTAAGATGGAGAATAATACGTGCTGACAAGGATGTGACAATGGGAACATATATACTGGTGCTCAGAATGTAGAATCGTGTAGCTGCGTTGGAGGCACGTTGTCACCTTCTCAAAAAGCTAACCAGAATTGCTGTGTGACTAAGTAGTTTCATCCTGTGTACACAGCCAAGAGAATCAAAAACAAACATGAAAATACTTAAAGCAGCAAACTCAAGAGAGTCAAAGAGTAAAGCTACCTGTTAATTGGTAAACTGCTGGGCATGGTGGTGCACGCCTTTAATCCCAGCACTCAGGAGGCAGAGGCAGGTGGATCTCTGGGAGTTCAAGGCCAGCCTGGTCTACAGAGTGAGTCCAGAACAGCCAAAGATACACAGAGAAACCCTGTCTTCAAAAAAAAAAAAAACCCAGTTATGTTAATTGGTAAAGTGTATTGCAGCTGTGAGAGATAGTATCAACCACAGAAAGGAATGGGTTCCTATTATACTTGGCTTTGGTTGGGCTCTGAAAACATTTTGGTACATGACAGTAGCCAAACCCAGTACTGAGGATGGGTTTCAGGCATACAGCTCTTGAATAACATGTGCAAGGTCATTGGTTCCATCCTTAGCTTACCAAAAACAACAAAAAAGTGTAGATGGATGGATGGATGGATGTGATAGATAGATAGATGGATGGATAATACATAGATAGAGGTGATAGATAGACAGACAGATGATAGATGGATGGATGGATAGATAGAGGTGATAGATGGGATAAAGGACAAAGGAAGGAGGGAGAGCATGATGCAAGGAGACAGAGGAGTAATCCAGAGACAAAAAGTCATGCACTGTATAATACTCCTTATCTGAAATGTTCAGAAAAGGCATACCCATAAGGACAGAAGGCATCGTGGTATGGAGGGAAAGGGGAAAGGAGGTAAATGATGTCTTGACCGTGGTCAGGGAAGGCCTCCACAGAGGGACAACAGAATGGAGTCCAAAAGAACCACCAGAGAATGCCAGCTACACAGATCCTCCTGGCAGAGACTAAAGCTGGGAAGTCTGGGGTGTGGAGGAAGAGGCAGGCAATCGGGCAAATCCACAGTGAAGGTTTTCAGGTATGTCCTAAGAAAGAAACAAGCTTCATGGGGCTTGAATGGGATATGGCCAGTTGGGGCTTGGCTACTGGTTTGGAAAGACTTCTCTTGCTGAAGCGTGGCGAAGGGGCTGGGGTGCTCACCAGTACAAATTGAAGGAGCTCAAACAAGTGAGGAGGGACAAAACAGACACAAGGAGCTGGACAGCGCCACGTGTCCACATTTGAGAACTATCCGGGGGCCTGAGCTGAGATTCACTGATGCACAAAATGTTCGGCTCCTAGCAAGAGCTTTTACCTCTGCTTCTCTTAAAGCCTTTTATTCTTCTTTCATCCATTTGCAGGTATTTTTAGAAAGTCTTCAGGAGCAAGAGCTGAAGAGAGAAGGTGAAAGTTTCCCCCACCTCTTGGGCTCTCCAAACCAAAGCACAGAATGTCCACAGAGAAAGTGGCACAAAAATGTATTAGGCAGCTCCATCCATAACAGCCCTGACAGGTCTGGGCCTACCCAGATGTCCATCAGCACTGGGGTGTCTCAGAAGCACTCTGCTGTCCGAAAGGTGAAGCAACAGAAACAGCAGGCGAATGAGAGGGCAAGGGTGTGGTTCCTCCCACGTGCTGCTCACCCACAATCAAAGCCATCCACAGCGGCAGAGATGTGCACAGCAGTTATCTGAGGCAGGGGCAGAGACTGGATGGGGAGGGACCTGTGGGAATTCTAGGAAGCTTCAACAACCTTTCTGCAAAAAGCTAGAAATCTCCTATATCTAAGTTTGAGTAATGGTATGACAATGTCATCCAACTGGGTGTGGTGGCGGGAGTGGGAAGCAGGGAGCAGGGGGACTACAAGGTTGAGGACAGTCTGGGCTGCCTATCAAGGTCATCTGAAAAAACAAAAATGGGGCTAAGAAGTGCTCCAACCAGTAAAATGCTTGCTTTGCTGTCTCCGGAATGAATATGAAAAGGTGAATATGGTGACATATGTCTATCCCAGCACTGGGAAGAGAGATAGATGGACCCTAGGGCTCACTAGCCAGTCAGCCTAGCCTACCTGTCTCAAAAAAACAAGGTGAGCCAGACATGGTGGTGCACACCTTTAATCCCAGCACTCAGGAAGCAGAAGCAAGAAGATCCTTGAAAGTGCCAACCTAGGTCACATAATAAGATCCTGCCTCAAAACAAGCAAACCAACAAACAAAACCAAGGGGCTGGAGAATGGATCAGTGGTTAAGAGCACTGGCTGCTCTTCCAAAGTAGGCCTGGATTCAGTTCCCAGCACCCACATGGCAGCTAATAGCCATTTATAACTCCAGCTCCAGAGGACCCAAAACCCCTCTTCTGGCTTCCTCAGGCACTGCATGCACACGGTGCATAAGATATTCATGCAGGTGCTGTACAACCTGTTTACAACTGGAGAGGACTTTGAGGATGACCTGTAGCCTCTTCACGTTGATCTGTGTGGGCACTCTGCCAGTCCTCCATACCACAGGTGGGGGTGCTTTGAACAAATAACCCAACAATAAACATGCCTGTCAAACAGAAAAAAAAAGATATTCATGCAGGTAAAACACCCATACACATAAAACAAAAATAAATAAAATCTAAAAAGAATAAAGAAAAAAAAAAGAAGATGGATAGTAACTAAGGAACAACACCCAAGGTTGTCCTCTGATTGCCATCTACACGCTCACATATGGGTTCACAGTTCTAGTTAGATTTCTGTTGCTGGGATAAACACCATGACTAAACACAACATGGAGAGAGATGCCTTTATTTTGTCTTATACTTCCAGGTTAGTCAGGGAAAGAACTCAAGGCAGGAGCTTACGCCAGAAACCTGCTGCTCACTGGCTCATGCTCAGAGCATGCTCAGTCCCTTTCTTACACAAGCCAGGACCACCTGCCCAGGTAGCACCATCCACACTGGGCTGGGCCCTCATATATTAATTAGAAGCCCACAAAATGGCTCACAGGCACGTTCATAGGCCAGTCTGATGGAGGCAACTCCTCAGTTGAGATCACTTCCTCCCAGGTGACTTGTTTCAAGTTGATGATAAAAACTAGCCAGTATACATGTACACCAACACACACATGTGCATCTGCACACACATGAACACATACAAAAGTGTTATTGATCCCCAGTGGAGTCATTGGAGACTATGTGTTCCTGATGCTTGTGTCTCCTCCCCACAGCCAATCACCACAATCTAATCTCAAACAAAACACCATCGAACCCCTAATGGACAGACACTTGGCAAATTAGCTGTCAAGACCACAACAAATAAGGAGACTGAGAACTGTCACAGAGCAGACAGGACTAAGAAATTGTGACAGCCACATGCAGCCTAAGACCCTGAGACAGAAAGCACCATGCATGACAAAATTAGTGTAATCCAAATACTGTCTGGAACTTTGTTCCTATCCACACACCCATGCGGGTGTCTTAGTTTTAACAACTGGATTACGGTAATGCAAGACGCTAACATCAGAGGAAGCCAGTTGTTTCAAAGCCCAGTTGTGAAGCTGAATGCTTAGACCCGTGCGTTTTACCGTGTGCAAGTAACACCTCAGTAAAATGTGGCAAGGAGGGGCAAGGCTTCTAAGATGCTCCCAAGGACTGGGAGCGTAGGTGCCAGAGGCAGAGGGGGGCACTGGGGTTCAAGGCTGCACTGTCTGTCATCTCTCCAGGCCCGGCACTCAAGAAAGGCCCACTGACTTGGCCCTTGCACCCCTCAATGTAGAGGGCTCATGTGGTTCTTCGAAGGATTCTGAATTCCCCCTCTGTTTTTCTAAAGTCCCTATGTCCTATATCGCTCTTGAAGGTTATTGAAAATTCAAATCTTTCTGCAGTCCTCACTGGTGCCCCAGTCTCCTGCACCCCTAAGCCAGAGGCTGGTTGCTAAGAGCAATAACAGAAGAGCCCCCAGCTCTGGTGAAGCAGTAGCTTGGGCCAAGGCTGAGACATGTGAACTCCTGAGCCACCTGCCTGGGTCCATCCCAGCTCAGCCAGCCTCCTGCATGTTGGATTAGCCGCTGTTTGGAGCCCCATTTTCTGCATCAGAGAAATGGGAACACTTACTTCCTCCTGGGCCACCAATTTACCTATGTGCTCTAGAAACCATAGGGACATTTCTCCTCTTCCAACTCTACCCTCTGATTTTCCATCCACTGTCCTCACAGAACCCCTCACTAGCTCTCTAGTCTTGACCCTTTGCTGCACTAATGCTGAGTAACTTCTGCTTGCAGATACTCCATACTGCAAGGAGCCAGCAGAATCCCACTCCTTCCTGTCCTCTAACCCTTTCTCCAAGACCGAAGTTACTCCTTTCTCTGCCCTCACCCCTTCTATGGCTACCTAATGCAAGCCTTCAGATCACACTCTTCCTCAAATTCTACTTTCTCTAGAGAGCCTTTCTTGTCTCTCTTGGGGTATATGGAGACTCCTCAAATCTCTTTTTGTGAAGTTGTCTCCATGATCCAACACAAGACACCAGCTGCAAGCACTCAGTACTTGAAGAGATGGATGGATGGATGGATGGGTGGATGGATGGATGATGGATGGATAGATGGGTAAATACTCATAATTTAGGCTACAGGAGTTGGGTAAGGCTTCACAGAGGATATGACATGTCGATGGGTCTTAGAGAATGTCAGGAAGTTAACCAGGGGAAGAGTTGGGATGGAGAGGGAAACTAACATGTGTGGCCAAACTTGGTGTTTTTTAAGACTCAAAGGGGAATTCACCCAAAAGAATATCCAGGCTGACTAGACCCATGATGTGTATTCTGGCTTATTCAGCATGGATCCCAAGATTATAATGAACAGCCAAGGTCAGGGGCCACTGCTGGGATTCCAGGAGGTAACCTGGGGTGGGGGAGGGGCAGGATCACAGCTTTATGACTTTCCTGGCACAGGGAGTAAGCAGACAGAAGACAGGTGAAGGTGAAGGCCAGCCAGATAGAAAGAAAAGAGGAAGTCCAGTGACTCAGAAGGGAAATGGTGCTAATGAAAAATGAAAGGGGCAGAACCCAGGAGACTCAGGTGTGTGTAGCCTGTGCAAAGAACTGTACAGCTCACATCACACACAGACACACAAACACACACACATGTGCACACACACAAGTACACACGCACATGCGTGCACGTGCACACCCACACACACAGAGGCATTCAGCCTTCCCTCTCCAGCCAGCACCTGCAGAGCACACACCCAGCACAGTGCTCTGAGTCTGTCAGACAATTCTCCAACCTTATAAAAATAAAACTGCCTGAACATACGTTGGCAAGGCAAAGCGCGCAAAACTCCAATTTCTACTGAATGGGTTTCCACAGACTAAGGCAAGCAGAGGCTTCCAGAAGGAGCTTCAAGCTCCAGCAGTTTTCCTTTTCTCAGAAGCAATTGCTACTTTCATAAACGCTGGGTGGGGTAAGGGGGAGATAGTGAAGACAGACACGGGCTGAGCTATTGCTCATTATAGGCAAGTCCTGATACGGAGAGGAGGAAAAAAAAAAACAACCCAGACGGTGCTATCTTCAAATATCACAGTGTTGTGACTTCTAACAGCATCCAGCACATCTTGTTTCATTACATCTGCCAAAAGGGAGAAAAAAAAAATTGAATTACCATCCTAATGTCTTCTCTTTTGGTGAAATCTGTGATTCAGGTACGTGGATATAAAATACATCATTAGTCGCTTTTAAACTTGTCTCTAATGATGAAAACACATCTTGGGGCATCAAGGGGAGATAGAGCCCAGCCCAGCACCAGCAGCTGAGCCTTGCAAAAACCTTAATGTGACAATACAGTTTCTTTTTCCCTCTGAGATGACAGTTAATTCTAGACCAGGAAGGCTGTCAAAAATGCTTAGTTCTGCTCCACTTGAGTTAATTACCGGCCCCAGGGCAGGCTGCCCTCCACTCCTCTGCTAATGGGGCTGGGCTCCAGGTAAAAAATCCATTTGCAAGAATGTTTTCCTTGCTCCAGATCTAATTTATTGAATATCAAATATTTATGCCGATGCAATTAAAGTGACAACATTGCTCTCCCCTCGCCCCAGCCCTCAAGCTTCGGCAAGTGCAGGCTGGCTGATGGAGTGTGCTTAAACCAATCCTGCATACTTTGGGGGTGGGGGTAGGAGGTGGGGACTGGTATTTGAGGTTCTTGAAACCTCTTGGCCCTAAAAAACGACCTGAGCTTTTTCCTTCTTATTCTGGAAACAGGGATTGAGTTGAGGAGCTGAGGCAGGAGGATGATCTGGGTTTCAACTCAACCATCACCGTTGCCACCCCCTGCTGCTGATGAGTGAGACAGTCTGACAATGGAGACAACTCAGGAAACACTGACAACAATGATAAGCCAGGTGTCTTAGGTAGGGTTCTCTTGCTGTGATTTAAAAAGGAAAAAAAGGGGTTGGGGGAGGCTGGAGAGATGGCTCAGCGCTTAAGAGCACTGGCTAGTTCTCTTCCAAAGGTCCTGAGTTCAATTCCTAGCAACCACATGTTGGCTCACAACCATCCATAGTGTGATCTGATGTCCTCTTCTGCCTGCAGGTGTACAGGCAGATAAAGAGCACTCATATACATTAAATAAATAAATAAATCTTGATGGGGGAGGGGAGGTGTGTGTTAAGGCTGAGCCACACCACAAGTTTAAAGAAAAAAACAAAAAACCCACCCTGACCAGTAAGCAGTACTCTTCCACGGGCCTATGCTTCAGTTCCTGCCTCTAGGGTCCTGCCCTGACTTTCTGCTCTGACTTCCCTCTGTGATGGACTGTTATCTGGAAGTGTAACCAAAAAAACAATAACAAAAAACAACTCTTTCCTCCCATGGAGGGGTGCTGCTTACTGGCTTGTTCCTCACGGCTTGTTCACCTGCTTTCTTATAGCACCCAAAACCACTCACCTAAAGTGAGTTGGGCCCTCCCCATCAATCACTAATTAAAGAAATGTCCAACAGGCTTGCCTACAGCAAGATCTTATAGTGGCTTTTTCCCAATGGGGGTTCCCTCCTCTCAGATGACTCTAACTTGTGATAAGGTGACAAAAAACTACCCAACACACTAGGGAAGCTCCAGAGGAGTACTTATGGGTTGTAGTTGTAAAGTCTCCACAGCTTAAAGGCTGGCCTTCCACACATTTGAACCTACCTGCCGAAAGTTCTAGGTCCAGGGTCTGTGAGACAGCTCATCAGGTAATGAAACTTATTACCAAATTTGACAGCTGAGTTTAACTCCCAGAACAAACATGGCCAAAGGAGAGAACCAATTCCCAAAAATTGACCTCTGACCTCCTCACATGCACCTTGGCACAGCCACATACACAGTTAATTAATTTCAAAACAATTTTTAAAAGAAAGGAAGTTCTGACTCCGACAAGGTGTGTTACATTTTCCCAAAACTCTTGGCATTCACCAAAAAGGACTCTGCCTGCTGAGACCACGAAACCTCAGAACATGACATATTCTAGATTTATCCTCCAAGGTCTCATAAGTAATAGATGCATGATTTGACATCTGTCCCAAAAAGAGGCGACGGGTGAAGATGGACCAATAACAACTCAATAGCTACAATCCCCCAAGGATGTCTGACAATATGGAAAAGAAGGAGGCCTTTTTTCCTTTTCTTTATTGTTTTTTGTTTTGGTTTGGTTTTGCTTGTTTTTTTCGAGGCAGGGTTTCTTTGGGTAGCCTTGGCTGCCCTAGAATTTGTTCTGTAGACCAGGCTGGCCTCCAGTTTACAGAGATCTGCATGCCTCTGCCTCCCACGTGTTGGGATTAAAGCCCTTTTTTTGCTCTCTTCTTCTCTTTCTTTCTTTTTCTCTTTCTTTCTTTCCTTCCTTCTTTCTTTCTTTCTTTCTCTCTCTTTCTTTCTTCCCTTTCCCCCTTTTCTTTTCTGAAGTCAAGGGTCTTAGAAAGTGTAAGCTTCCAAGGTGGCAGTGTGCCCTCTGGCTGGTGACCTCTCTAGTTGTATTTCTTCCTTTCTAGAGTTAAACAAAGGATTCTCCTCGCATTTGAATGATGATTCTAAGGAAGCACGGGCCTCCTGAGGGGACCACATCAGAACTGCTGGGTGGCCTTCAGGAACGTGTCACTGAACACAGTACAGACGTGGCTGTTGTGCGTCATCTTTTGACTTTGGCTCTTCACACCTGTAACTTTCATCTCATGAGGCAAACATCCTGTGACCTTGAAGTGACCTTAACTGACAGGTCAAAACAATCAGAGGCTTCCATCTAAATCCCAACTTTGGTAAAGCCAGGAGGGGCTCAGTTCTTATCAGAGAGTTCCTGGACTCCCTGGGCCTTAGTTTCCCCTTCTGTAGCATGAGCTGTTCCAACTAGAGGTTCTCTCCAGCATCCTATGGACTGAAGTTTCAGTCAGGAATAAGAGCCGCTGAAATGATGAGTTTAGAATGAGAAGCAAGGAAAAGAAGCACGGGAAGAAAAGTCTGGAAAACGACAGGTAATTGCTTGTAGGGTGTTTTAAAAACTAGATGCCATCACTTTGGTATGTGTGCAAGTGCATGTACATGCGTTTACAGATGTGTGTACCAGAGGTCAGTGCTGAGTGTCTTCCTCTATCTCCATCTGATTGTTTTAAAGACAGATTCTCTCACTGAAACTAAAGCTCACTGATTGGCTAGACCAGCTGCCCCTCAAGTCCCCAGCATCCTCCTGTCTCCATCCCCCGTGCTGGGATTACTGGTGTACACTGCCACCTACAATGTGGCTCCAAACTCAGCTTCTCACACTCGCTTGGCAAGCGCTTTACCTATCCAGCCATCTTCCCAGCCTTCCTCATTTTTTGATTCAGTTTCTTATCGAACCTGAACTCACTGATGCGGCTAGGATGTCTGACCAGTGAGCCCCCAAGGTCCCCCCAGTCTCCACCTTCCCCGTTCTGGAACTCCACATGCACACCACCACACCCACTTTTCACATAGGCCCTGGAGAACCAAACTCAGGCCCCCACACACGTACAGCGAGCACTTTACCAACCGAGCCGTCTCCCCAGACCCCTATTAATTTATTTTTATTAGCAGAGCAACTCAGATTAGATCTTAACAAGATTTGGTCTCATCCTCATAATCTCGACTTGGGGAGCGGAGGGGGGGGGGAGCCAGCTAGCTCATGATATTTAAATATTAAATACATGCATTATGTTGAAAGCTTGATTCCATTCCAGGAAAGTAATTCACAGCATCCAAAGCCAAGAGAAAGGAGACTTAGCCATCCATGTAAACAGTATCTAGTCAGCCAAGGAAAAGCACACGTTGCCTGCTTTGGCTCCCACCTTCCACAGAGACAGACACCTGGGTGCCTGCCCCAATCTGCTTCCCAACAGAACATTGGTACCATTCAACATACCCTGTTAATATGCCACACTTCCTAGCTGCTTTGCCAAGAAGGGAGGCCACATAGCCAAGTCTAGCAAACGGTTGGTGTGAAGAAACTGCTTCGTGGCTCTTGGGAAAGTGTCACTAAACACAGAGCAGACTCGGCTGGCACATGTCATTTTTTTTGTCTTTGGCTGGTCACACCTTTTAATCTTCATCTCATTCTTCAACCAACCTGTGACCCTGAGGGATAGGCCAAAAGAACCAGAGACTTCCATCTGGACCCCAGCTTTGGCAAATTCTGAACCTGGACACTTAAGCTCTCTGAGCCTCTCTGTCTGCCTTACATGTTTTGCTGTTAAAATTAATTGAGGGTTTGGGGAGATGGCGCGGTTGGTAAAGCACTCTCTGTGTGGGCATACGCCCCTCTGTTCAGTTCCTAGCACTCATGTAAAAATGCTGAGTGTGGTTGTGCACACCAGTGGTCCCAGCTCTGAGGTGGTGGCGACAAGAGGGTCTCTGGGACTTTCGAGCTAGGCAGTCTAGCTGCAGAGGTGAAGTCCAGGCTCAACAAGAGACCTTGTCCTAAAACAGTGGAGAATGACTAAAAAAGACACTCATCATCAACCACTGAGCCCTCATGTGTGCACACCTGTGAA
>CAJQZJ010000520.1:3849791-3891364 GCA_907164525.1 Lophiomys imhausi | reverse complement strand
AGATAGATAGATAGATAGATAGATAGATAGATAGATAGATAGATAGATAGATAGATAATAGACAAATGATAGCTACATAGATGATCCATAGGTGATTAACCTATAGATAGACAGATGATTGACACATATGTAGATAACAAATAATAGATCAATGATAATAGATGGATAAAGACACTGATAGATTATAGGTAGAGAGATGCTAGAGCTGATTTATTAGATGGATGATAGATAATTTATTAATAGATGATAGATGAATGCATAGTTCATGGTCAATAGATGATGGACAGTTGGCAAACAGACAGATGATTGATTATTGACTACTTATCATATACAAAAGTAGATGATAGATCATAATAAATAGATGATAGCTAGATAGATGATAAATGGATTGATGGATGGATGGATGGATGGATGGAAGGATTGACTGACTTTCTCCCTAGGAGTAAAGTCTCTGAGACCCATGCAGAAGCATTTACAGCAACTCTAGACTTTTCAGAGTTCTAAGGGAGCCCTGAGCAGTAAGAACACACACCTACACAAGGATGGGGAAAAGGCGTTACAAACAGTTGACTCTCCCAAACTCATATGCGAGCTTAATGGAACTGCAATTAAAACTCAGCCAGAAACTTACTGGAAGTTATAAAAATCTGAGTCTAAACTATGAATAAAGGAATAAACATAGTGAATAGTGAATTTTTTACAAATATAAATAATATATTTTATCTAGCAGATACAAAACGGGCTGTAAAATAATAATTACTAAAGACAATGTAGAAGAAGAGACATCACTATGAAAGAGTAAAAAGCCTGCAGACGCATCCCAGTGAGTGTTAGAATTCAGTATCGATTAAAGTGGCATTTAAATTAATGGGAAGTTTTGTGAGATGCTCAATTAACAACATAGGAACGATTCATTTGCAGTTTGGGAAGGGAAAAAAAATCCAAGGCCTCCCACCACATATCAAAATAAATCCCTAAAGAATCAAAGAGTTATTATTTTAATTAAGACATGGAAACTAGAATAAAATATAGAGCAATCTTTTTCTGCAACCAGGCAAAGAAAGGTGCCGCAAGCAAGAGAAAGTAGAAAGCTCAGGAGATGTTCCCAAAGAGGAAAATGAACGCACTCAGCATTGCTATGCCAACCTTCTGTATAGCAGGAGCCACCATGAACAAAAGCTGAATTAAAAAAAAAAAAACTATTTGCCATATAACAAAGACAAAATGTCTATATTTCTTCTTTGTCAGAATGAAGAAGACAATATTCCACCGGCAACGTCTCCAGTGAACAGAGGACAGGACATTCAGCCTGCAGGAAGACAATGGAAGTAAGTAACAGACATGAAGACATCCATCAATGAGTATAGACTCATGGCGGGCTAAGAGGTACAAGTCCTGGTGTTCTGTCACACAGGAGGAGAAACAGTAAGCGTTGATGTGTCACTTAGCTCAAAGTACAAGAGAAGAAGAGTTTGAGTGTTCTCATGACAAAACATAATAAATGTTTAAGATGATGTTCAAAGCCTAAGTATCCCGAGCTGATCAGTGTGAAAGACAAGACTGTACCAGAAATGTAATACTGTAGCCAATAACTACATTTTGTTGTTATTGGTTAAAAATAATGGAAATGGAGAGCCAGCGAGCTGGCTCTGTGGGTAGAGTCACTTTCTGGGAACCTGACAGCTTTGCCTAGAATCCACGCAAAGGTGGAGACAGAGAACCAACTCCATGAAGTCATCCGGCCTCCATATATGTGCCATGCAATGTATATACTCCACACATCAAACACACAGCACAGTAATAATAAGTTAAAAATAAAAAAATAAATCTAGCACATGACACACAAAATTTTTTTAAAGCTAATGACATCAGAAAGACAATATAAAATATTGAGACATCAGCTGGGCATGGTGATGCACACCTTTAATCCCAGCACTTGGGAGACAGAGGCAGGCAGATCTCTGTGAGTTCTAGGCCAGCCTGGTCTACAGAATGAGTCTAGGACAGCCAGGGGTATTACACAGAGAGAGCCTGTCTTGAAAAAAAAATATATGTATACATGTATACATATATATATATATATATATATATAGAGAGAGAGAGAGAGACATCTTCTTTTGCTTCTCAAATCAGCAAGATTTTTTTAAAGTTAATATCCAGCATTTAGGAGTTTCTGAGCACTCTAGAGTGTTCATTCATGAACCTTTTGAAAAAGTTTTTTTATGTAGCCCTGGCTGTCCTAGAACTTTTTGTGTAACCAGGCTGTCCTCAAACTCACAGAGGTTTACCTGCCTCTGCTTCCCAAGTGCAGAGACTAATGGCTTGCACCACTGTGCCTGGCTCCGAAAATTAATTTAACAATTATTTTCAAAAGTCTTAAAAAGTGTCACATGCAGATGAGGTGGAGTTAAAAGACATCTGCAGAGCATTCTATTAACAACTGCAGAATGCACATCCTTCTCTACAGCCCATGGAACTATTTCTCTGAAGTAGATCGCACTCCAGGACATAGAGTAAGCCTTTAGAAATATAAAGATCAGCCGGGCGGTGGTAGCGCACGCCTTTAATCCCAGCACTTGGGAGGCAGAGGCAGGCGGATCTCTGTGAGTTCGAGGCCAGCCTGGTCTACAAAGTGAGTCCAGGACAGAGCCAGAGCTGTTATACAAAGAAACCCTGTCTCGAAAAACCAAAAAAAAAAAAAAAAAAAAAAAAAAAAAGAAATATAAAGATCATTCTTTGTGTCTTATCAGATCATAATGTAATAAAACTGGAAGCCAATAGTAAGGGAAACCACACAAATACAGGGCATATGGACACTACACACCAGAATGCTTAGTGGGACACTGAAGAAATCAGAAAAGTTTAAAATCCCCAAAATCAAATGAAAAAGAACACAGATCCTTTAGGAGATAGCAGAGACAATTGTAAGAGGGAAGTCTATATCTATGAGAACTTACATCAAATAATCAGCAAGAACTTTGAAGATGCCACACCCTTGAGTCATAGGATACAAAGAAAACTGCTCTGAAAGTCTCCTCCTGATGGCTTTTACTCAGGGTGCTGAGGGTGCAATGCCGGCTGCTGGGGAAGCGTTATCAACAGTCTTCTCTGGCTGTGAAGTTTGCATACATAGCAGTACAAAATGGCCAGGCAAGATGAACACACTGGTGCAATAGTGACAAATCTGTTGTAGGGGGTAACCAACCACTTTTTATTTGGATTAGGTACATATTCTCCAGCAAGGAATTCCTTGTCTGTTCCTGTAAACATGGTCAAAAAATCCCTATCTAAGGAGGTCGCAAGCACTAATGAAAAAAAAAAATCAACAAGTGCTATTGTTTTGCTATGGAAATGATATACCTATCAAACTGACTTTTAAACAACTATATTATGCCCATCAATCAGTGCTATTATCATCTTTTGTCAGATAAACTTCTTCTAAAGATTTATTTATTTTACATATATTAGAGCTCAATCTGCATGTACCCCTCCATGCCAGAAGAGGGCATCAGATTCCAGTATAGACGGTTGGGAGCCATCATGTGGTTGCTGGGAATTGAACTCCGGACCTCTGGAAGAGCAGACACTGCTCTTAACCCCTAAGCCATCTCTCCAGACCTAAACTTCTTTTTTGCAGAGGCCAATGGTGAATGTAAGAGACTCTTAACTGGTCGATCTATTGAGAATAAGTGACTGTTGAATGCCCAACCACAAATGGTACATCTATATTACCTACGTCCAAGGCTCAGGGACACCAGAGAAGAAGGGGCAGAAACAATGCAAGGGCCTGAGGAAAAGGGTAGGAGTGGTGCGGAATGTTAACCTGGGCATGGCATTGCTCGTGCACTCTTGAATTCATAGCATTTGAAATTACCTGCAAAAGAGTTTCAGAAGGTGGGGCCCATCAACACCCCCTCATGAAAGGGAGAAGGATTCATGGGGCCTCACTCCACCCTGAAGATTTATACGAAGTCACAGGGGGACGAGAGAGAAATTTTCTTCAGTGATGTAGACATCAGCAAAGTGCCCATGCTTCTGTAAACAAACCCTCACCCATACTCCAGAAGACAACTTTATGAAAACCACTGGGTCTCTCATAATTGCTCACTTGCTCATTCATGCATGTACACACATGCACACAAACACACACACACACACACAAAGACACGAGAATAGAAAGGGACTAATTGCAAAGAGAAAGAGGATTAGCAGTAGTTGCGGGGACTAATAGGAAACAGATATGATAGAAATACATTATGAACCTGTATGAGAATGCCTTAATGAAATCCATTATTGTATATAATTAATAGATGGTAATAAAAACATTTTAAAAATCATCAAGAACTCACATAACCAACCTGATAATTCAACTCATACACTGGGACTGGAGAAATGGACCAGGAATTAAGAGCACTGGCTGCTCTTCCAGAGGACCCTGGTTCAATTTCCAGCATCTACGTGGGGACTCACAATTGCTTGCCACTCCAGTTCCATGAAATCCAATACTCTCTTCTGTCCCTTCACAAGCATCAGGCATATATGTGGTACAAAGACATACACACAGGAAAAACACCAATACACATAAGATTAAAAACACAAAATAAATCATACACTATGACCTAGTTGGTTTTATTCCAGATTGATTCAACATGTACAAATCAATAAATATAATACAACACATAAGTTGACTCAGAGTCAGAAAGAAATCATGTGATCATTTCACTAGATGCAGAGGAGACCATTGACCAAATTCAACACCCATTCAGAATAAAAGCCCTGAAGAAACTAGAAACAGAAGGAACACACCAACACAATAAAGACTGCATAGGAGCCAGGCAGTGGTGGCGCACGCCTTTAATCCCAGCACTTGGGAGGCAGAGGCAGGCAGATCTTTGCGAGTTCAAGGCCAGCCTGGTCTACAAAGTGAGTCCAGGACAGCCAGGGCTATGCAGAGAAACCCTGTCTCAAAAAACCAAAAAAAAAAAAAAAGACTGCATAGGACAAACCTATGACCAATGACACACTAAAAAGAGAAAATGTGAAACATTTTCCCTGAAATTAAGAACATGGCAAGGGTGTTCATTTTCTCTGCTCTTACTCAACACAGTACTAGAATTCTTAGCCAGAGCAATAAGACAAGAGAAAGAAATAGAATGAACAAACACAAATGGAAAAGAAAGTTAAATTATCCCTTTTTACAAAAGATGAGATCCCTATACTTAGATCTCAGATCTGATCAATACATTCAGCAAAGTAGAAAGATACAAAACCAACAGAGAAAAATCAATAACTTTTCTATATACCAACAATGAACACATTAATAAAAATTCAAAAAAATAAGCCCATTCATAACATTAAAAGAAAACATAGGACTAAACCTGCCCCTGGAAGTAAAGGACATCTACAAAAAAAAAAAAAAAGTTATAACACTGAATAAAGAAACCAAAGACCTATAAGGTGGAGAAACTTCCCATGGTCATGGATTGGCAGAATTAATGTTGTGAAAATGACTGTTGCCAAAAGTGATCTACAGACACAATGCAATTCCCACCAAACTTATGATATTCTTCACAGAAATAGAAATAACAATCCTAAAATTCACATAGAAAAACTAAATACTTGAGTAGCCAAAGCAATCCTTGGGGTGGGGGTGGGGTCGCAGTACTGGAGATACCATAATGCCTGACCCCAATGTATATACTACAGAGACATAGTAACAAACAACACAGTGCTGACAAAAACACACGAAGCACCAGAAGACCCAGAATAAATTCTCACAGCCATCTGGTTTTTGACAAAGGTGGATGTTGTGGTTTGAATGAGAAGTGTCCCTCATGGGCTCATGTACTCAAATGTTTGTTGGTGGTGCTGTTGGGGATGTTATGGAACATTTAGGAGATGGAGCTTTACCAAGGAGGTAGAACACTGAGGGCAGGATTTGAGGATGTAAAGTCTCACCTGACATCTTGATCTCTCAGCGTCCTGTGTGTCAATGAAATGTGGTTCCTCTGCTGCCTGCCCCTGCTGCATGCCTTCCCTGCTATTACAGCTCCATTGCCCTGGAACTCATAAGACAAAATAAAAACCTTTTTCTTCTTTAAACTGCTTTTGTGGGAGTGTTTTATCACAGCAAGATACCTAGCTACCTCCCACCCGGATCACCGTTTGAAGGGCTATGTAAAGAATACCACAGACACACTGCACCCACATTCAGCTCCTGAGTCCTACTACCCACAATGCCCTAAAGCTATTCTTCCCACAGTGATACCGGTGTTGCAGTGCCCAAGGAGAGGCAACACATCACCATGGAAACATGGGGTAGAGTAAAGCTGCTCTGTGGTGGCAAGGAAGCAGACAGAGTGTGAGAGGAAGGTTTCACAGATAAGCTAAGTCCTTTTTGAAGGACTTGTCCTCAGTGACTTCCTCCAACTTGATGCCACTGGGAGTATACATCCCAGTGTGTTGTATACTCATCAATGGATTTGCCCATTGATGGACTCAGGATCCCTGTGATCCAGTCACTTCTAGACAGCACCACCAGCCAGGGAACAAGCCTTCAACTATGAATTTTGGGGGGACACTTCATATCCAAACCAAAACAATCTGCTACTGGAACCCAAAGATTCATGGCCATCTCATGACACAGAATGCTTAAGAGTCCTCCAAGAGTCATTTTAAAGCCTCAAAGAATCCATCATCACTCAAACATCCAAGTCAGAAGTCACCTCTGAGACCTACGGCAAACTCAGTAAAACTTCAAGGAGTGAGTTACATACTTCCAACATGCAATGGTGGGGCAGGATGAATGGTAACGTTGAAGGAAGGCCTCATTCTACCTTCCATGGTTCAGACTATAAACCTGGCCATGCCTGCCTTCTTCCCAAAACTAACACCAAAACCTAACCATCCTGAGCTTCAAGATAGACTCAGGACCCAATCCTTACCACTACCTGTACCGCCAACACTCTAGCCTTAGCCACCTTCATTCCTCACCGGCCCACTGATAGCTTGTCTGTACTGTTCTACCTCTGTCTCTTCCAGAACTTTCTCAAGGCAGTAGCCTCCAAAGATTGCTACTGTCTGCTTATAGAAGCCAAACACTTGTGAGGACAGATGTACAAGGGACCCGGCTCCTCTTCTCACTCAGTCCTAAGTAAGAAAGCCTGGTGTGTGGAGAAGATCACAGTCAAGACTGGATTTCATCTGCAGCTCCAATCTGGATAAAATGCTGCTCTGGAGCCCCAAGACTCCGACCCAACACTTCCACTCTACAAAGCCAAACCCTAGAGTGGGTTCCTAGGGCTGGAGAGATGGCTGTCTATAAAGCACCAGGCTTACAAATAGGAGAGCCTGACTTCAATTTCCATAAGCCACATAAAAAGGCAGGCATTGTGGTGTGTGTTTGTAATCCCAACACTAGGGTGGCAGGCAGAGTTCGCTGGGGCTTGCTGGCCTGCCAACCCAGCCTAATTGGTGAGCTTTGGGCCAATAACAGACCATGTCTAAACATGATGGACAGCATTACTAAGGATGGCATCTGAGCTGGTACTTTGGTATCTGCATGCATGTGTATACATGTACACACACGCACACACACACAAAACAACCAAGGAAAAAGAGTTCCAGAGGATATGGGTACCTTTGTAGCTGGCCTCATTTTTGTGTGTTTGTTTATAATTGTGCATGTAGAACCAATAGCAACAGCCCCACCACCCATAACCCCCTGCATTGTCTCCGCCCCCAGCTCAACAGGGTCTTGCTTTCCTCTTTAGGCCTGGTCTTACAATGGGAGAGGGCCTCCCTGGAGGATGATCTGCCTCCAGGAGGTTGCAATTAACCAAGAGGAACTGTTTGCTAACAACAGGGAACCCTGATTAACACTCTCTCCTCTGGGGAGGTTTCCTCTGGGCCTCCACAAATTATAAAGGATAAACCATTAGAAGTGTACCTCAGAGAGGAGTTGTCACAGCGTTCACTGCGGGAACTGAGAATGTCATCTCATCTGGAAACAGGGTCACGAGGATGTGCTCAGTCTGGCTGGACTCAGAGTGGAGTCTTCCACAAGACTCCTGATGCCACCTGAACTAGTCCTTAAAGAACAGACCCATAGACAGCACCAAGTGACAACAGAGGCAGACTGGAGTGACCAAGACACGCTAGGGAACACAAGCCAGAGTGGCATTCCTCTCTGTAATCTGACTTTATTTTTTTTTAACATGTATTTATTTATTTATTACGTATACAGTATTTGCTCTACATATATGCCCGGGCAAATGATCTCTTGTAGATGGCTGTGAGCCACCATGTGGTTGCTGGGAATTGAACTCAGGACCTCTGGAAGAACAGCCAGTGCTCTTAACCTCTGAGCCACCTCTCCAGCCCTGTAATCTGACTTTATATATCTGTTCTCTCCAGCCACCCGGCTGGTGGCACTTTGAGACATCAGCCCTAGCTCACTAGCATGGGCAGAACCACCTGGCTCTCCACTGTGCAGAGAAAATAAAGGGGAGCTGGCAGGGACAGGGACTCTCCTAGGATCCTAGACAGGCAGGAGGCAGAGCTGTGACTCCATCAAATGTAACATCCCAGCAGGAATAGAGATAGTCTAGGGATGCTATGTCCCTACCTACCTATGGCCACCAGATTATTGACACAAACCCCAAGAGGTTGGATTTCCTCCAGGGAATCTCCTGCTGGGTGGAGCCAGCCAGAGGGAGAGAGCTTGACTTCAACAGAGATTTCCCACAGTTCTGACAGCGTGTCAGACTGACCACCTTACAGACTGAAGACAAGCAGGACCATGCTTTGACCAGGCATATCACTTGTGTTTTATTTAAACCTGAACTTCATGTTAGAATCCCAAAATTAGACTCCATTCTTCCTCCCAATAAGGCCACATTGAATAAATCTCCCCCCCCCCTCTGCATCTCACCATTATTTGTTTGTTTAATTGACCTACTGAGGAGACATGTGACTGACTGTGAATCTTTAAGACTGTCTGGGCCCAGGCTCTGATCCTAGAGATTCCAGTAACATAGAGACCTGAGATATCATAAGCCAACTCCTGCGTGTGGCAGCTGCACTCCATCTGGTCCTGGGCCGCCTGGGCACACCTGGGCAGCAGGCACATGCAGGTCTGCGGTATGCTCCAGACAGGAGGGGAAGGGGGACCAGAACCAGGAAAATCGTGTGTGATGCGTGAGGGCTCCAGATAACAGGAAAGTGATGGGTATTGACTGTACTCTGGGCTTGATTTCACACACTCTGTCTCATTTATATCCAATCCCTCAGTGCAGGAGTAATTAGCCTCATCTTCCAGATCAGAAAAAACCTCTGAGAAGCCAAGGACCTCTCCCCAGCCTGCAGGACTGGCCTGCTGTGGAGACTCAAACCCAGGCCTCTGAAGCTCCTGGCCCTTCGGACTCGGTGCTCTCATCCTGGTTGCCCATCCTTTTCTGTGCCTCTACTGCAGTCTGAATGCTACATTTACCTGGAGCCCCATCTCACCTCCCTGTCCAATCTCTGTGCTTTAAGGTGTCACCGAGGTCTGAAATTCAGCATGCCCCAAACTGAACTCATCACTTTCCCTTGGGGACTGAGGCCCAGACACTCTTCTCTCTCAAGATGACCACTCTGGAAATCCTCTTTACATGTCCCCCACCCCCCTGCTTCCTCTGGTTCTAAGTGGCTGGGTGCCTTTGGTTGGTTGGCTGTTGCATTGCTTTCCTTCTCTTTTGCCTGAAACTAGATATCCCTTCCTGCCATGAGGGTGAGCTCCTGAGGAAGGAGCCTTGCCACATTATCCTCCTTGTTCAGACCCTTTGGTAGTGACTGAAAATGTTTAGTGCTGTTCATTGTGACAAACCTCTCTCTTCATCAGCTCACTGCATCTTAAAACTCCCTGTGAGATATGATTCATGTGCTTCTCGTCTTACAGAGAAAACTGTGTTGCCAGGAGTTGGCAAGATGGCTCACTGGGTAAAAGACATTGTGCAAACCTGATGACCCGAGTTTGATCCCTAGAATCCCATAAAGGTAAAGGGGAGCACCACCTCTATGAAGTGTCCTCTGACCTCAGTGCACACACCTGTGCACACTCATATACCTACATACATGCAATAATGGTAATTAATTAATAACAACAAACTAATAAAATGTTAAAGTAGAAAAGTGAGGTGCTGGAAAGGTAAGAACAAGAACTCGAAGCCAGCATCTCCAGGAGTTCCTTCTGCTCTTGGGACAATGCCTCAACCGTGTGCTACAAGGCTCAACAGGGTCCCTTCCTTCCCACTCCTGCTCTCGCCCACCCCACTCTTTGCTCTCAAGCTTGGCCATTAAGTCCAGAACAAAGACTGAAGCTTTATTTTTTGTTTTTTTTTTAAAGACAGGATCTCATGTACCCCAAGCTGGACTGGCATTCACTGTGTCATTGAGAATGGCCTTCATCCTCCTGCCTCTGCCTCCTGAGTGCTACCATTAAGTATAAAGTATGAAGGGCTGTGGAGATGGCTCTTGTGTGTAAGAATGCTTGTGGCTCGGGCTCAAGAACCCAAGTTCGAAGCCGGGCGGTGGTGGCGCACGCCTTTAATCCCAGCACTCGGGAGGCAGAGGCAGGTGGATCTTTGTGAGTTCGAGGCCAGCCTGGTCTACAAAGTGAGTCCAGGACAGCCAGGGTTACACAGAGAAACCCTGTCTCGAAAAAAACGAAAAAAAAAAAAAAAAAAAAAAGAACCCAAGTTCGGATTCCACACGTTCCTATAAATAAACAAAGGCAAGCATAGCTGTGTGCCTGTAATCCTAGAACACACTCTCAGGCAGCTCACTGGGCAGCCACTCTAGCAGAAAAAAGTGAGTTCCTGGTTCCACAAGAGACTCTGTCTAAAGAAAACAAGGCAGAGAACAATAGAGGAAGGTACCAGTATCCTCCTCCGGCCTCTAGCCTCTACCTGCACACATGTGTGCACATGCACATACCACACACATGGTCACACCACATGCACACAAAAATGCAGAAAACTGTACACACAATGGGAAGTGGACGACACATCCCACAAAAGAAACTGCAAGATCCTGAGCACCCCACTCTGAAGTAGCAGTGGAGGAGCCAGGGAGAGAGATGGCAGAAATCCCATCTGGCCTCACCTTGACGCACCCCTTCCCTCTGCACTCCTGATGCCCACAGGAATAGACAAGAACCTAGAGGAGCAGATCGCACCAGTGTCAGAAAGGTCTCATTGCTGTGTCCTTTGGCTCTTTAGAGTCCGTGTCCCATGCTCTGACCCGCCAGGAGCCTGCTGCTAAGGCTGAAGCATGGGAAGGAATTTCCCAAGACTGGTGCTGTGGGCCCCAGGCTAGAGCACACGCCTAACGTGAGGTATTGGGTTCCAATTACCTGCAAACAGAACCACCTGAGGCTCCATCTTGGTCCACAGGCAAGTGGGGTGAAGGAGGTGAAGGTCCTGCCACCCCCACAGTGGGCCTTTAAGAAAGGGGGAGGCTGATGGGTGAAAGTTAGGGATACCAGCCAGCTGCCCACACAAACACCTTCCAAGCTGCACTCCTGGCTGTTTCTATTCTGTGAATTTAAATGCATTCTGTCACACTGAGTTATGTCACCCAGAGGAAATGCCCAACCTGGCAACGTTTTTAAAGATTATTTTTTAGATCACCTATCACTATCCATTTGAGGAACGATTGTTCAATCTGAAAAAATAAATTCAAAACTGTCCCTATCTAAGCAAGATGGAAAAATAACTTTCCCTATTCTTCCCTTCCCTTTCTCTTCATTTTTTTTTAAGAAAGCTTATTTCTGAAGGACAGATTTGAAAATCCATTTTCACCTTGACATTCTGGCTGGATTTGAGCACGTAAGCCCAATAGCAGTTCTTATCATATGGATAGACAAGTGAAAGGACAAGCAGCTGTGTGACCTCAGGCAATTCACTTAACCTCTCTGAGCCTTAATCTCAATTGTTAACCTGCAATAACAATACTGACCATGGTCATCAAATGAGATGATGTTCACAACAGTCCTTGAGCATGAGACAGGTGCAAGGTGTCTGTTCCACTCAGCTTTCAATTTCTTAAGGGCAAGGACCAGCTCTGGCCAGTTTTTTTCCCCAATCAGGGGGGGGCTACATAACAGACCTGGAACAATAAATGCTTAGCATTAATGTATGTTGGATAGATACATACATGCACACATGCATACAAGCATGGATGGATGGGTGGGTGGGTGGGTGGATAGATGTATAGACAGACAGATGAGTGAATGGATGGATGGACGGACAGATGGGTGGGTGGATGAGGTGGGTGGATGGCATCCTAGTTTGCTTTCTGCTGCTATGATAAAAACCATGACCAAAAGCAACTTGGGAAGGAAAGGGCTTATTTTATCTTAATGTTTAAGGTTCGTCATGAAGGAAAGTCAGGGCAGGACCAGAAGCAGAGGCCATGGAGGAGTGCTGCTTACTGGCTTCCTCCATGACTCCTCTGCCCAGGCCCAGTAACCTAGAGATAGTATTGTCCATAGTGGGGTGGGCTGTCCTCTATCACTTAGCAGTCAAGAAAATGTCCCACAGACATGCACAGAGTTCAGTCTGATGGAGGCAATTCTTCACAAAAGTGTCCCTCTTTCCAGGTGTGTCTAGTTGACAATCAAGGTTAGCCATCATGGATGGGACTGGTGGATAGATGGGCAGACGGATGGGTAAATAAATGGAAGTCTGGATATACAGACAGATGGCTGCATGACAGAAGACGGATTGAGGCCCTGGGGTCCTGAGAGCAGGAGAGCTGTCCCTGCCCCTCACTGGCTGCAGCACTGGGGAGAGCAGGGCCTGCACCTCACTGGCTAGCACAGTAGGGCTGGCCCTGGAAGCAGGGGGTGGGGGTGAGTTGACCATGCCCCTTGGTGGTTGTAGCATTGGGTGAGCTAGCCCAGGCAGTGCTGAAGAGCTCTCCCTGGTGGGGTGGGTATGGGAGAGCTGGCAGGCTGACCAACTCAGCTACCACCCAGGCCCAGATCCAGGGCTTTGAGTTGGCCCACCCCAACAACCACCCCATCTATAAATTACTGGAGCATGTAAAGGGCCAGTCCTGCAGATACAAAGCTGCAGGATCTTTATGACACAGGGCAACAACAGAATGTCCAAGAGGAGTGAGTGCCAGTGAGGATGCAGTATGGATGGTGTAGCAGAAGCCAGAGGCCTGGACAATGACTATTTGCAAGTAAAGATGTGTGAACAAAGGTTTTTATACTGTGTGGCACACTACAGCTTCCACAAAGAGAGTTTGTTGTTGTCGTCGCTTTGTTTTTTTATTATTGATTTTCTTTGGGGGGGGAGGTTACAAGAGTGGAGGGCAAATATGAAGGGGTGGGGAAGTGAGGGGAACTGGGGTGCAACGATATGAAATTCACAAAGAATCAATGAAAAGGCTTTTGTTTTTAAAAGGTGGATGAAGGTTATGCTATGCTAAGGAAAAACAAAAAGCAGTTCTCAGACAAATGGCCAAAAGTAAACAGTAAGTAGCCCCTAGTGTTAATATTTGCACCAAGGCTTATTTCAAGCTTCTAACATAGCATAACCACATGTATTTGGAGTGTCGGCACATAAGTCACTCTTTTTGTCTTCTTTAGTTTTTTTTTTTTTGGGGGGGGGTTGTTTTGTTTTTTGTTTTCTGAGACAGGGATTCTCTGTGTAACAGCCCTGGCTGTCCTGGAACTCTCTTTGTAGATCAGGCTGGCCTCGAACTCACAGAGATTTGCCTGCTTCTACCTCCCCAGTGATAGGATTAAAGGTGTGTGCCACCACACCTGGCCATATAAGCCACACTTAAGAGTCTAGAAGCCAACACCTGTACCAGGTAGGACACAGGGAGGAAGTCAGGAGGAAAACAACCAAGAGGAGAGAAGGAAGCAGAGGGAAGGAAAGACATGAATAAAGAAGAAGATCTACCACAGAGAGGAGAATAAAAATGGCAGTAAACATGAAGCCAGCAGTGGGAATGGGGAGCTCCCAGACCAGATCCTGCCAGCTGGAGCCTACCATTTCTGAAGGACCAGACTGGGCTGGAGAGATGGCTAGGCGGTTAAGAGCACTGTCTGCTCTTGCAGAGGTCCTGAGTTCAATTCCCAGCACCACATGGTGGCTCACAACCATCTATAATATGATCTGGTGCCCTCTTCTGGCCTGCAGGCATAACTGCAGACAAAATACATAATTAATAAATAAATCTAAAAAAAAAAATCTGAAGGACCAGACTGGGAGAGGCTGCATAGTGCTGGACAATGATGCTCCAACAGCTTGAAGAATGAGACCCTCTTCTTCACCTGAAAACAGACATAAAAGCATGGTGACCGTGTCTACCGAAGCTTCAGAGCCTAGACTGCTGGGCATGGCCCAGGTGGACAGCACGGAGCACCCGAAACCCTCCCAGCCATCCCATAACACAGACATTTGCCATGCCCAAGTGGGCAATGGGCTTGCCCCTTCACAGGGGGTTGATTTGCACTCTGCTTCCCTAGCCTGAAATATCCAAAGAAAAAGAAAGAACCGTTATACACTCATTTGCCCCTGCAGGCCCAGGCTCAGAAAGGAGCCCGGTAGCAGGTCTGACCCTGGATCTGTCCCAGCCTGGCTGCGTGTGCCTGGGAAACCTCTCACAAACTGTGAACCTTATTTTGTTCACCTACATAACGAGGTGATTCACTTGTATAAGCAGAGGGCAGCGGGTCTTCAGAAATTGGTCAGCTGAAGACAACGAGTTATGTAGTTTCCAACAACCTCTAGAAGACCGGGGCCTGCTGGGTTTAGAGTGCATCCACTTTTGGCATTCTAATCATTTCTGTATTAATTTAAATCTTAAAGAAACGGCTTTATTTTTAAAAGACATTTATTTTGAAAGCTGGATTATTTTGTTTTGTTTTTTAATGCAGCAATGTGAGCTCCTGGAACACCCCCATATCCAATTTTACCAATGAGCATGCATTTTAAACCCACTCTGTGGGGAAGAAAACAAAAGCAGCCATCCACCTGGTTGACTGTTTCTCTGGGGCTCCAATTCCTTAAGAAGATAAAACTCAAATTCAGACAGAGGAAAATGACCCTCACTCACTTCTGCTTTAACTGGGGGGAGGGCAGTGTGAGCTCAAGAGCCAGGACCACATGTGTCACTAAGGATCCAGGCAATTCTTCAGGGCCCACCTTCAGAGTTCTTGATCAATGCAGAAAATATCCAGCAGTCACCAAAACACTCCCAGCCTGGAAAGTGAAGAATGCACTGGACAAATAGATCTCTTGGTGAAATACAAGCAATTAAGCTAAAAGTCCTATCAAATGCAGCCTGTCGCTCAGCAGCCTGACACTTAATTGAATTTCTTGTTCCATTGCCCGGCTCCTTTTCCCTGAGAAACAGATTCGTTCACCCCAAGATCAAGTTTCTCTACCCCAGAAACCAATGATAGTCAATCAACTAATTGACACAGGGAATATTTCCTTTTTTTTTAAGTTCCCCCAATAACATTAAGAATTAAATTTTATGATACTGGTACTGATCCTCCTCAGCCCATGATTCACCCCCACACTTCCTCAGGGTATGTGGGAGCCTGAGGTAAGAGATGGAGATTCATTGGACCTAGATTCAAGTTCCACCTTTAGCCTGAGTTTGTTAGGTCAGGCTGGAAGGCATCTTACCCTGTCTGTCTGTCTGTCATAGCTATAATGTAAGGGAAAGACTTCAACGGCTGCCTTTGGCTCTGAGTCTTTAGAGGATCCAGAGGCCAGCATGGCAGCATAGTCTCTGTGACTCCCAGTCCAGCCAGCACCATGCCTGATTTCCCACGCAGCCTGAGCTGAAGATGCTGCTCCATGCTTGCACCCCACGTTCTCTGTGCACACTCCATGCACACATTCACAGGAGCTCTCCTTGTGGCTCACAGCTGCACAGCCCAAATGCTCACTCGGCCCCACATGTACACTCTGCACCACACCCAGATGCACACGTACATTGACACACACCCTCATCCATGCACACGAAACACACATGCACACATGTGCACAGTTACACATGCCTCCTCATAGAAAGTCCCTCACACACACACACACACATATATATATATCCTCCTGAAACACACACACACATACAGACACAGACACGGACACATGCCCAGGGAGAGAGAAGGTACTCTAAAGCTGTGAGTACACCTGTTCCACTCACCCTGACATACAAAACCTGTGTGGCCCGACTGCTCCCCATGAGGCATCACATACATGTGTACACAATCTATGCTGCACACTCCAAGACCCCTCTCCTCTGTTGTCATATATGTCTGACCCCAGAAGCTTTCCCGGTCTTGGGAAAGGATTAGCTAGGTGGTCTTGAGGACCTCCAGAAACCTGTCCAGTACACTCAGGACCTTCCAGAACTGTGTCCTAAGGTTCCCCTCAGGTACTTAGGGTTCCCAAGTGCATCCCTATGCTGGGCTCCATAGGAGAAAGCATAGAGAACCAGGTAGACATTGTTCCTAGGACACTCTCATTCCAGGCAGTCTCTTGCCCCAGGCAGGTCTACTCAGCCCAGACTCTCTAGCAGGTAGGTAGTAAGAACATGTCAAGAGGTCTCTCTGAAAGGTGACATGTCCATGACATCATGGTCAGTGTGTCTGCTGAGGAGTCCTTACAACACCTGACAGAGACTTGGTGTGAACAGGAACAGGGAGGCAGGGCCTGCTCCCACTGGCTGACAAGCATGAGTTGCTAGCTTAGCCTCTGCCACAGCTGCAAAGTGGGGCCAATGGCTTCCCCTGGCCAGGCACTGGCAAGGCACGCAGGGTTGTCATATAGGTTAAAAGAGGTGCCTGACCCCAGCTCTCAATGCCATGTCAGCTCAGAAGAACCTTCTGGATCTCCATGGAGCAGCAGGCCTGGGTCCCAGTGAGGAATCGGAGCTCCAGAGGGAATAGGGGCTGGGGGCTACCTCTACTACTCTTGAAGAACCTGGGAGAGATCTGTGGGGGTAGAGTGGATAGGGCAGAAGCTGAGGTTGGGGCCAGCAGGGAAGGAGAGGACCACTGAGTGGGACCAATGATGGACACCCTCCCCCAATCCCTCTAGAGCCACTTTGAGGGGTGGGGGCACCGGGATAGCTTTCTCCTCTGCATGCCTGCAAGCTAGGCCAGGGTGGTAGTAGCTGGAGTGGGCACATTTGAGCCAGAGCGGATGCTCTCTGCAGCTGATACCTTCTGTTTAGTTCGTCCTCCTGTCCCTGTTTTCATGTTTTCCTCTCTCACGCTGGCTGTGTGGAGCACATCTCTCAGAAAAATACTTGCTTTTGAAAGTTGTTGCCATAACAACCACTTCATTACTCGGCAGGCCCAGTATCTCAGAAATGCAGAATCTTTCGTTAAAAGCGTGCGCTGCACATCAAAGGGGAATAGGAGCTCATTATTTTTACATTATTTTGCAGGCAAATAGATATTTTCCAATACACATTTCTTTTCTAAGTTGATTTTCTTGTTCAGTGGAAATGCACAGTTTTCTCTTAACCCTTTCCTGCCTGCAGACTTCAAGGGCCTGGAATCCCCGCTTCCCAGAGCAGGAAGGAGAAGGCGCTTCTTTGCTGGGCTTGCCATCCCTCGGCCCTCCATGCCGCAGCTTGTGAAAAGTGGTTCGCTCTAATTCACAATTTGCTACGCCCAGAAATTCTAAAAAAGATAGGCCCTGGCAGTTTTGCATCCATCAGCCCTCACCAGCCTGGTGCTGTTCAAAGCAAGATTTCAAAACCACTGGAGCTAATGACTTACTTACGCAAACAGATTTAAGTCAACCCAACAAGCCAATATAACCATGTGGTGATGGAGATAGGTCCAGGATCTTGTCTTGTGAACGGGAGGGTGGCCAGGGTGGCCCGAGTCTCGAAGCTGCCTCTAAAAGATGCCCTACCCTAGTCTCTCATGCTGTTCTCCCCTGTGCTCACTTGGAAGCCTGTGATTTCCATGTTTGGCTCCCTGATGCCCTGACACGGCCTAGAACAGTGCAGGGCCCTGCAGGTGCCTCAGCAGTGCTTGTTGAATGGACCTCTAGGGTGCTGTAAACATTCCGCAAGAAAGGGGTTGTCATTGTTACTCATTATAGACAAGGAGCCCATGGTGCAAAGAACTTAAATGATGTGCAAGTTGATAATGATAACAGAGCCAGGGACAGGGCTGCCCAGCAATGTAAAATCATAACAATTACATCTTCAGCTTCTTATTAAGTGTGACATGAGTATCAAAAATGCAGAAAGGGGGGCTGCAGAGGGACTGCAGAAATGGCCCAGTGGTTAAGAGCACTGGCTACTTTTGCAGAGTACCCAGGTTCTGTTCTCAGCATTCACATGGCCACTCACAACTGTCTAGAACTCCAGTTCCAATGCCCTCTTCTGGCCTCTACCGGTTGTAGGGAGTTAGTAAATATCTAGGGGTTTCTGATACAGTCTCTTAATTCAGGGCATGAAGATCAACTTGGCTGTGACCAATTAGCTTATCAGCTTGTGGACTAAAAACAGGAAACAGGAAAGAATTAATGGACTAAAAAACAAGGTTGAAGCCAGGAAAAACAGGAAAGACTTAATGGACTAGAAACAAAGTATTTGGCCTGGCATTGTTTTCAGCTGCTAAGTGGGCGGAGCCCAAATTAAGCTGAAGCAGGTGGAACAAGGAGAGCTCCTATGTAAGGACAGTGGATGGAGCCAAGGCTGCACCCAAGCTAGCAAGTCCTCACACTAGAAAGGACAATGAGTAGTTTGTATCATCTGATGGAGAAAGTGCTGGTGGACTGATGGCCAGATCTCCCTGAGGCAGAAAGAAGCTGGTGAGCAGAGAAAGCCTCAGCAAGACAGCAAAAGGCCAAGGACTAAACCCTGAGGCTCAGCTTTTGCCTAGAGGGGTTTGACCTGTCCGAACAGTGGCCTAAACAAAACTGTGGCCGGCTTTAAGGACTGAGGCAGAACAGCAGAGTTGCTGATGCGAAGGAAATAAATTGGCCTACAGACAGCTGGGGTCTCCAGAGAGAAGAAAACCTCAAGCCTTATTTAAGGTGAGACTGCCACAGCCAATTTACCCTAACCAACATGCATCTGAGATATTCCAGAAAAAAAGACTGCTAAGTGCATTTGTAAGACTGTAAAAATTAATAAATACATGGCCTTCTCCTCTGTGGTGAGACCCTGACCTCACTCCTTCTGGAAACCTTCCACAGAACTCAGTCCTTGAAAATAACAAAGCTTGTATAGCTGGCTGGTTTGTTCAGACTCCCCTCGGATCCCTCGCCTACACTCCCCACTTGCGTCACCACCTAACTTAACATACTCTTTGTTCCTTTATCACCACCTATGGCTGTTGCCTGGCCAGCTAAAAAAAGCTACTCCTTGGTGCCCCACCTTTTTGTAGCTGCTTGTGTATTTAAAGGGCCCGAGAGCCATTTTACGGGGTTCATTCCTCTACGGGGGAGTCGAACCCTGGTGCATCAGCTTAAATAAACCTCTTGTCTATTACAGTGAATGGGGGGCATTGGTGGTCTCTGGGCATCAGGATTCGGGGAGCCCCTCACGGGTTCAACACATTAAAGGGTCTACCACAGAGACTGTGCTCCTGGCAACTGAGGACCTGCCCCAGGGACTGTATCCTTCTAAAAGGTTAGGAAAATTGTAATAGTTATTAGTAGGTTTAGTGGTTAGGTCATAGGGATTGTAGTCATTTGTAGGATTAGTAGTTAAGTGTTTATATGTGTTATAAGTGAATACTGTTATCAGTAAATAAATATTTAATAATTTAAAACCCTAAGATTCTCCCATCTCTGTTTCCCCAGTACTAGGATTACAGGTATACACTGCTACACTTGGCCTTTTTTATGTGGGTGCTAGGGTCAAACTCAGGTTTTCATACTTGTTCAGCAAACATACCATGAGAAATTATCATGTGATCTGTAAGCTCCTAGGACCCTACCAGTGCCCTATGTAGCCATTGCTCTAAGTGTTTCCTGGGGCCAGCAGAAACACTGAGTGGGAACTGAACCCAGAACCTTGGGGTCCCATAGCTCCTAGAATTGTCAGGATCGTCTCTCTTAGATGACCATAGGTTCACAGTCACTGTTGTAGGCCAGAGAAGGTAGAGAGCTCTGACATTCCACAGGTAATGCTCCCAGCAGGCTCTCCTGGCCTCTTAGCTTTCTCACAGTTGACCCATTCCCAACTTCACCATCAGACTCTCAGTTATTCCTTCTGGCTGACTCCCCCCCACCCAGACATCATTTAATTAATTTCCCCTTATGCTCCAAACAAGAGGAAATGGCTACCAGTGAGGGATAGTCAGTTTCTCGAAATAGCACCACCTATGTGGCTTGCTTCCTGGCCTCAGGTTGAGCAGTCTGCAGGTAGGTGTCATGTGATTAGACCTCCCCTCTTTGTCCTTACTGCCAGGTTGCGGGCCTGAGAACTCATGTTTGGAGAATTTCCCCAGCTCATGCTGAGGGTCTGAGTCTGGCAAGCTAGCTGGGGTCTGATTAGTGCTGCAAGCCCAGCAGACAAAGCAGCCAGGAGGGACACAAAAGCCCTTCGCAGCTTATCCTCTGTCCCATAAGGAGCTAGACTCTCATCCCACATCAGAGCTGGTGGCCTCTAGCTGAGATTTGGTGTCTGTCTCCAGCCTCCTGGGAAATCCCCCTTTGCCTCTCAAGCCCCATGGCCTGTCCTACACTGACCACGCTCTGGGCTTTCATGCTGGCGGAGAGTAAGACAGACAGACCTCAGAAGCCCGTGCCCCTCCTGATGCACAGTCCTCCAAAAGGCCTAGGCTTGGGTGGCCTAGCGTCAAGTCCCCAGTCCTAGCCAGTCACCTCTCCTTCAGAGAACTCACTGGATGAACTGGACACGCCTTGCCTTCCACGTTTTTGTTTTTGTCTTTTGTTTTTTTTTAACAAAAGGCAAAAACCTTTCATTAAAAAGATTTTTTTTTAATCTTTTGGACTCAGGATACAGTTCAGTAGTAGAACTCCTTCCTGCCCAGCAGAGTGTTCTGAGTTCAATCCCAACATTGAATTAAAAAAGAAAATCAAAGGCTAAATTTTGTCAGCCCTCTATGTGTTCTCATAAGAGAAGCTGGTTTTTCAATCTATTAACCAACTTCTGTGTGGTTTGTTTGTAGGTTAGGCTAGCCTGGAATTTACATCTAGCCAAGGCTCGTCTTGAGCTTTTGACCATCTCCTGAGTGCTGTGGTTCACAGGGACACATCACTGCACGCTCCTTCCCTACTCTCAAATACCTACGCTCAAGGTCTGCCATCTGGCTTTTCTTCTGAACCAGTTTTGAACACCTTCCCGGCCCCTTCACTAAAAATAGTTAGTATCTGTTCAGAAAACAGTGAGTGACTCTTTCCCAGCAGAGTTCCCACCACGAGCAGGAGTGAGCACCCTTGAATATGGCTCAGAACATCCTTCTGATGCTTTCTGATACTTTCCGAAGCAGCTCGATGCCTGTGCTGTAAAAAGCCACTTCATCCTGGGCCCACTGCTTGCGTTTGGCAACTGTGTCCCTCTAATGGACGCACACGTGTCTTTTGTGAGTACTGACATAAAAGTCACCATGGAGACATAGCCACAATGGCTAATTAGACAAAAGAGTGCATCTCTCAAGCCTTGATGGCAGTACAGATGGAATAAACGTGAATCGTATTAGTCGATCGCATGCCTTCCCTTTTCTCTCTCAAAGCATCTCCAGATGGACCCTGGCAACATGACCTTTTTATGGGAGCAGACTTTAACCCACTGGCCAGCCCCTTCCAGGCTTTGTTTGGTTACTGGCACATATCCCCAAGGCAGCTTGGGATACGTGGGCTCTACTGATATATCTCAGTTGGTAGAGCACCTGCCCAGCACACACGAGACCCTGGGTTGGATTTTCCAGAACCGGATTTTACTACAACAGAGTGGAGGCACTTGCCTGTAATCCCAGCATGGAGGTGGAGGCAGGAGGATCAGGAATTCAAGGTCATCCCCAGCTACACGGAGATTTTGAGGCCAGCCTGGGGAGTAAAAATAGCCACCCTGATGGGTTATACAGCCACAGGGGTACTCATCCACAGCCAGCATTCCCACCTACAGACTAGGCTGCTCATCTGGCCCCTTCTGCTCCCTCTCACACAACACTAAGGACACTAGGCATGCTCCAGGCTGTGTGGTCCTCTGTGTGTTCCCCCCATCATGCCAGCCTAGCTCAGCCATCAGCCACCCCATGGACAACACTTAGCACCTATATTCATTGGTCTTCAGGTATAAAGCAAGGGTTTTTCTTGTTGGGCACATGCCTGAGAAGCCTGGGGGCAAATGGTACTAACTGTCCACACTCTGAAGGGAAATGGGACCCTGATGTAACACATTTACCAAATCTCATAGGTGAGAAGGAACTGCATTCCCTTTGAAAACTGTGAAGTCTGTGGTGGCTGGTGTGGTTATCAAGGCCACAGGGGCTGGAGTCACTTAGCAAGCCTCCAGGCACAACTTGGAGGGATTACCTTGGTTATCGGGAAGACCCACCCTAAAGAAGGTATGTACACCTTTAATCCCAGCACTTGCGAGGCAGAGGCAGGTGGATCTCTCTGAGTTCAAGGCTAGCCTGGTCTACAAAGTGAGTCTAGGACAATCAAGGATACACAGAGAAACTCTGTCTTGAAAAACCTAAAAAAAAAAAAAAATTTTTTAAAAAGTGTACCATCCCCGCCACCCACCCCCACCCCTGCTCAAAGAGAAAGCTAACTGAGCGCAAGCTTGGATGCTGGCTGCTTCCTGAATGTGAATACTTCAAGCTCCCATCCCCTTGACTTCCCACCATAGTTAACTGCACCCTTAAACTGTGAGCCAAAACAAACATTCTCCCTAAAATTATATTTGCCAGAGTATTTTGTTACAGCAACTGGAAAAGCAGATGTGATCCCTGTAGCTTCTCCACCTTCTAGCCTCCGTCCCACCATGAGCCTGAGCTAGAGGGAAAAGTTCACGACACAGAAGGAAACCCTCACACTACCATCACCTGTCTCAGATACACTGAGAAATGAGTCCAAAAGACAAGTGTGGGGTGAGGGTTGAGGCTGGACAGTTGGGTTAGCTAGTAAAGACTCTGCCAAGACCAAGACATTACATACAGACTACAGACCAGTGCAAGGAATGTCACTCAGTTACTAGAGTGCTTCCTTGGCATGAGCAAAGCCTTGGGTTCAAACCCCAGCACCAAAATAAAAGTAGACACAGTGGCAAATGTTTGCAATTCCCAACACTCAGGGATGCGAGTTGCAAGACCACAAGTTCTAGATTGTTCTCGGTTCTCACCTGGGCTACATGAGACCTTATCTCAACAAAAGAAAGCAAGCAGGCAAGAACATTGCCTGTAAATGTAAGGGGCGGAATGGGCCCGGAAATGGAGTTTATAACCTACAAAATTCATGACTGCTGAAACAGAAAGACAGACAGACAACGGGAGGAAGCTCAGACACAGGTGAGAGTTGAAAATGCTACTGTAGCAGAAGTTGGAGGTGCCATTATAATGGTTGGTGCTAGCTGTCTACCTGACTAGAATGACCCAGGAGAAGGGTCTCAGGAATGCCTTTGCAAACTACCCTGATTGTGTGCACTTGGGTGGGCAGACTATAGTCCACTGTGGGCAGCGCCTTTCCTCTGCTGGAGCCCTGGACTATGTAAGGAGGGACAGGGAGCTGAGCAACACTCATGCGCTATTCCCTGCTTCCTGGTGTGGGTGTCATCGCCATGATGGACTTGTACTGAACCCTTGAAATGTAAGCCAGAATAAACCTTTTCTCCCTTAAATTATCAGAGTATTTTCCCATTCAGCAGCAAGAAAAGAAAGGAAGCTGAGGACAAAGACTCATGAGGCTGGCCTGAGTGAGCTACATAGCCAAACCTGCCTCAAAACTCTAAAATTAAAACTCATATGTCTCTCTGGGCTGGTAAGTTGCTCAGCAGATAAAGGTACTTACTGCCAAGTCTGATGACCTCATTCCTGGAATCCACATGATGAAAGGAGAAAACGGATTCTCAAAAGTTCCCCTCTGACTTCTACAGACATACCATGACATGTGCCCACACACATCCATGCAAAATAAACGAAATAAATGTTTATATATATGTATGTGTATGATTCATAAAAGCCATGATGAATACTCACATGTCTATTAGAATGGTTTTTCGAGACAAGGTCTTGCTGTAATGCCCAAGCTGCCCTTGAATGTGTGAGCGCTCCTGTGCATCCTGCATCAGCTTCCTGAGCCTCTGACAGTACAACCAGTGCCACTGTACTCTCAAATACATTGGCAAGAGCTGACAAGGGCACGGAGCTTCTGGGATGCTCACCTGTGTGGTGCTGGGGTGTAGGCTCTTACAGCTGCTAGGAAAGTGGCTTGGCAGTTTCTTATAAAATTTGACTATCAGCCGGGCGTGGTAGTGCACGCCTTTAATCCCAGCACTTGGGAGGCAGAGGCAGGCGGATCACTGTGAGTTCAAGGCCAGCCTGGTCTACAAAGCAAGTCCAGGACAGCCAGAGCTGTTACACAGAGAAACCTTGTCTCAAAAAACAAAACAAAAAAAAAATTTGACCATCTACCCCACCAGCTTGCAACCCAACCCTGGATACCCGCCAGGAGGAAAGAACACTCATGCCCACACAAAACCCTGCATGCAACTCTTATAGCAGCTTTGTTCTTGCCTCAACTGGGCAATAACCTGGGGACTGAATGAGCAAACCACAGCATAGATAGATGGATGGATGGATGGATGGATGGATGGATGGATGGATGGATGGAGGGTCCACCAACAACAGACATGAAGGACCAAGGCATGCAATGTGAAATTCATCTCAAATGCAAAAGACAAACTAACAAGACCAAGCTTCTCTATGAAAGACATGGTTTTCCAGAAAAGGCAACACTCCAGGTACTAAAAGTAGATGAATGGTAGCCAGTTCAGGTGTGCAAGGAGGGGCCCAAAGGTCTCAGCACACAATCTGGAAGAAAGGCCACACACCATAGGGGCCAAAGGAGAAAGTCGTTGTGAGTTTTGAAATAGAAAATGATCACCAACACCCCCACACAAAGCCAGACCAAGGCTAGAGAGATGCCTCAGCAGTTAAGAACACTGGCTGCTTTTCCAGAAGACTTAGGTTCAAGTCCCATAATCCACATTAGGTGGCTCACAATTATCCAGTTCCAGGAAATCTGATGCCCTCTTCTGGCCTCTGCAGGCACTTCACACACATGGTACACAGCTGTACATGCAGACAAAACACCAACACACAATGCAGGGGGAGGGGTGGGGGCAGCACTGAACACAGTAACATGTAACTCTAACTCCAGTGCTGGGAAGGTGGAGACAGGAGGGTCCTTGGTGCTCACTGGCCAGCCAGTCTAGCCAATCAGAAAACTCCAGGTTGAACGAGAGGCCCTGTCTTAAAAAATAAGGTGAAGGGCTGGAGAGATGGCTCAGCGGCGGTTAAGAGCACTGGCTGCTCTTCCAGAGGTCATGAGTTCAATTCCCAGCAACCACATGGTGGCTCACAACCATCCATAATGAAATCTGGTGCCCTCTTCTGGCCTGCAGATATACCTGCAGACAGAACACTGTATACATAATAAATAAATCTTTAAAAAAAAAAAATAAGGTGAAGGAAATAGAGAGATGGCTTATGGGTAAGAGTACATCACTTGCAGAGGACCTGAGTTGGGTCCCTAATGCCCATGTCTGACAGCTTACAGCAACCTTTAAGCTCAGCTCCAGAGGGCACCAACATCTTCAACCTCTGAGGGCACCTGCACTCAATCACATGTTCTCACAAATACAGACAGTTAGAAATAAATTTTAAAATAAAACTTTTTAAAATTAGGTTTAAAGGGGACTGGAGCTATGTCTCAGTGGTTAAGAGCACTGTCTGCTCTTACAGAGGACTTGGGTTCAATTCCCAGCACCTACATGGCAGCTCACAACTGTCTTGTTACTCCAACTCCAGGGAATCCAACACCCTTACAGACATACATACAGTCAGAACACCAATGCACATAAAATTAAAAAAAATTTTTTTAATTACATTAAAAAAATTGAGGAAGAATCCCAAGGTCAATCTCTGGCTCTCACATGCATGCACGCACCCATGAACACACATGAATACACACACACACACACACACACACACACACACACACACACACACAGAGAGAGAGAAAGAGAGAGAGAGAGAGAGAAAAGGGAGAAAAGGCCCCTTGGGGCTTCCGTCCTGAGTAGTACTGTTCTCTCCTGTGGTGACAAAGTGGTCAGGTTTGGAAAATAATCTGGGGTTCTTCGCACTCCTAAAAGGATCTACTTGGGAGCAAGAATCTTTTACTTACGACTTTACTTACAAGCCTTTCATGGTCACTGAAATGATGCAGCAGTGGTCTTAAGTGTGTCGCCAACGGTGATGAACAGTGGTTCATGTTCAATTTCAGCCCTGTTCTTCTTGGGGATAATCAGCAGCCAGACAATGAAACCTCTAATGTGGTAACTGACCCTCCCACTGTCTGGAGGAAAGGGTCCTGTCCAGATGCCACTTGCGAGTTCCTCAGAGTCAGATGGTGGGCAAACAGCATCCTCAGACAGCTCAAAGGACAGCCTGTACACCTGGCCCTAGCCTGTACTCCAGTAACATTAGGCACTTCCAAGATTTCTACAGCAATCCACAGCTCATGGCCAGCACCCACAGGAAGTATCTCACCATTGAGCCTGGCCACGGGAGGAGGCACATGGAAAGTTAATGCAGCCATGTGAGCAGTGAGGCCTCCTGCCTTCCAAACAAGGCCAGGGGGCCAAGGAAGGGTGCCAAGTCTCCATTCTGTCTTGTGACGAAGTCTTTGAAATAGCTCAGCAGGTAAAGGCAACTGTTGCCACGCCTGATGACCCAAGTCCAATCCCTGGGATCTACATGGGGGGGAAGAGAGAGCTGACTCTTGAAAAATTGTTCCCTAGCCTCCCCACATGTCCCATGGCATATATGTGTGTTCATGGAGATGTGCCCATAAATAAATAACTTTACAATTTTTTCTTTTTTTTAAACACTTTTTAAAAAAAGATTTATTATGTATACAGTGTTTTGTCTGCAGGTATATCTGCAGGCCAGAAGAGGGCACCAGATTTCATTATGGGTGGTTGTGAGCACCATGTGGTTGCTGGGAATTGAACTCAGGACCTCTGGAAGAGCAGCCAGTGCTCTTAACCACTGAGCCATCTCTCCAGCCCCTACATTTTTTTTTTTCAAAAAGAGGCCCCTACTGCTTGGTGCTTGTTGACCAGCGTGCTGCTGTTGTGAGCATTAAATGAGAGGGGGGACTTAGTGCACAAGGCTGGGGAGGGGGCAGGAGTTAGGCAAGCTTGAGTAGCGGTGCCATCCTTGCCCTGTTTACTGTGTGGCCTTGGGAAACTGCCTGAGCCTCTCTGTTCCTCATGTGGGAACGACTGGCAAGTTTACATGGTCAGGGGAGGAGGAAATGTGGCCATGTTGCTAAGTGTCTAGCAATACACTTGACCCTTAGAAAGACCCAGCCCATCTTTAGCCCTGACAGTAACTTCATGAATGCTTCTTTGCCAGTCCCGTAGGGAGGAAGTCCTCAGGGGCCTTGAGGGCATCAGACCAGCTGCATCCCTGGGTTAGATTTAGTGTGTTTATATATCTTTATATGGGGCCACAATGAGTTCACATCCCCAGACTCGACCACAGTGGCCTCACACATCACCAGATCAAACCATTGGCCCACCCTTCTAGGGAAGGAAAAAAGAAGATTTGTTCTCAGTGGGGTCCGGACCACAGGAATTAAAGTCACTAGATTTCCAAGGGATGGCCCATAGCATGAGGCAGCCTGAGAGAACTCTCAAGTGACCAAAAGAAAACTAAAGTTCAGAGAGCTGAAGGTGCCACCCAGATGTCCCCTTATGAATGTCACTAAGCAACAAAACTGGAGAGGCTCTTGTGGATTAAACGGCCTAAGCCAGATAGGATGTGGTTGCTATGTGACAAAGCCACACCTAGCAACAGCTCCCAGCTCCAGGTCTGGTACCCTGCCTCCCCAGCACTGGCTCCCCATCACACACCTATACAGTCTGGCAGAGATCTCGAAGCTCCACTGAGTCCCAGATGCTCCAGGGAGCGGATGCTAAGCTTTCTGTTTTGTGTCACGCCTGTGCTGACAGCTGAACTAAAGAGGGAACATTCCCAGTCATTGTGCTCAGAAACCACACACGAGCTCTATCTACCGGGGTTTCGGAATGAATTGGGGTTCCAACTCTCCCTTCCACCAAATCGCATGTCTGCACAGGGTAACCTTTTGAAGCAAGTTTAATAATTAGTCATCGTGGCCTAGTTAAAGAAAACAATATGTTCTCTAGTTGCACTCTGTTTCCCGTGGGGGACGGACACCCAACGGTAACTTTCACCTTGCTTAGAGGTGCCTCTCAGCTGGCACTGCACCTGGCCAGTGTACTCCCAGGTTCAGTCTTTAAACAGATGTGCCTCTACCCAGATGTTCATATCTGGTTCACTCTTCCATTCTGTGAGCTGGGCACCATGATGCTTCAAGCACACACAACACCAAATCTTCTTTACAACGCATTTTGCCCCAGTTTGATACTCTGAAGGGCCCAGCACCCACCCGCTGCCCAGCTCCAGCCACTGCCCATTTTTTCCTGCTCTGGCCGCACTGCCTACTTCTCCTTTCCTGCACGGAGTAAGCTCACCCCTGCCTCAGGACCCTTGCAAGGGAGATTTTCATGTCTGAAACACTCTGAGTGTCTGGTGGATTCCTCCCACCCTCCAGATCTCAGGCCTAGCACAACTGCCAAAGGGAAGAATCTCAGTCACACAGCACCCTGTACCAAGTAGCACCCTTCAAGGAAGCTGCTGTAAATAGTAATTTCATTTTAAACACACCTTTGCTATGACATGGTTCCTAGACACACAACGGAATGGGCCTGAGAAAGGCAAGGGTGTCATGTCCTGCCCATCACAGTTAGAAAGGATACAGACAGGGCTGGGGGACTGGGGAGATGGCTCAATGAAATGCTCATCAGGCAAACATGAACCACCCACAGGAAAAGCTGAGGGAATGTCTGTCCCTCATGTTGCAAGAACAGAAAGGGGGGGAATCTCTGTAACTCATTGGCTGGCCGGCCTGGCCAAATTGGTGGCCCCAGGTTCAGCTGGATCGTGTCTTAGAAGATAAGGTGAGGGCTGGAGAGATGGCTCAGCGGTTAAGAGCACTGGCTGCTCTTTCAGAGGTCATGAGTTCAATTCCCAGCAACCACATGGTGGCTCACAACCATCCATAATGAAATCTGGTGCCCTCTTCTGGCCTGCAGATATACCTGCAGACAGAACACTGTATACATAATAAATAAATCTTTAAAAAAAAAAAAAAAGAAGAAGATAAGGTGAGGAGGGGTAGAGAAAGACATCTGACCTCTGTCTCTGGCCTCCTCACTCACTCACATGCCCACAAACACATACAAACACACACACACACAAAGAATTGCTTTATATGAGATGGATGGGTAAGAAAATACTTTAAAAAAAATGAAAACCTCTGATACTTATCCAAAAAGGAAGTGGTCAAATGCAAAAACAACCTCCAGCTGCCCGTCCCACTTACTGTTTGCCACGCGCACACATGGGGATAATGGCCACCTCCCCTCACCCCTGGAGCACTGTTCTCCAAACTGTCAAGATCTCACTGTCCAAATCCCCAAGCTGTCCCCTCTGCCCACCCACAGCTTCCAGGACACTGATAGAGTGAGTTGAGTGCCCTCCCTGCCAAAACCACCTACAATTGTCAAGTGACCAGATAGATAATTTTGAAGGGAGATGTGTCCCAGGCCTCGGCCTGAGGATCCTTAAACTAGCAATCTGTCCCACTGAATAAATTCCTCCCTATTGAACTGATCTCCGGCCAACAGAGGCCACCTGACGACACAAGCCGTGGAAGTGCTGCCCTCTGGTGGTGCATGGCTGCATAGCAGCAGCGGGCTTCCCAAATTGACGCCAGCCGCGAGTGCCGCCTACCGGCTAGTGACTACTCCCGGCTGCCTCTTGTCGGGGAGGGCCCAGACCTCTTGCTGTTTGAAGTTGCAATGACTTTTTCTTAATGAACAGAGGGAACATAATCAGCGTTTTCCAAACCTCAGACCTTTGAGTATCACCATCTTTTAGCGTGACCTATTTCTGTGCCACCTCGACTAAATGTATTTATGAAAATAATTCTCTGTTAAAAAAAAAAAAAAAAAAGAACCTTGAGCCGGGAGGTGGTGGCACACGCCTTCAATCCCAGCACTTGGGAGGCAGAGGCAGGCGGACCTCTGTGAGTTCGAGGCCAGCCTGGTCTACAAAGCGAGTCCAGGACAGCCAGAGCTGTTACACAAAGAAATCCTGTCTTGAAAAAAAGAAACAAACAAAAGAACCTTAAATTGGGCAGTGGTGGGGCATGTCTTTAATCCCAGGACTCCGGAAGCAAAGGCAGGATCTCTTGAGTTGGAGGCCAGCCCTTTCTGCAGATTGAGTTCCAGAACAGCCAAGGCTAAGAAGGAGGAGGAGAAGTAGGAGGAGGAGGAGGAGGAGGAAGAGGAGGAGAACCCTGAGGGGCTGGGGTTTCAGTTCAGTGGTAGAGCGCTGGCCTACCACTGCAAGCACAGTGTCCTCTGTTCGAATCCTAAAACTGCAGAAACAACAACAAAGAAATAGTGACTTAAGTTCCCATAGTACATGGAAAAAAAAATTTTCATTTGCCATAATGGAGGAGGGAGACCCAGAGTAGTGGGGTAAATAACTAAAAACAAAACCAGGACTATTAACACTTAAAAACAAGCAAAGGTACCTGGCACCAAGCTGTAGCCCCCCCTGACTTTAGTCTCCAGGACCCACATGGTGGAAAGAGAACATTGACTTCACACATGTGCTTCGCGGCACATGTGCACCCACACATTGACTAAATAAATAATTTAAAACTGTTTTAAAAATTAAAACATAAATATTCCCATTCTGCAAACAAAAGTAGTAAAGCAGTGGCTTCCTGGGTTCAAAGTGACAAACGCTGATAAGGTTCCAGGCCACAAAAGCACCTGGGTCACTAAGAAGCCATTGCTTGCCAGGCCACGTGGTCTACAACGCAATAAACACAAATGTCAAACAAAACGGTAAACAAAAAAACAATCACTTGGAAATTTACTTCCTAATCACTCAAATCAAACAAAGGAAGAAAATGGCAATTATAGGCTGTTCAGAACATAATGGGGGCTGGAACTCCAGGCAGAGAAACTTGGGGAATGTAACCAAAACATTCTCTCCCATCCTCCATGTGGTTTTGCCACTAAACGAGGAAGAGTGAAAGTAAATGAAACATTTAACCAGAGAGAGGAAATAAGCAATGAGATAAATCTGGGGAGAAGCAAAACAAAGATTAAATTCATGAGGTAGAACACATAGGTATCGGAGTAGGCCAGCCTCGCATGTAGTTGTGAGGGCTTCAGGTTTGTGGAAACCCAATTAGAGGAGTTAGAGAGAGAGAGAGAAACACATGAGTAAAGTGAAGGCAGTTTAGTGCCAGATAAAGAGTAGAGTTTTGATTACAAGGGACTAGTGGGGGTGCAGAGATAGCTCAGTAGTCAAGAGCACTTGCTGCTCTTGCAGAGGACCCAATTTAGGTCCCCAGTACCTACATCCAGAGGCTCACAGCTGCCTCTAATTCCGAAGGACACCAGGCTCTCTTCTGCACCTCCGGGGCCATCTCTACACACACCTGCACACACATATAACCAAAACTAAAATAAATTAGTAGTAAAGGAAATAAATCGTTACGGTCCATTGTCAGTAGGAGGCGTGCTTAGAGTTCATCAGAGTCAGGTGGGCATGAGACACTCAGCCCCTCTCCCCGGCTGACGGCTGGTGCCGCTGGTCTCAGGGCTGTGAGAGCTGGAAAGTTGTAAGTAGTCTGCTATGTAGCCGAGCCCACGGTTATAAAAAGGGATAGGCACAGAATTTTCACCCCGAGTTGAGGCTAGGCACCATCTCCCTGCTTCCTCCTAAGGTCCCACTGACAAACCAAAGTTCAGGTCCACCAGGGTTCCCCCTGGAGAGGGGGGTGGGTAGAAGACCGGTGACCTTAAACAGCCCCACAGGAGACTGGATTCCTCATGGCTGTGTGGATGATGTTCCCTCCCCTACACCTTCCCAACTCACAGGTTTTCACTTTTGGAATGCTGTTTCTGCACTGACCAAAGCCTTCCCCTCTCTGTACCCACACTGCCAACTGTTGGTAGCATCTCTTGGAAAGAGATGCTGGTCAGAGGAGAGTAGATCTGACCTCACTAGCATTATGGATCCTGTGTGGGACAGGCCTGAAAAGTACTACCCAGACAGGTGTGTGTATATCTTCCTCTCTGTTCAGGTTACCATGGTGAGCAACTTCTCCCAGGCACAGAGATGCTGGAAGCAGGCTGCAGGTTGAAGGGCCACTCAAGACATCTTTTAGAAGCACAAGCACTCTGATCTCCCTTTGTCACTAATGGACTTAACATCTGCCTACTGCACTGTGTTTGGCCATTAAACACCCTGAGAGCCTACATCCTATGATGTGGCTTCCAGGGTAGATGAAGTACCACCATCATTGTCTCCACATGTGACCTTTCAGGGGTTCAAAAAACTGCAGCCTGGGTTCCTGGTCATGAAAAGGCTTCTTCTGGGTCGTATAGAGCAAGAGCCAAAGTGTCTGTTGATTCCCTATGGGGCTAGTGCTGTAGCTCCTGAACTAGACTGCAGGCTCCACAGAAAGGACACCTGCCACATAAATGGTAGGAAGTCACACTTTACCAAAGACACATTCTGAGCAGAGCAAACCAAACCTTTCCTGGGGGTGTTACCTCACTTCCCTGCTCTTAGGGAACCCTAGAACTCCACCTGATGTGTGGTCCTGCCCAAACTCAGAGGCCTGCAGGACCTGAGTTTATTTGCTAGCAGAGGTGGGAGTATGTTCTGTGTTTGGAGAAGAGAAAATGCACACTGGAGCAAGGAGACTAGGGAAGTCCCTGGGGACTGTGGACACGGTTCTGTTCTCCTTCCAGGCGTGCTACCTCCTGGACCCCTGAAGTCAGCTCACTTTGAACAGTGAAAGGTCAGTAGGAGTGGTATTTATCATTGCTTGGTGGCAGCTTTAAAAGCCAGAGCAAGTGGCTAGGGAGATGGCTTAGTAAGAACACCTGTTGCTCAAGCATGAGAATGTGAGTTTGAATCCCCAACACCCATGTAGAGAGCTAAGTGTGGCCATGCACATACCTATAACTCCAGAGCTGTGAGGGACAAAGACAGGAGGATATCTGGGGCAGGCTGGGTACCAGTGAGAGAGGGAATATGGCAGAGCATTACAGGGCAAACCCCCCAATGCCTCCTTGAGTCTCTGCAGCTACTCAACACACATGCATACATCACACATATAAAACACACACGCAGTTAGTACATGGTTCACCATGGGCCCCTTCTCTTTTCACCTGGAAGCATGAACTGCTACAGAGGCCCTATAAGCCTAAGGCCCTCTTGACAGCAACAAGCAGATTTCCCCTTGAAGCCATATCCCATGCACCTGCCTTAGACAGGGCACACTGCTTTACTACAAATACCATGGTGCCTTATGTTACTACTTTAAGCCCCTGAACTTACCAGTCTGACCCTGCCTGTCCTGCTGGTACCCATAAGGATAATGAAGTGGCATGGCTGTGAAAGCCACCTGCTCTGGATTCCTGTGTCTAAGCCTGGGTTTCCACTCCCATGTCTTTCTATGAGGCCGGTGGAGGTTATGTTGCTGTGCCTCCATAAGAGGTAAAAAGAGGCCACTGTGCTCAATTGAATGCCAGCTCTAACAGTAGACCAAGAGCCAATGATTTCAAGACCCTGTAGAAGCTGAAAACCATGGCCAAGATGTGGAGAGATATGAGTAAATGCCATTTAAAATAGCCCATAAAGAAGGAGTAAAAACCTACAAAGCACTGAATACTAAATTTAAATAACAAGTCAGTACTGGTTACTTGTCTCATGCCATAATAAAAGTGCCTGACAAAAGCAACTCAAGGAAATAATTTGTTTTGGCTCACAGTTTAAGGGGACACAGTCCATCATGGTGAAGGACACATGGTGGCAGGCTGGTCACATGACATCTGCGGTCAGGAAGCAGAGAGAGATGAACTCTATTGTGCAGATTGCTTCTCCTTTTTACTTAGTTTGGGATGCCAGTCTACGGGACAGTACAGACCCTATTTAGGTAGTCTCTTATACAATTGTAGATCCTGTCAAGTTAACAATATTAACCACCACAAAGTCCAACATTTAAAAAGCTACTAAACTTACTAAAAAAAAAAAAATTACTGACTCTTGAGAGGGGCATGCAAAACATCCTGATGGAAGAGTATGTGATGTTTTGCCTGCTGGAAACTGTCACATGCAGGGAGCATCCTTTCATGCAGGGAGCATCCTTTGATGGATGGACTCCTTGGAAAGCTTGTGATCTTGGTCAACAAGAAGTACCTCATGTGGAGGGCATGAGGTTGGCCAATTAGAAAACACCCTTGCCGGGCAGTGGTGGCACACGCCTTTAATCCCAGCACTTGGGAGGCAGAGACAGGCAGATCTTTGTGAGTTCGAGGCCAGCCTGGTCTACAAAGTGAGTCCAGGACAGCCAAGGATACACAGAGAAACTCTGTCTCGAAAAACCAAAAAAAAAAAAAAAAAAAAGAAAACACCCTTGTGTGGACTTTTTTGGTGGGGGTATAAGTAAAAACCCCAGAAACACAGGGGGGCTTTTGCTTGGCATTGATTCTCATTACCTCTCATTGCTGCTTCGCTTCGAAATACTCCAGACAATGCTTTGCCGAATCCTGCTGCTGCCAAGACTTGCTGTGGATCGTGGCCCAGGTTGGCCCACGTTGGCCCAGGTTGGCCCGACTCCACGAGCCAGTGCCTCTTCAGCTGTCCCTGCTGGTGCTCCCCAGAACTGGTGCTGGTTTCCTGGTTAGCTCTGTTCCCGTTGCTGCTGATGCCTGTTTCGGTGTGTTGTAGGTTGGTCTGCTGGAATCCTGATGAATTTCCCCAAGGACCTACGACTAAAGAGGTCTATATCTTCTGCCTCTATTAATATCCTTTCTCCCGTACCTCCGGTCGGTGGGTTGGAAGGTGGATAGATATTAACACAAAAACAAATAAATAGTTTAAAGTATGCCTTCGGATAAGTAGTGGGCAGGAGGACTTAAACCTGAGCAATTAGTCTGCTTTCTGAGCTATTATTGATAAGGGATTGTGAAAGAACTCACATGCTGATTACAAATTCAGCAAGAACTGGGGTGGCAAGCTCTATAATGGGCCAGCCAGCAAACATCTGGACTGTTAAAACTACTCAAATAAAGTCATAGCAACCAACAGGCACTATGTAAACAAGAAGGTATGGTAAGGTTTCAAGATTTCATACTTTATTTACAGGAGCAGATCTGGATTCAGGCCACAGGTCATAGTTTATCGACACCTGACCTGGAAGTACAGATCCTTGAAGATAGTCATGCCCTGGCCCCCTTTTGGAAAAAATAACAAGCAGAGACGAGGCCTAAAGTAAGAGCAAGCCCATAAAGTAAACTCCCATAGTTACTATTTAGAATTGCATTATGTGTATGCACTAAGATGGAGCTACTGTAATTTACTTCTGTATTGATTTATGATTCGGAATAGGACCACTCAAAAATATGATGTTTCTATTGACACTCAGATCCTGTAAGAAGTTCAAGGCTTATGTGTGCAATGCCTTGGAGGCAGGAAGGCATCAGATAAGAAACTGGAATCACAGGCAGGTGTAGGTGTGAGCTGCTTGATATGAGTGCCGGGAACCAAACTTGAGTTCTCTGCAAGCCCTTCACCACTGAGCCACCTTTCCAGCCTTGAGGCTCATTTTTAGGTGCAAACCTAAAAGCAGAGAGGTGATCAGAATGTCGGAGGATCAAAATCCCTTATAGGGACTGGGATGTGTAGCTCAATTGGTGAGCACTTGCCTAGCAGGGATGAGACCCTGGGCTCCATCTCCAGTATTGCATAAATTGGGCATGGAGACACACACATGCACACACAATTAACAATAATAAATAGATTATTATCATCATCCTAGAACTTGGGAGCAGAAGGCAAGAGTCAGAAGTTCAAGCGAGTCTTAGTTACATATGAATTTGAGGACAGCCTGAGATACACAAGATGCTGCCTTAAAAAAAAAAAAACAAAACGAAATGACAAAACGCAAAAACAAACAAACATAAAATCTAGTTATGTGTATTTGAATTTTGGTTCTGCTCTGTGTGGGGCAACAGGAACAGTAGAGGGGACCCTAGCATGAGGAATGTTTCCCATGTTCAGCCTGGTACCAAGAGCTCCAGCCTCACGGACATGGAAAGTATCTAAACACTTCTTTCTACCCTAGAGACTCTGGAAGGCTTCCAGGATGAAGGAAGGGCAAGGCTGAGAGCCATGCTTGCAGAAAAGTCCTTATGCCAATCTCTGTGAGGTACAGAAGCTTGCCGGGCTAAGGAGGCATGGTTTGGGTGGAGGTGGTCCCTGGCGCTGTAGCTCTACATGGCAAGCTTCTTCAGAGGAGGTAGCTTCACCTATCTTAGGGTTTAGGGCAACAGAATTTGTCCTAGATAGAATTTTCCAAAGACAATGAAAACTAAGCTGCTAAATAAAAGTAGTTAGCTGGGAATGGTGGCAAAGCCACACCTCCTAAATCTTCCAAACAGTGACACCAACTGGGAACTAAGTGTTGAAATAGCTGAGCTTATTATAGAGGAACATTTAAATAACCACACACCTTGTCTTAGTCAGGGTTTCTATTGCTGCAATGAAACACCGTGACCAAAAGAGCAAGTTGGGAAGGAAAGAGTTTATTCAGCTTACACTTCCACAGCACTGTTCATTACTGAAGGAAGTCAGGACAGGAACTCAAACAGGGCAGGAACCCAGCTGGAGAGGCATGAGCTGTATGCAGAATCCATGGAGGGGTGCTGCTTCCTTGCTTGCTCCCTGGGGCTTACTCAGCCTGCTTTTTCTTTCTTTCTCTCTCTCTCTCTCTCTCTCTCTCTCTCTCTCTCTCACTCTCTCTCTCTCTCCTTCCTTCTTTCTTTTTGTTTTTTCAAGACAGGATTTCTCTGTGTATCCCCGGCTATCCTGGAATTCACTCTGTAGACTGGGCTGGCCTTGAATTCATCAACCTGCTTTCTTATAGAAGACAGAGACCAAGAGCCCAGGGGTGCCCTATCCACAATGGGCTGGGCCTTCCCTCACTGATCACTAATTAAGAAAATGCCTTGCAGCTAGATCTTATAGAAGCATTTTCTCAATTGAGGCTCCTTCCTCATGACTAGCTTGTGTGAATTTGGCATAAAACCAGCAAGTACACCCCAAACAGTGTCACCAATGGAAACCAACTGCTCAAATATCTGAGCCTATGGTAGAGTAAGGGGCATTCTCAGTGGTTAACAGTACTGGTTGTTCTTCCAAAGGACCCCGATTCTGTAACCGAACTTTTTAATTATTATTTAACACTTATTTATTTATTACTATTGTAAGACTGTAAAATATAATGAATACATGGCCTTGTTGTCCTCTGTGGTGAGACCCTGACCTCACTCCTTCTGGAAACCTTCCACAGAACTCAGTCCTTGAAAATATCAAAGCTTACATAGCTGGCTGGTCTGTTCAGACTCCCCACTTGCGTCACCACCTAACTTAACATACTCTTTGTTCCTTTGTCACCACCTATGGCTGTTGCCTGGCCAGCTAAAAAAAGCTACTCCTTGGTGTCCCCACCTTTTTGTAGCCGCTTGTGTATTTAAAGGGCCTGAGAGCCATTTTACGGGGTTCATTCCTCTACGGGGGAGTCGAACCCTGGCGCGTCAGCTTAAATAAACCTCTTGTCTATTACAGTGAATCGGGGGGGGGGCATTGGTAGTCTCTGGGCGTCAGGATTCGGGGAGCCCCCTCGCAGGTTCAACACTATATTCACTTATAACAAACACCAACAATTTCTTAACTATTAATCCTATAAATTCCTACAACCCCTTTAACCTATCCACTAAACCTACTGATAATTATTTTTCTAACCTTTTAGAATGATACAGTCTCTGGGGCAGGTCCTCAGTCATCAGGAACATAGTCTTTGTTGTAGATTCTTTAACGCACTTAGCAGTCCTTTTTTCTGGATCTCTCAGATGCAGGTTCGTCAGGGTAAATTGGTTATTGTAGTCTCACCTTAAATAAGGCTTGATGCTTTCTTCTCTCTGGGAGACCCCAGCCCCTTCGCATCAACAACTCTGCCATTCTACTTCAGAGTCCTTAAAGCCAGCCACAGTTTCCTTTAGGCCACTGTTCAGACAGATCAAACCCCTCTAGGCAAAAGCTGAGCCACAGGGTTTAGTCCTTGGCCTTTTGGTGTCTTGCTCAGCTTTCTTTGCTCACCAGCTTCTTTCTGCCTCAGGGAGATCTGGCAAATGATGGCCAGCACTTTTTTCAGCAGGACTCTCAGAGCTCTCTAGCATCAGGGGCCTCTTCTCCTTTTGGGCTCCATGCACTGTCCTTAAATAGGAGGAACTCTGTTTCAGCTTAATTTGGGCTCTGCCCACTTAGCAGCTGAAAACAATGTCAGGCCAGATACTTTGTTTCTTTAAGTCCATTAAGTCTTTCCTGTTTTTCTGACAACCTTGTTTTTCAGTCCATTGAGTATTTCCTGTTTTTCTGACAACCTTGTTTTTCAGTCCATTGATTATTTCCTGTTTTTCCTGACTTCAATGTTGAGAGAAGGTCTAATATTGTTTCTGATACATTGAATTCAATGCTGAGATCTGGTTACCTTCTGAGGCATTCTCTTGATTGGTTAATAAAAGTTGCTTATGGCCAATTAGCTGGGCAGAAAGAGTATAGGAAGGCGGGACTTCCTCAGATCAGCAGGAATTCCGCACACACACAGACTCTTGCCCCTTTCCGCCGGGAGACACAGAAGGAGAAAGACGTCTGGAGAAGTCTGGAAGGTACTCACAGACACATGTTGGTTTGGGGTTAACTTAGAGTAGCTAATTGAGAGTCTGCCCAGCTAAGGGCTAAGCGTTAAAATATTAAAAGGTCTTGGTGTGTTTAATTATTGGGGAAAAGACTGCGGCGGCTTATAGGCCCTCAGTCCAAGCAGTCCCAGGCTGTTGGATTCCCAGACTCCCCTTGAGCCCAGGCAAATCTCCTGCCAAGCCGCCGGTAATTCTACCGGCCTAATTTAACAACTTATATTAATAAACAGAGTTTAGGTTATAGGTGGTGTAGGCCACCTTTGGTCCCGGGGCTCTTTCTCCAGGATAAGTTAGGCAACTGGTGAAGGCACTCAGGCCAGGCCGCCTGCTCCTTTGCCAAGCCGCCGGCTACTCTGTCAGCCACTTTGCTGGCCTAATATTACAGTTTATACTTACTAATAACTACATTAATTAATTAATTTGCAGTTTTCACTTCAACCTTGTTTTTCAGTCTATTTTTTTTTTTTTTTTTTTGGTTTTTCGAGACAGGGTTTCTCTAGTAGCCCTGACTGTCCTGGACTCGCTTTGTAGACCAGGCTGGCCTCGAACTCACAGAGATCCACCTGCCTCTGCCTCCCAAGTGCTGGGATTAAAGGCGTGCGCCACCACCACCTGGTGTTTTTCAGTCTATTAAGTCTCCTGTTTGTTTCCTGTTTTTAGTCCACATGCTGATAATGATCTTCATGCCCCGAATTAAGAGACAGTATCAGAAACCCCTATATATCTTCTAAATCTAATTTAATTTATCTAACTCCCTACATGATTCAATCCTCGGCAACAACACAGTGGCTCACAACCACCTGTAACTGCAACCCTAGGTATCCAAAGCTCTCTTCTAGCCTCCGTGGGCACTTCGTGCATACTGTATACAGACATACACGCAGACAGTATACCCATATATGTAAAAAATTTTAAAAGGTTAAAAAATCCAGTGAGGAACCAGTTTCAGTGAGAGACTTCGTCTCACACAAAAAAAATAAGGTGTGGAGTGATTAGAGAAGACACCCAGTGTCATCCTGCAGCCTCTGCCCACACATGTGCATACACAGACATGTACACACATGTACAACATACTCTCATAAAAGAAACAGCAGGCTGGGCGTGGTCACAGCTTTAATCCCAGCACTCGGGAGGCAGAGGCGGGTGGATCTCTGTGAGTTCAAGGCCAGGACACCAGGGCTGTTACACATAGAAACCTTGTCTCCAAGAAAAAAAAGAAAGGAAGGAAAGAAGGAAGGAAAGAAATAGCAGGGGTATCTGGTAACAGATCTGTCACTGCACAAGAAGCAGTGAACTAAAGAAAATGACAGCTTATGGCAAGGACACATGTGGAAGAGGGTATGAGATGCTCTGATTACAGTGAGTGTAGCACTAGGGTCCTCAGGAAAGAGAGAGAGAATGAGGCATAAGCAGCATTGAGGAGTGGCTGAATGTTTTCCAAAACCAACACCACATAGCCACACTCAGGTTCAAGAAGTGTTACTGTTCTAGTTGGGACCCTGAACTTGGGAGGGCGGAGCCTAAAAATGAAGTGGACTAAAGTCTCATGCAATAGCCAACTTTATTCATAGCATCAGAAAATTTGCATTCTGAGGGTATTCTTGAGTTAAGCAATGTCATATGAGCAAAGGTCACTGAGTTCAGACTTCAAGCTGTGTGCTGTTTCTAGGACAGCATATGCTTAAAAACATCATTTGAATAATAATGGGTAAAGAGGATGGGTAATCTAAACTAAGGCCACAGCTAGAATTCCACCTATGAAGGCACGAAAGCACATTCCAAGAACAACCCGTGTTATGGAGGGATAGAAGTTACAAGACTCTTGTCTTCTTTACTTGGAGTTTTCTCACAAGGTCTCAGAAATCTCACACAGCCACATTCATGGACCGTTCATGCCAACAATAGAAAAAGAAGGGTGAAATCATCTCCAAGCCAGGCCTGCTAATCCCAGCCACAATGGAGGCTGAGCCAGAGGCAAGTACAAGGCCAGCCTAGATACAGAGTGAATTGAAAGCCAGCCTAAGGCACAAGGTGAGTTCAAGGCCAGTCTAGGTACAGAGTGAGTTCAAGGCTAGCCTGGATAATTTAGCAAAACTGTCTCAAATTCAACAATGAAAAAAACTTTGAGGCCATAACTCCATGGCAGAGCATATGCCTAGCCTATGCACGGCTGTGGGTTTGAGTCTCAGTGGTGCACACACAAAAAGAAATAACAAAGGCCTGGCGTAGTGGCGCACGCCTTTAATCCCAGCACTCAGGAGGCAGAGGCAGGCGGATCTCTGTGAGTTCAAGGCCAGCCTGATCTACAAAGCGAGTCCAGGACAGCCAGGGCTACACAGAGAAACCCTGTCTCGAAAAACCAAAAAAAAAAAAAAAAAAAAAAAAGAAAAAAA
>CAJQZJ010000520.1:3821700-3848059 GCA_907164525.1 Lophiomys imhausi | reverse complement strand
ACACACACACACACACACACACACACACACACACACACACACACACATATATAAAATAAATCTTTAAGGGGAAAAAAGCAAATCAAGGGTATTATCAGGCAAAAAGGCAGAATGGGCTGTCAAGAGGAAGTCAGGAAGTTGAGTCAGAAGGATAGATTCTCCAAGCCCATGTAAGAAGCAAGGTAAGCCAGAATAGCAGAGGTAGGCACAGATTCCAAGCAAGGAGAGGCATAGAGGAGAAACGGAAAGAAACCTCAAAGATACAAACTGACAACAGCAGTAAGGTCCAGGGAAGCAGTTAAGTCAGAGTTAAGCAACTCTCCCTTCAGCCCATTCCCACTCTTGCTTATGTCTTTGCTTCTCCGACTCCTTTGAGAAGCACACAGACATGCAGAAGTCCACAGAGGCCAGAAGAGGGCACCAACAACTAATGTAACACACTAGAACTGGTATTAAAGACAATTAAGAGTTATTATGAGGATGCTGGGGACCTGAACCACCATCCTCTGCAAGAACAGCAAGTGCTCTTAACCACTGAGTAATCTCTCCAGTCTTCCAAAATATTTTTTTTTTTTGGTTTTTTGAAACAGGGTTTCTTTGTACCCTTGGATATCCTGGAACTCACTCTGTAGACCAGGTTGGCCTCAAACTCACAGAGATCCACCTGCCCATGCCTCCCAAGTGCTGGGATTAAAGGCGTGCAGCAACTCACCCAGCCATCCTCCAAAACCTTACATCCTTACAAAGACCTAACTTTGCTTCATAAAAAATTAATAGTAAATAAATACCAGGTTTAAAATACAGGCAGAGGCAGGTGGGTCTTTGTGAGTTCGGGGCCAGCCTGGTCTACAAAGCAAGTCCAGGACAGCCAGGGCTGTTATACAGAGAAACCCTGTCTTGAAAAACCAAAAAACAAACAAACAAACAAAAAAAAGGGATGATGCCAGGTGTGTGCACACACCAGAAATTCTAACACTTGGGAAACTGAGGTAAGAGGATTTCAAGTTTGAGACTGCCTAAGAAGTGACCTAGTAGATAGGATAGGATAAGATAGGCAAACAGGTGGGTAGGTAGACAGACAGACAGACAGACAGATAGATAGATAGATGGATAGACAGACTGCTTGCCACAAATGCATGAGGCCCTGTGTCTGATCCCCATGACCTTGTAAACTGGATATGATAGCACACATCTATAATCCCAGCATACAAGGTGGAGGTCATCCTTGGCTACACACATCAAGATCAAGGCCAACCTGAGCTACATGAGACCTTGCCTCAAGAGAGGGGAGGGAGAAAGCAGAGAGACAAAGAAAAGGAGGCAAGAAGGCTCACAGGGCAAAGATGATAACCCGGGTTTGATCCTCGGACCCATGTGGAGGAAGCAAAGAACCATGTCTTCCCTGCAAGTTGGTCTCTGACCTCCACAACTGTGCCACCACAAGCCACGCCTTATAAATAAACACATGTTAGCCGGGCGTGGTGGCGCACGCCTTTAATCCCAGCACTTGGGAGGCAGAGGCAGGCGGATCTCTGTGGGTTTGAGGCCAGCCTGGTCTACGAAGAGAGTCCATGACAGCCAGGGCTGTTACACAGAGAAACCCTGTCTCGAAAAAAAAAACAAAACAAAAACCAAACAGACAAAAATAAATACATACATACTACATGAAAAAAAGATATTTTTTCAAAGACAACACAAAGTAAGCTGATTTAAACAGAAATGTGTAAGGGGTTTAATTTTACTAATAAAGTCAGAAGACACAAGTGGCAATGCTCATGTCATAAACAAATTTGAATAGCAGCTTTCCTCAAAGCCACTCCCCCAATCAGTGGACAGTCTTCCTGATGTCATAAACTGCCCATTGTGACCCTCCCATTCTGTCCCTTGACAACACAGGGCATCTTAGCCCCTCGAGTCAAAGCGTATATAGCCTACTAACTTCACCTCCTTGGAAGCTATTGTCTTGGGCTCTTGTATCTGCCTGAGTTAACTTCTCTGGTTTGCTGGCTTTCTCTGCATAGCTATTGCTGACAGAACTTGAAGAGTAAGAATTCCACTCCAGAGTCCCAAGACCCAAAACCTGGCAGAAGTCAGTACAATCTTTCTTACAAAAAGACTTCCTTGAGAGGTGTCATTTCTACTTTGGGCAACAGGACACCTGGCTTCAAGTCAACTCCCCAATGGAGCCAGAATCCATAGAAATTTGTCCTTACAACCCTCACCACCGAATCCCACTCAACATATTCCAGTACCATCTGGCATCGTGCAGGAAGAACCCCAAGAAAGCCAAAAAGATGGCCAGCTGTAAATACAATGCCTGCCATGTGGTCCCCATCAGAAAGCTGGCTGAATATGAAGCTACTTGTGTCAACAGCTCTCTGGAGAAAGAGGACACTTTGGGCCCTCTGCAAGTTAGTCTCCCACAGCCACAGAAAGAGGACACACTACAAGTCAATTGGCTTCCCAACTCTGATATATGGAATGTTGACAGTACCAACTGTCACCCAATGTTCGCTCTTAAGAGTTTTGTTCCCCAGAAACTTGTGAAAGTGACACACAAGAGTCACAGGGAGGAGACCAACCCTCAGAAGATCCTCAGACCAGGACCAAGAGGGAAAACCTCTAGCAGGAGGAAGAGGATTCTCAAATGCGTGGATGGACGTGCATCTCATCAGAATAAAAACCTGCAAAGTAACTGGCCCAGCTATGCTGATTGTTCCAAAAAAATCTTAGGAAGAGCGGTGGAGGTGGGGTTTATAACACAGGTGAGAAAGTTGAACCATCTTCCATGGGGAACAGTAGTATGAAGATGATTAATACACACAGGCTTTGATGAAGTCATTCTACATCTAAAACTTCATCCTGCAGGGACAGCCACATGCAGAAAACAGGTTGAGTACAAAGTTATCCAGCATGGTGTTATTTATAGCACCGACTTAACCCATAAGGAGGGCCTAGCTAAGGAAATTATGTTGCAATTTTACAAATGAGAGAACCGTACTATTATGAACCAGGTATAGAAACTGTACAGATGTGGAAAGCTGGGTATTGCTTGTTCAGGAAAGTTTATAGATAGGCTCGGCCCACCTTGCAGTCTCTCTGGCAGTTACTTGGTACTATAGCATGGAAGCAGCCAGAGATAAGACCTAAGCCAATGACCCAATGTTCCAATAAAACTGTCTACACAAAGTGGGAGGCTAGATTTGGTCTATATAGTGGAATATAGATTGCCAGATCCTGAGTTTAACTGATAAAAAGCAAGCCTAGAGTAATCTACATTACAGTATGCCATTTTACTGTGCTTGTGTTTGAATGGTATACACAGAATACAACAGGTCCGTCCACAGTCCACAGGTTTAAATGGTTACCACCTGATCCTTATAGAAAGACTTTTCTCCCTAGAAACTAATACCAGTAGCCTCAAGGGAAGACATCTCCATTCTTCACCTGTACAAACATATGAACTTGTTATATGGCTAAACAAAACAAAAACACTTAAAAAAAAAAAAGTCAAAAGCCAAAATTAGGTTTTCTGTAAGTTTTCTTGGGTTGGTTCCCCATAGACCCCCAAGACAGGGTTTCTCTGTGTAACAAGCCCTAGCTGTCCTGGAACTCACTCTGTAGACCTGGCTGGCCCTGAACTCGGAGATCCACTTGCTTCGAGTGCACCACCACTACCCAGCTGGTTTTCTAAGTTCTTAAAGAAGAAATCTTTATTTCAGAGACACCGTTTTAGCTGGCTGAGAACTAACCATATAGGCCAGTTGACCTTGAACTCTGAAGTGAGCTTCCTGCTTCTGCTGGGATCACAGGTGTCCCACCACCCAGATTAGGAGCAAATCTTTCTTTTTTTAAAAGCATAACTTGAATACACTCTACACCACTCTTCACCTCTTCATCGGTTTCCATAAAGTTGCCCTTCTCCCCAGAGACACGGAGTTCTGTCTGGTGAAATTACTCAGTGGGAAAAGACACACAAGCCTACTGACCTGAGTTCAGTCTCCAGATCCCACATAAAGGAAGAGAATCAATTCCACATGTCCCCTGACCTCCGTATGTGCACTTTACGCAGGGGTCCCCGAATCACATATCCAGTATTTTAAGATTTTTATTTCTGCATGTATGTTTGTGAATGCATGCCAGGTATCAGAAGATGCTCCTGGAGCTGGAGTTAGTGTTCTCTGGAAGAACAAGTGCTCTTAACCACTGAGCCATCTCTCCAGCCCCTAACAAAAAAAATTAAAGTTAACAAAAATTTAAGTGCACTAACTAGATAGCTACCACATGGGAAGCCAGGGGAAGTAGTAAAGGGAATAGTTAGGTAAGGCCAGAAAAAAATATCTAGTCTGGTGTGAGTTATGAGATAAATAGGCCATCAATAACAGTTTACTATCATCTCTTGTATATAAATGGAACCTACCATCTTACTCTTATTTAGTGCTGGAGATAGACCCAGGGCTTTGCACACACTACCACCTGCCTACACTTTTGACCTATACTTTTATGTAAACTTAAGTCTTTTTTTTTAGGTTTTTCGACACAGGGTTTCTCTGCGTATCCCTGGGTGTTCTGGACTCACTTTGTAGACCAGGCTGGCCTTGAACTCAGAGATCCACCTGCCTCTGCCTCCCTAGTGCTGGGATTAAAGGTGTGTGCCACCACGTCCAGCAACTTAAATCTTTTATAATCAAGTTTAAATACATATGTTAAATGTAACATGACATCTTGGGTTGAATACAGAAACAAAAACTGGTGAAATTCAAATGAAACCTGGAGTTTTGTGGATAGTCTTACACCAGCCATTCTTTTGTTTTTTTGTGAAATACACCGCTACTTGCTGAGATGTAGATGGTGGAAAGCAGGGTGAGGTTTTGGGAAGTCGTTACACGACTGTGGCAAATCTGTGCATTTAAAATCTGAAAGTAAAAAGTTTAAGAGCAGAGTGAAGGTCATAGGATGGAACAGTCTCTGCACAACCTGGTCTGGGTTGAGCCCCAGTACTGTCACCTGATGCTGGGTTTGGCAAGTTGCCATCAGCTGTTGTCAGTAGGGCAATGAGCTCATGACTATACAGGACTGAGTGGTTCAGCAAACTTGGTCTAGGGAAGTTCTCCCTGAATGCCAACACAGTAACGGCACTGTTCAGCCGTCTATGCCATTCCTCCTCCAGGTGAAGTCTCACCCACAAACCCTCGAAACAAGTCTCCCTCACTGCAGGCTGGCCCAAACCCAGATTCCAGCCACCAGCTGTAGCCTAGGCCTACTTCAGCCTTTGCCCTGTCCCTAAAGAACTGGGAGACTGCAATTCTGCTATATAACAAACTATCCCAGGGGCTGGAGAGATGGCTCAGAGGTTGGGAGCATTGACTGCTCTTCCAGAGGTCCTGAGTTCAATTCCCAGCAACCACATGGTGGCTTACAACCATCCACAATGAAATCTGGTGTACTCTTCAGGCCTGCAGGTATACTTGCAGACAGAACACTGTATCCATAATAAATGAATAAATCTTAAAAAAAAAAAAACTATCCCAACTTAGTGGTTTAAAATAAGGACTGATGGCTTCCTCAAAGTCTGTGACCAGCTAGTGTGGGTTTTATCAGGAGAGGCTAGGTAGTTAGGGCACTCCCAAGCCTGGGGTCTTGGTGACAGCTGGAATCCTCCACCTCCTTCAGTGGAGGACCATTACTTGCATTTAACCACAGGCCTCAGTTTTTCATCTTCACCTTGAGGCTGTGTTATATATAGCCCACCATCTGGATTTTGTTGGCTCACCCCTGCCCAACTTTCAGTGTTCCTACTCCTACATTCACATCCTGCTTCTAGAACTGAGTTTAACACATTAGCCTAGGGAGACATCAGCTCTGGATGGATCCAACTGATGGAGGCCACAAAGCCTCACTACAGCTGAGGTCCCTCCAAACTCACTGACAGCTGGATCCTTGACCTAAGTGATAATAGGTCCTCCCATCCCCAGTGGGCCCTTCCTCTGGATAGCTCCTGAGAACAAGACCAGAGAAAGGAAAAGGCATTGGGGTGGTGAGCCTGGGATCTCTTAGGCCAGCTCATCAGCATATGGAAAGACTTCCAAGGGCCTGGGTCCCTCTCTGAAGTCTTTAGACCCAACAATCTACAATCTATAGCTCCAGGCGGTAGCAGGCAGCCAGAAGTCTTGGTGGGAACCTCTGGAAACAAGGCAGCTTAGGCCTCTTTGCCAGGGAAGCGGACAGGACAGTCTTTTATGGCAAAGAGACAGAGAAAGGTGACACTATGATGGTTGCTACTTATTGTCAGCTTGGCTGACATTTAGAAACCACATTTGGGTGTGTCTCTAAGGAAATTCCAGAGGCCTAAAAGACCCACCCTAAATGCAGGTGGCACCACCCCACAGAGAGACCAGGCAGCATGAGGAGAAAGCCGGGCAAACACCAGCAGCCTTCACCCTCTGCTTCCTGATGGCCTCCCTCCTGCCACCATGCCTTCTCTAGCCCTGAGCACGAGCCTGTGTAGCTCCTTCCCTCAAGTGGTTTTTTAGTCATAGCAGTGAGAAAAGGTCTGACAGGCACAGGAGTGAGGCAGGGGCAGCCCAGTGACAACCTCGCTGAGCAAGGGACTCAAACACACAGGTTGTAGGAGGCAGAGTGGGAAAGGCAGGGCCTGTCTCATCCTTTGCATAAGAACAGGGAAGTGTCTGAACTCTACTGTGCCAGCTCAGTCATGGCTTCAGGTGTTATCTCTCGTCCTATTGGAGAGGATCTGCCTCAAGTCTCCCTTGCAATCAGGACTAAGTATAGGCCTCCCACAGGTCAGTCCAACCTCCAACGCAAGCTACTTAAAACACTTCTTCAGCTAGAAATCAGGCTCCCTTTTCAGCGATGGCCATGTTATACCCCCTGAACCTAACCAAGGGAGGCAACAGCCCTGGCAGCTGCCGCCACTTTAGGATATAGGGTCCTAGGACTGGGCAGCCTTCTCACATTGGCCACCAGAGTTATAAGGTTCTGTCAGCCTTCTCATTTATCAATGGTCTTACCTAAGGGCTGGCTCAGCTTGAGGCAGCTGCTCCTTGGAGGCCACAAAAGCCATCTATGGCCCAAGCCAAGTATGATACAACTCTGATACATTAAGACAAAGCTGAATGCACCATTCCAACAGGCTCTCTGAAGCCAACTCCATCCACCCACTCCCAACTTTCACCCCACCCCAGAGTTCTTGGGAGCTTTGCAGACATACCCACTGGGCAAAGCTGTACCCCTGAGGACAAAGGTCCAAATGCCTATATATCAGGAGAAAGTCACCGAGAGGCTTCAAGCAAGACCCAGAGGGCTAAGTCAGGGCTGCAAAGGGAGAATGAATTTTATTGTGAGAAAATGTACCAACAGGGGATGAGAAAAGGAGCACCCCTAGCCATGTCCCCCATCCTAAGCAGGGGTCCGAGATAAGCCCAGGCCTGATGAGAGCTTGGGAGATCCTAACAGGGCTCCTTGTGGCATTGGGGACAGGACAGGCAGGTACAGGAGTGAGACTCTGTTGTTAGCACCAGGAACTTCCCAAAGCTAGACCTGGGGAAAGGATATAGTATGCCACCTGAGTAGTCTGAGGGGTTGGCAGCAGAAGACTTCCTGAAGCTGCTCACTTGAATGTAACTTTAACATGCACTTCACCCACCCCCTCCCCCCACCTAGCTCCTGTAAACATGAGAGCAGGCTTGTGCTCTCCAAGCACTTCAGGACAGAATGAGGGTCCGAGATGTGTGGCTGGGCTTCAGGTGGCCCAGGAGCTGCCGGGCTTTCTCTTGCATGAAGAGTTGGTCTTTGGTGCCCCCGCAGGCCACCATCTTCCAGGCGCTGGTCATCTGAGAGAAGGTGAGAGTGTTAGCTCTGTACAAACCCTGTGAGGACATTTCTAGGGCCCTCCCTCTAGATGTTGGAGGCCAGTCTGTGCTCCTTGAACTTTCTGTGGTGGACGTGAGGAAGTCCTGCTTCATCCGTGGGACATAACAGTAAAGCAGGAGGCTGAGACCAGGAAAAGAGGGCAGCACCTGTGTGCAGCCTCCTCAGAAACCAGCCAAGCAGATGAGGACACTGGGATGCAAAGGCCCAGGCCAGCTGCCGTCAGGAACAAAAGAGCAACTAAGAAAACCTAACCCAGATAATGACCTAGTGACAGGTAAGTCCAGGCCTCAGGAAGGAAATGGGCTGGGGGAATCTTTCTAGGTGAGGTCAGAATGGCTTCCCATAGGAAGTCAGCAGGACAGTCTGGTCCTGCGATGAAAAGGCAGCAACCTGTTTACAGCAAGCACTCACAGGGGCAGGGGCTGGAATGTGGCTCCGGGGCTTCTGAGCGGCCACCACCTTCTCTGGTTTGGCCTGTAGGAAACCCTGGTTGAGCAGACTATCATCCTCTTTGATGCCTGGCAGGGCAAAGCTGGAGGAGCTGGAGGGGACCCTGGTTGGCTGAAATCAAAACCAAGCGAGTCACCTTTCTGAAGATCTTTGCAAGGAGAAAACAAAAACAAGAACACCACCACCTGGTATCCTGGTACCACCCAGGCTGCTGAGATCTGGAGCAGGATGTAGCACTGTAAGCGGCAGTTCCCTTTTAGAGTCTAGATGAGCTCCCTTAATCTTTTTTACTTAAAGGATTAAAGGAGGATCTGTGAACTGCTCATTTCAGAGCACAGCAATGGGAGCTCCTGTCACATGAGGACCAAGCTTCCTGGTACAGAAATACCCACAAGCATCAACTGGGATGAGCCATGGAGCCATAAAGCACTCTGTTCTACTCAATGCCTTGCCTTCCACTCGGGGTTGGGGGGCACAGGCTCATTACTTCCCATACCCTTCTCCACAGCAGAGCTCACACCCAGAGTGGGTGAGGCCCTGGGCCCAGGAGTGGTGGCGCACACCTTTGATCCCAGCAGAGGCGGGTGGATCTCTGGGAGTTCGAGGTCAGCCTGGTCTACAAAGGGAGTCTAGTACAGCCAGGGATAGACAGAGAAACGCCACTTCAAAAAACCGCAAACAATCAATCAATCAATCAATCAATAAAAAGAAGTACCTTAAGCAGAGGCAGCCAAAGGTCTGAATGAAGGGCAGGGTTCCCTAGACAAAAGCTTTTCTAGAAGGACAACAGCCCTACCTGTAAGAGCTGCCTAGCAACTGATATCCTTCACTCTCCCACCCTGTCCTCACTGCCTCTCTACTGGTGCCAGGTGTCTCCCAAAGGAAATTCCAATTCCCCAAACTTCAAAAGGCTGTCCAAATACCCAGAAGTGAGCTCAACTTCAACCCAGACTATAGAAGGATTTCTGGCAGATAGACAAACGCCGGCGCTCCTTAGGAGCTTGTGAAGCCTGTTCCCCTCTAACATAAGGAATCTTTTTCCCTTCCCTCTGACAGACAGGCATCATACCTGTGCTGCCTATCAGCATATCAAACCTCATGATGGCCTCCAGGCTCCCTCAGTTTCTTGAGTAACTGTTACACATTTCAAAGCTCTTCTTCTCATCTCCTCCCCTGACCTCCTGGCAGTCGCTCATTCTCCTGCTAACCATGCTAACTCTAGACACCCTGGTCATGTCATGTCTGCTGACCATGTTCAGTCCACGTTCCCTCTGCTTTGGATTCATGTCATGTCTGCTGACCACATTCAGTCCACGTTCTCTCTGCTTTGGATTCCAGATGCCTCTGAAGGCTGTTCTCTCTCTCATCTACAATAAAAACTTCCCCAAAACCACACCACGGCGGAGCAGTCGTGTCATCAGTTTATACACCAGGTCAAGCCAGGCCACATCCCATCGGTCGCAAGGGACCAGCAGCACAGCATCTGGGCTCTTAAAGGCAGTGAGTTCTGCCGGGCGGTGGTGGCGCACGCCTTTAATCCCAGCACTTGGGAGGCAGAGGCAGGCGGATCTTTGCAAGTTCGAGGCCAGCCTGGTCTACAAAGCGAGTCCAGGACAGCCAGAGCTGTTAAACAGAGAAACCCTGTCTCGAAAAAAAAAAAAAGGCAGTGAGTTCTATGCCCACAAGAACGAGGCTGGCCTGCAAGCCAGACAGTAGCCGCTCAAGGTTATAAGCCTCAACACACATGGTTGACACTCAGTGAGAAGGGTGGTGCTGGGCACCCACAATGTCCTAGCAATACTTGCCAACTTCCCCAACACTGAGCTCAATTGAAGAACCAGAAATGTGCTCCACCTAAAGGGTCCTCTCCAGGACTAGTCAGCTCCAAAGGAAGAAGGTCCCTGAAGACCTGTGAGGCAGGTGGTCACTGTCAGCCCCTTACCGAGGACAGAGCTTTGGGCAGTGTAGACGGCATGAGCCTCCCGTCTTCATCCATAATGTCAAGAGCCAGGGACTTTCGGACTTTCTTGACAGGGCTTCGCCGCAGCTGAGGGTTCGGAAGGAAAAGAATGGTTAGCAGCAGCCATCAGGTCCCCATGGCCAAGCACCTTGGTGACCACAGTCATATTATAAGGACTTCCGAGAGTGGAGCCTTCAAGGGCCAACTAGCAGGTCTTTCTCTGGGGATACGGAAGCCCGGGAGCCACCACTAGACTCTGACCCAGCTTCAATGCCTAGCTTTGACTAACATCTCTCCCTAGGGAGAGCAGTTTAGGAAAAAGCACAAAAACAAGGAGAGATCTGAAGTGGCCGCCCGTGGCTAGAAGCACTATAGGCGGTGCAAGGAAAGGGAGCAGACCCTGAGTTTGGCATCTCCCCCGGGTCCCTGTGAATCCCACCTCACCTGATGAATCCCCAAAGCTGCTTTCATGGCCAAGGTACCCACCCTGACCCTTACTAGCTTACTCTGACTACCATCTGAAAGGAACCCCTCGAATCTGTCCCCTCCATCCCACATGACTTCAGATGGCCATGAGGTGTGTGCTGCATACCTGTCTTCTCCATCCACTGAGCTCTGCGAGTCTCACCTGACCACTACTGCACCCACCACCCACAGCCAAGCTCCCTTCAGAATGGTCCATTCACAGCATTGGATGAATGAGCCCATCACTCACAGCACAGGAGGGGCCAGGTAAGAAGCCAGAGCCCCTCTGAAAGGCGCACTCCAATAAGACACTTCTGAGTGGCAGAGGTAAGGATCTCTTGCCCCACAGCCACTCACCCCGGGCTTTCTTCTCTGCTTCTCAGGTCTCACATCATCCTCGAAGATGAGCTCAATGCCAGCCTCAGAGCGTAGCACTTCCTTCAAGTCCTCTTCCAGGTGTGGAGTCTGGGGCTGTGGGAGAGGCAAGGGTGATTCTCATAAGGCCCACTCAGGCTGTGTAGGTCTAAGAGAGGTAAACGGCACCAGGGAAGCAAAGAAAGGAGCCTGTGCCAGGACACTAACCTCCTCACATGCTTGTTCATAGCCCTGTGCGGCGATTTTCATGTACAGAGTGGAAAAGCAGGCTTATACCAAGAGCCTGACTCAAGCCATAACAGTTGTCAGAACTTGTGATGCCAAGGCAGGAGGAATTAGCCTGTGCAAGTTCAGGGACAGCCTGGGGTGCTGGTTAGTAGTTTCCCATTAACTTGACACAAACTAGAGTCATCTGGGAGGAGGGAACCTCAACTGAGAAAATGCTCCCAATCAGACTAGGCTGTAGACCAATCTATGTGGACATTTTCTTTTTAGGTTTTTCGAGACAGGGTTTCTCAGTATCCTTGACTGTCTTGGACTCACTTTGAAGACTAGGCTGGCCTTGAACTTATATAGAGATCCGCCTGCCTCTGCCTCCTGAGTGCTGGGATTAAAGGTGTGCGCCACTTCATCCGGACTGTGTGGACATTTTCTAGATGTGAGAGGGTACACTGTGGGCTATGCCCCACTTGGGCAGGTGGTCCTGGAGTGTATAAGAAATCTGAGCGGGGCTAGAGAGATGTTTCAGCGGTTAAGAGCAGTGACTATTCTTCCAAAGGACCCAGGTTCAAATCCCAGCACCCACATGGCAATTCATAGCTGTCTGTAATGGCTGAGTGTGGTAGCACACACCTTTAATCCCAGCACTCGGGAGGCAGAGGCAGTTGTATTTCTGTGAGTTCCAGGACGGCCAGGGCTGTTACACAGAGAAACCCTGTCTCAAAAAACCAAAAAAAAAAAAAAAGAAAAGAGAAAAAGAAAACTGAGCAAGCCATAGGAGCAAGCAAATATGCAATATTTCTCCATGGCCTCCACATCAGTTCCTGCCTCCAAGTTGCTGACCAGGTTTCTGCCCTGACTTCCCTCAGTGATGGAATTACAACTGTAAGCTGAAGTAAATCCTATCTTCCTTAAGTTGCTTTTGGTCACAGTGTCGTACCAAAGCAAAAGAAACCTAGATCACTGGACTTGATAAACAAAAGTTATCTTACAAACCAAAGAACATGCTCCTGTCCTTGTTCCACACTAAGTGAGACACTAGTGTGTCCATTTCCATCGCTCAGGCCCAAGAGCTCCAAGCAACCTCTCTTCCCTCAGGCAGCAAAGACTAGTAGAGACAGAGTGAGCTCCTGATAGTGAAAGGGCATAGTGACACTTCAGATGTCACACAAGGAGTCCCTACGCACTAAGAACAGTTCCCAAGATGGGCAGGCAACCTGCAGCATTCCAGCTGGGCGGACAGTAAAGGGAAGAGTTAACTAGCACTCATATCTCTGCCACATGTACCAGTCCCTGGGGACTTCACCTAACTCAACCTTGGCTGCCCCTCCCTGCAGTGCAGACTGGCTTACCACCTCCTTGACTCAGCAATCTTGAGGGCTGGATTATAGGAATGGACCAACATAACTGGCTTCTAGCCTTTTTAATAAAAAGAAAAAAAAAGGGGGGGGGTCTCATTGTTGTTCAGGCTAGGCTCAAACTTGCTAGGGAGATTATGACCTTGAACTTTTGATCTGTCTGCCTCTTCCATCTGCCAAGTACTGACTGGTATTAGAGTTGTGTGTCACCTGTCCTAAAATTTCCCCAAGATACGACTACCTTCACTAGCAGCCAGTGTCTGCCTGCATAGCACACTGAAAGGACTCAGGAAATGCAGGTGAGGTGACAGGCAGAAGTTGTATCAGAATATGGAGACACACACCCACCAAAAAAGGCTCATCAACCCATGTTAGATGAATCCACCCCAGAGGCTCACAGCAACCAAGGTACATACCAAGGGCTTCAGTGGTCCATATTTCTCCAGGGCATTCTTGAATGGGGTTGGCGTGTGGGGAGTGTTGTCCATAGAGTACTTCTGATCTGGGGTTACAAACCTGCTATGGGCCAGAGGAGAAGGCTCAGCAAAAGGACAAGAGCAGGCTCCCACTTTCCCAGTCATGACCAGTGCCCACCCCCGTACTCTTTCCTACCACACTGGTCCAATGGTGTCTGCCTGTCTTCCTGCTCAAGTCTGGATCAGGGGCCCAGAGGAAGGGCTATCCTCAAATAAAGGATGGATAGGAAAGAGGGGGAGAAGACCATGACAGTGATGGAAAGTGTTGTCCCATCAAAGTATAGATTTGGGACTTAGAGACAAGGCAGGCCTGCAGTCATGTTTCAGGCCTGGTAAGACCACACGCCGTGTACCCTCTCTACAGGCCACGATCCCCACAGGTCCTCTCGAATCAGCATCATGGAGGCAGAAATGTGGAAAGAACATCACGGTGTTCCCCCATGTTCTTACTCTATCCCCTCTCAACCCAGGGTCCATATAGCTCTTTACACATGGCATGCTTCTACCTTCAAGCTTTGGCAGTTCCCTGCTCATTTTTTTTTTTTTGGTCCTCAAAGTCTTGACATCTATGTTTCCAAGGGGCTGTCCCTGACCTCTAGCTATAGTGGAACCCCTCACTAGTGCACCACTGCTCAGGCCTGGGCAACTTTCCCCTTATAGGCCAGTGTCTACCACCACTAAGGGCCACATGTTGATCTGCGATGTTTAGACAGTCCATCTGTAAGTCCAATTATGGCACAGCACACACCCACAGCATTGTGCTTCCCACTTCCTGTACGGTCTTCTGTAAATCAGGTTTTGCATTGGAGCTCACTCGACCTTAGGGTAAGCAATCTGAATACATTGAAGATACAATTTTCTAGGAGTCATCTACTAAATGAAATTTTTTTTTTTAAATTTTTAGACTTTGTGAGTTTAAGTGTCCACACCATGAGTGTGGGACCTGAGGGACTCAGAGAAGGGTGTTAGCTCTCCTGGAACTAAAGTTACAAATGGCTGTGAGCCACCATCTGGATGCTGGAAAATGAATCAGGATCCAAGCCATCTCTCTACCCCGTATTACTCCATGCATCTTCCTTGGTATCTTCCTCTTCCCCCTGCTGCAAGGTAAGCACACACTTTATCACAGGGTCTCTCACAGCCCCCATTTAGGACATTTTAAAGTAGTGCTGGATTTACTGAGATGTTAACTCCTCTGTAAACTGAGAACACCAACAACTATCAGTGACCCACCCCTTCTACAAAGCCACAAACAACCTCTTATGACACAAAGGGGGAAAGTTCTGGGCATGATGACACACCTGTGACAGCGGCACCTGGGAGACAGAAGTGGGAAGATAGTAAATCAAGGTCATCCTCAGCTACATACTATGTTGGAGGCCAGTGGAGTACACATGAAAGCCTGTTTCAAACACACTTCCAAACACAGGATGCATGAAATAAAATTTCTAGCAACAAAACACCACCAATTTGGAAATTTAAGTCTAAATAATTCTTGTGTAGTGTGTCTTAATAACAAAGGGCTGGAGAGATGGTTCAGCAGTTAAGAGCACTGGCTGCTCTTCCAAAGGACCCGGGTTCAAATCCCAGCACCCACATGGCAGTTCACAGCAGGCTAAATGCTGGGCATAGTGGCACATGCCTTTATTTCCAGCACTTGGGAGGCAGAGGCAGGTGGATCTCTGAGTTCGAGGCTAGCCTGGTCTACAATGGGAGTCTAGGGTAGCCAAGGATATACAGAGAAATCCTGTCTCAAAAAATCTTAAAACAAAAATCTAAACAAACAAACAACCCCCCTCCCCAAAAAGTCATCAAGACTCTTTGGAAGATAAGAATACCTAAAGGATTTGTGATAATCTGCATTTTTAAAGATAAAATCTTTTGCCAGGCATGGTGGCACATGGCTTTAATCCCAGCGCTCAGGAGGCAGAGGCAGGTGGATCTCTGTGAGTTCAAGGCCAGCCTGGTCTACAGAGTGAGTTCCATGATAGCCAGGGCTATTATACAGAGAAACCCTGTCGCAAAAAAACAAAACAGAAAACCAACCAAACAAAAAGAACCAGATATACCCTCTCACCGAGAGAAGACAGAGGAACAGTGGTGTTGGGGACATGTGACATCGGTCAACTGTGTAAAGTGATCCCTGAGAAAAATGAGGCAAGTCCATGCCATTCCAGCTATCTATCTCCTAGCCACAAAACGGGGAGGGACCCCCAGGGGGAGTCTAGCAGACACTCGAGCTGCAGCGAGACAAAGTCCACAAACACTAGCGGTCATGGGCAGTACCTGAGGAGGGCTGGCTCTGAGACAGCCTCAGGGGAAGACAGCAGGTCCTTGGGAGCACTCAGGAAGGCACCAGCCTGTGCCTAGGCCCAGGCAAGGACTACTCAGAAAAATTAGAGGGAACAGCATGTGACACGCAGGCCTGGGACCAACACTCATTCTCATCAGCAGCACAAGATGAGCTCTATCTCTTCTTTTGTTGAGATGGGGTCTCACTGTGCCACCTTGGTAGGCCTGGAACTTGCTATGTAGACCAGGCTGGCCTCGAACTCACAGAGATCCACCTGCCTCTGCCTCCAAAGTGCTGGGATTAAAGGCGTGTGCCACCACTGCCCGGCTAAAAGACTCACTTCTAAATAGCCCAGCTGCACCGACAAATCAAAACGTAAGATACAAAAATACATAGCAGTATGATTGGCAAAGGCCTCTAATCACATGAGACCGGGCAGAAGGCCAGAGCTGTTGTGCTTTAGCATCCTTGTTAAAGGGATTAGATGTAAAGTCCAGGATTCTTGTTTGAACATGAAACCCATTTCTCACAAGACCTATCATTTAGACTGCATGATTGCTAAGCAATGCATTAATACATTGTTTTTGAAAAGTCATCTTATCCTGTTAGGCAAAATTCCTGAACTAGTTCCTTGGTCAGACTGCAATGTTTCTGCAGCAAAACCCATGAACAGCAATGAAGCTACCCTCGTGGACCTGGAACTCCATTATGCCACAAGAGCAAATACACTGTACAAGCCATTCCTCACAGCAGGCTAAAGACAGACACAACTGCTATGCTCTAGACTCTCAACTCAGAGCCCAGGGGCATTTTCTGGTTCAAATATATCTGATCCATACTTGATGCTTATCAAAGGATGGAAAAGATTAGATGTTTGTGGTCTGAACAGCTTCTGAGATCCAGGACTGTATCAAGTTAAAAACTAAAAGTGAGGGACAAAGAAGGTCAAGAACCAGGCTCTTTGCACAAGGACAAAGAGGTGTGGTGGCCACTCCCCAGGACCAGAGCACTTTCCCTTTGTCCAGGGAGGGCAGGTGGCCGTGGCACTCACGATGGATATTTCTGGTGCAGGGGCGTCTTATCCCTGTGCAAGGGTGTGGTGACCACCACCTTTTGGCTGCACACTGGAGTGGACGTCAGTGAGGGGCTCTCCAGCTCCAGGGTATCCTGTTTGTTCCAGAAGTTCAAAAACTGCCAGGGAAGAGATAGGACATGTGACAAGATGACTTGTTTAAGGATTCTTGAGGCCTTTGGGGGACAGAGGCATAGATCCTTAGACACCCCTCCCCATGGCTGCTTGTTCTATAAGGTTGATCTTGGCCTGACCTGTAGGACACCAGTCTTTCAACTCAGTCCTTCTGTCTTCCCATGAGGCCCTGCAACTTTCTCAAAGCATGCCATTCTTCTTTCCCTGAGTCCCCCTGGATCCCTAGTCATCAGCTTGATGCTGTTTACATCCACCACGAGAACAAATCTCTGGGCCTCTCTGCAAGGAATTTTTTTTCTAGGTTGGGTTAAATGAGATGATAACCCACCCTAACTCAGGCAGCACCAATCCATAGGCCGGGATCTTAGACTGAGCAACAAGGAAAAAGGAAGCCTATTGGTACATCATTCTGCCTCCCAGCTGGCTGTCGTGTGGCCAGCTACTTTCAGCTCCTGCCATCGTGAGTCTCTTGCCATGGTGGACACCTTGGAACCAAAGCCAACATAAGGCTGCCCCTCCTTCAGTTGCTTCCATCAAGTATTTTGATGAAATACAGCAACAGGAAAAGTGACTAATGTCCTCAGTCCACACCACTCCCAGCCTCTTCATTTATCACTACTTGGATTTATAACTATAAGCACCACAAGGCAGGGCCAGCTCTGGTCCTGCTCACGACTGGGTCCCTAGCACAGAGAACAGGGAGACACTCAGTGAATACTGATTATCTCGTGTGTAACTGTGCCAGACCCCACTGGGCACCAGATACGTATTTATAGAAGCCAAGGTAGCCAAAGGGCCCACACACCTGGGAAGGAGAGAAGGGAAGGGTTTTGACAGGTGTGCTCTTCGGGGTAAGACTGTTACAGGAGTCCAGGAAGGACAGGCTGGCACTGTTCTCTGTGACAGGTGACAGGGCCACACGCCGTTTCTTCTGTCGCTTAAGCACTGAGGGCGGTGTGCAGATGCCGGAGCCCCCAACCTCAGTGCTAGGGGAAATGGGGATCAGCTCTCCCCGGCTGCTCCGGCTCAGGTCTGAAATGGTGTGGCCGTCCAGCCGATACTCAGTCATGCTGGGCCCCAGTGTAGCAGCCTGGCGGAATGACAGTATCTGCTGCTGCGAAGTCTGGGGCTGCATAGGGGTGCTGTTGACACTGCCCTCTGCGGATGCTTCTTCAGGAAGATCAAATTTACTTAGGTCACACCAAGCATCAGGGTCCTGCCAGAAAGGGAGGTTAAAGACTTAATACAGTAGACTTAAATGATCATAGGAGAACACAGCAGTGGCAGAGTCAGCCCCTTGCCCTGGGATTAGTCACGACCATTTACATTCAGCTCCTCAGTGCTCTGCATACTATACTGAAGCTTGCCCATCAAAAGCTCTACCCATAGCAACCTGCTGGGAAAACACGACTTTGCCGTTTTACATTGTTAACTCATTACCATTTATTTGTGCATCCTCCTACCGTGTGAACTCAGATGGTCAGGCTTGATGGCAAGTGCCTTCATCTGCTGTGCCATCTCACCAGCCCCATTCCACCTATTATACCAAGGAGCCCACTCTGAGCTCCTAAGAATAACCAGAACCACAGTCCTTCATCTTTACCCAACGGCTTCTAGAAACAGAAGGTTCCACTTTGAGCCTGGAAATGTGGCCTTGAGCTGATCCAGAGCCCAGTTGCAAGTTGTGGTTCTGGGACTTGCTGGAGCCAGGGGCGGTTTATTCCTAAGAGTGGAAACTAGCTTGCAGCTAGGCTAACCTCAGACCCATATCCTGACCCCAGAGGTCAGAGGTCCAGGAAACTGATGGCATCTTGGCGGGAGGAAGCATACCCTGCAGGAATTCCTAGGGAGGATGCTGGAGGGGATAGAGAGCAGGTTTTGTAGATCCTTTCCTTGACCTTCACCCTCCCAGTAGAAGAAAACCCATGGAAGAGTCTGAGGTCTGAGTCACACATCAGGTCTTAACTCCTGGTTGATACAGCCTAAAGCTGATGTCACATCAAAAGGGGTGGCCCCACCCACAGGCTCTAAGGCAAGACATTGTTTAGCCATTTTCTCAGAAAGGACATATTGCCCCCCCAGAGCAAAGTTTGAAGAGTCACAGGGCCCCATCCCAAGGTTCTAAAGCTGTAAATAACTGCTGGCCGAAGAGATTCTGCCCTGGGGGTTGTATGCAAATTGGGTAGGAAGCTCCAGGGAGACTACTTTTATGAGTCTGTCACTCACGCTGGGTCAGCTTTCTGGTCATGCTGCAAGTAGCTCCAAGGAACTCATTAATTCACCATGCTAGACCTTTGATCTATCCTTGGTACCTTGGTAATTCTGGGGTAAATAGATATGTGTTTGTCTCCCCAAAGCCACACAGGTGGAGCACAACCTACGACAGCTAGGGTGGTGATCACAGCATGGCCTTGCAATGAACAGCCAAACCCACCTGCTGCCCCAGAGGCAATAATGAGTCCTGGCACTTTTCGGACCCCTCTCCGGGGAGACCTAACTATGTGATGCCAATTCAGTGCCTTCTCTGGAAAGCCTTTTCACCCTATTCCATGCTGTAGGGAAAAGACTGCAGTGACCTCACTGGTGTCCCCAGCCTGCTCAGAGCTATGCAACCCCCATCAGTCAATAAAATGCTAGGAGGATGTGGGTGGGGCGAGGAGGCAAGTTCACAAGAGAAGTGCTACTTGAACTGAGCCTACCATGAAGTGCTGAGACCAACATACCGACTCGATCAAGTCTAGGGCTTCAGAAAGGCTGGACCCTACAGCAGGGATGAGGAGGTTTGCCGCCTCTACCACCCATTTGTAGGGCAGGCTTGTTTCTGGTGAGGAGTCCTCCTGGTATTCACGCTTGAGGGACTCCAAGGGCTCTGGGGTGTGCACTTCTCCCAGATCCGCAGGGGCAGGCTCGTGCTCACTAGCAGAACAGGCAGCTGCTGCGGCCTCCTCCTCACTGCTCTCCTCCTCCTTCACAGCACAGGGCGTCAGGGACCAGCTGCTCATAAGACTTCCCTGTCAGAAGCAAGTGCACACTGTCTACTTCTGTTGAAATGTCAACTATGCTGCAGTTTCTAGCCAAAGACACATAACCAAATGAAATAGTAAGGGAACTCTTATGAACAGAAATCGAGAGACACCCCACTATATTGTACACTTGAACAAAATTGTTAGTATTATGACACAGACTAATGAGACTTATGAATAAGTAAACAATACTGGTCTGTCCATAACAAAATGGAACACGGACTACAGACGAAGCAGCGGTCCTGAACTAATGCTGGGCTTGGTAGCATTTGCCTATTATCCTAGAACTTGGAAGGCCTAGGAAGGGAGATTAGCAGAAGTTACATAGTGAATTCCACAGCAGCTTGGGCTACAGAGATGGCTCAGTCGGTATAGTAGCGCTTGTAGCTGGGTTGACACCCCGAGTTTGGTCCATAAGATCCATATGGTAGGAGAAAACAGACTCTATCCTGACTTCCACACATCCACACACATCCACACGCACTTCTTAAAAATGTCTTTTAAAGAGAGCAAACAGAAATAAATTGTTACCACAAGGATCAGTCTCTGAATTAGAAATAGACATACCATGAGCATCTACTGCCCTTATCTTAGGAAGCACAAGCTGAACCATGAAGCATTCATTCAGGGGATAAAAAAAATGTAGTAACTCTTGGTTGTTCTTTTTTCTCTTTTTGAGGCAAGATCTCTATGTAGACCACCCACTGCCTCTGCTGGGACTAAAGGTGTGGGCCCAGGCACCCAGCCCTGGATAAAGTAAATCCTAAACAGACACACAGAAGTAATACAGTAAGTTAATACAAGTCTGGCAAATGGGAAACTGACTTAGGCCGTGAGGCTGCAGGCCTCATCTAACAAGGGCAATGTCCTTTGGAATGGGATGGGAATGGGGCTAATCCCAAGTATCCATGGGATCTCCTGCACTATTCCTGAAACTCTTCCGGATGCTTATCAGAGTCTGAAAATACATGAACCTTATCCCAACACTGTGACAGAGAAAAGGAAATTGAGGAAAATCCTTTGCAGGAGTTACTCTCAAGGCCTACTAACTAGTAAAGGAGCCCAGCCCAAATTCCCACAAATTCAAGGACAGACTAGGTTATAAGAGACCTGCTTAAAAAAAAAAAGCTAGCCTGACAAGATAGCTCAATGGATAAAGACACTTGGTGCCTGAGTTCTATCCCTGGGTAAATAGGAGAGAACTCCACCAAGATGTCCTTTGTCCTCTACCTGAACAGTAGTGTATATAAGGCCCTTCCCCAAAACACACATACATAAGATAAACAAATGTAATAAAACACTGGGAAAAAAAAGCAAACCTCTAGGCAAGAGAGTGGATGACACAAAGGTTGAACTGATCTCCCATACTCTGGGCCCATATGGGCTCACACATATCCCACAAAGGCCAGAGCTTCAGACAACACTCCAGTGTCAAAGGAAGAAAGGTGCGTCAACCAAGTGACTTTCAGCAAAGCAGGATCTCTGGTGGTGGCACCTCACCACAGGCTCACAGCTCCCCTGCTGGACGCTTTTTCTTTCCCTCAGAAATCTCAGGTTGAAAGCATACTGCTTAGACATGCAAGAAACTGTCAGAAGCCGACTTCCTTGTGAGAGAACCTCCAGGGAGTTGGGACTAGAACTTTTTACTTTCTTCCATCTTCCTCTACAACTTCAATTCTTCAATCTACATAGCTGCATTTGTCATCAGGGAGTCAAACTCCTGGAAAATGGAACTCATCACTAGCAGGACGCTGTAGAACTGGAACAATAAGCACGTCTCCTCTAAGCAGTAAGAGGGGCACAAAACAAGCATACATGTCATTAACTAGCACACGACAACGCAGGGGGCCACGCACTGAAATCTTCACATGGCACACTGTCACCTTTGTTTCCAATCTTAATTTTGTTTTTTTTTGTTTTTTTTGTTTGTTTTTGTTTTTAGGTTTTTCCAGACAGGGTCTCTGTGTATCCTTAACTGTCCTGGGCTCACTCTGTAGACGGCCTTGAACTCACAGAGATCTGCCTGCCTATGCCTCCCAAGTGCTGGGATGGGATTAAAAGTGTGTGCCACCATGCCCGGCTATAAATATATATATATATATTTTTTTTTTTTTTTTTGGTTTTTCGAGACAGGGTTTCTCTGTGTATCCTTGGCTGTCCTGGACTCACTTTGTAGACCAGGCTGGCCTCGAACTCACAAAGATCCGCCTGCCTCTGCCTCCCAAGTGCTGGGATTAAAGGCGTGCGCCACCACCGCCCGGCAATATATATTTTTTAAAAAAGGGAAACATACAGTTCTTTTGAGAGTGGAGATTTAGCACGTGCACTGCTAAATCAGTTTCATTATATAAATTATAGAAAACACATCAGGGAGATAAAATAAAGGGTGACAAAAAACACAAAGGATTATGGTGGTGGTTAAATGCGATGTGCATTTTATCATAATTCAGAATATATGCTCAATGTCAAAATACTTTGGATCTCAATATAAAATTTTTTAAAATAGCAAATACAGGTTCTAGCAAAATTACTCATCAATTAAGAGTACTTTACTACTCTTGCAGAGGCCCCGAATTCAGTTCCCAGAACCTACATGGAGGCTCACAAGCCCCTGTAACTTCAGTTTCAGGAGTTCCAATGCCCTCACCTGCTCAGTGTGGGGTCACATGCACATGGTGAACACATATACATAATAAATTATCTTAAAGTTGGAAACAGGCTGGTGAAACGGCTCAGCAGGTAGAAGAGCTGAAACTCATAGCAAAAGGAGAGAACCAATTCCTACAAGTTGGCCTCTGAAGGTGCACATGGTGGTGCATGCCTTGAATTCCAATACTTGGGAGACAGAGGCAGTAGGATCTCTGTGAGTTTAAGGCCAGCCTGGCCTATATAGCAAGTTCCAGGACAGACCGAGTTACATAGGGAGACCCTGCTTCAAAAGACACATGAACAAGTCATCTAGGGACCTCAAGATAAGCTATATGACACTGATACATGCACACACATATATGTAAGGAGAGTTAGATTAATATAAATTAGATTTAGTAAATATCTAGGGGTTTCTGATACAGCCTCTTAATCCGGGGCAAGAAGATCAACTTGGCTGTGGGCAATTAGCTTATCAGCTTATGGACTAAACAAGGATGAAGTCAGGTGAAAAGAGGGGAGTCTCTATGAACTAAACAAGGAGGAAGCCAGGTGAAACAAGGAGAGACTCTATGGACTAAAAACAAGGTTTATGGCCTGGCACTGTTTTCAGCTGCTAAGTGGGCAGAGCCCAGATTAAGCAGGTGGAACAAGGAGAGATCCTATTTAAGGACAAGTGGATGGAGCCTAGGGGGTCCCATGCTAGAGAGCTCTGATGCTATGGAGTCACGCTAGATCAGCTTTTGCCTAGAGGGGTTTGACCTGTCAAACAGAGGCCTGAACAAAACTGTGGCCGGCTTTAAAGACTGAGGCAGAGAGGCAGAGTTGCTGATACAAAGGAAATAAATTGGCCTACAGATGGCTGAGGTCTCCCAGAGAGAAGAAAGCCTCAAGCCTTATTTAAGGTGAAGTTGCCATAGCTAATTTACCCTAACGGATCTACGTCTGAGATATTCCAGAAGAAAGGCTGCTAAGTGCATTAAAGGGACTACCACAGAGACTGTGTTCCTGATGACTGAGGAACTGCCCCAGAGACTGTATCCTTCTAAAAGGTTATGAAAATAGTTGTAATAGTTATCAATAGGTTTAGTGGTTAGGTCATAGGGGTTGTGGTCATTCTTAGGGTTAGTAGTTAAGTAATTGTTTTTATTTGTTATAAGTGAATATAGTTATCAATAAATACATATTGAATAATTAAAAAGGTTCAGTTTCACACAAACACACACAGTCTTAGAAATGTTTTTGGTTTTGTTTTGTTTTTTGGCTTTTCGAGACAGGGTTTCTCTGTGTAACAGCTCTGGCTGTCCTGGACTCACTTTGTAGACCAGGCTGGCTTCAAACTCACAGAGATCCACCTGCCTCTGCCTCCCAAGTGCTGGGATTAAAGGAATGCGCCACCACACCCAGCTTAGAAATGATTTTTAAAAGTAGCAAACACACTTTCAGTTTGCAGATTGGAAAATGCCATAACTGAGAAAAGAGCTGCTGGGAGGGACAGGAGGCTGAGAACTCCTCTCCAAACCAGTCCTATCACACTAGGGCTAGCTTGTCACAAGGAAAGCCCTACAAACATGTTAGCCATACTCAGACCCTAGGGCAGAAATGAGTGAGTGGCTCTGGGGAAGCTACTAAAGAGATAGTCAGATAACCAGGAAATAAAGCAAGCTGACAACACAGGAATGGAGCCCAGAGACTAAGCCATAAGGCTGCGCACTGACCTGGCCTTCCACAGGCTGGGCACTCCGGTGATGGTCCTTGTCCTCAAGCTCCACAAGCAAGTAGACAGGCTTGCAGTCTCTGGACTCGGTTGGGAACCCTCCTGTGTCTACTTTCCTTTTGATGGTAGAGTTCCAATGGTTCTTCACAGCGTTGTCTGTCCTGTGAGGAAAATCCAGGGCCTTGGACATGAAGCTCTCAGCTACTTCCTGAGGCTTCTCCCGCCCTGCTGCAGGTAGCTTATCCTCACATCTGTAAGTGAAGGTTGGGCCGAAAGGCCTTGTTCAGCTCTACAATCAAGTCTCACTGTTTCTAGCCCTCGATGGTTTAGCCAATTTCCTTCCTCATTATCTCCACAAAATAAGCAAATGCAGAACTCAAGGCAAGGCTAAGTGCAAGGTGGATGGACCCAGAAAGCTTCTCTGAAGAGCAGTGAGAACCAACCGCAAGCTGGTGGGCCTCACAATGGCAAGGCAGCAATGCATGCAAGGCTGTCAGCGCCCTGCAGCTGGGGAATGGGAGGTGGGAGTGGCTCAGGACCACCAAGCAACTGCAGGTGGAGTGAGGCTACTGACATGCAAGGCTAACCAAGCCACACAAGGGGGTTCTGAGCTCCCAGTCCAGCATCAAGGGAGGCCTCAAAGATCACACGCTGGGGTTTAAGTTATGAAAACAGGCAGTTCTGACTAGGGAGACACTCAGTGCCTGGTCTTTTTACTCTTCTTTCTGAGACCACACAGCAACAACAAAAGACTCAAAACAGGCCGGGCATGGTGGCGCACGCTGAGATTGCTCAGCAGTTAAGAGCACTGGTTGCTCTTTCAAAGAACCCAGGTTCAAATCCCAGAACCCACATGGCAGTTCACAGCTGTCTGTAATTGCTGGGAGTGGTGGCGCACGCCTTTAATCCCAGCACTTGGGAGGCAGAGGCAGGCAGATCTCTGAGAGTTCAAGGCCAGCCTGGTCTACAGAGCTAGTCCAGGACAGCCAAAGCTATTACACAGAGAAACCCTGTCTCAAAAAAAAAAAAAAAAAACCAACAACAAAACAAAACACAGGAAAGCAAAGGCATAGTAAAGACAAGAAAACAGGGGGGAAGTGGAAGCAAGTCAGATTTTAGAAGTTATCTGAAGACGAAAAACAGTCAAGCAAACAACAGCCAACCCAGGAGACTAGGAGTGAAAACCAAACTGACTTTACAGAAGAATTCTAGCAAGAACCAGTTCACCTCAAGGCTCCTCCCAGAACTCCAGGAGCCCCAGGATTGGAGCAACCAGATTGAGTGCACAGGTTAAGTAGAGCAGCCCATCAACCTCCGGCTCCTGACCCTCACCTCCAAGAAGGAAGAGGGAGGTATCATCTTAAGAAAGAAAAACGCAGCAACTGTGGCCACAATGAACAGAAACAATACACAAGGCAGGAACTGGGGTTGCACGGATATCTGCACCCTGGCTGGAGGAGAGATTCCCAGCCTTCTTCTACCTGCCCAGGCAGCAGTCTCCTGAAAAGAATCATCTACCTCTGGGGAAATGAGTAACTCCACAGAAAACCTCTTAGTTCTTGGAACTCCCTCCCAGAGGGCTGGTGGACACCGGCACAGCCCAGCCCGTGTGCATAGTTCAAACCATGTTCACGGACTGCTTCCTAGCCGGTGGTTCTCAGCCTTTACTGAGGCTGCGACCCTTTAAAACAGTTCCTTATGTTGTGCTGACCCCCTGACCATAAAATTATTTTGGTTGCTACTTCATATCTGTAATTTTGCTACGGTTATGAATCTTAATGTAAATATCTGATATGCAACCCCTGTGAAAAAGTCATTTGACACCCCCAAAAGGGGTCACAACCTACAGGCTGAGAACACACTGCACTAGACAAACCCACAATGCAGGGAAGGAGTTTTGTCTTTTGATCTTTTTAACACAGTATCAATAGTGAGATAAGCAGTTGCTAACATACATTAAGAACCTGAGGTGGGCGTGGTGGCGCACCCTTTAATCCCAGCACTCAGGAGGCAGAGGCAGGTGAATCTCTGAGTTTGAGGCTAGCCTGGTCTATAAAGTGAGTTCTGGGATAGCCAAGGCTACACAAAGAAACCCTGTCTTGCCAAAAAGAAAAATCACAGAGGACTGTGAGCTACCAGTGGGTGTTGGAGACTGAACCCATGCCCTCCACAAGAGCTGCTGAGCAGCCGGGTGTTGGAGACTGAACCCATGCCCTCCACAAGAGCTGCGGAGCAGCCGGGTGTTGGAGACTGAACCCATGCCCTCCACAAGAGCTG
>CAJQZJ010000520.1:3802157-3821175 GCA_907164525.1 Lophiomys imhausi | reverse complement strand
CAAGAGCTGCGGAGCAGCCGGGTGTTGGAGACTGAACCCATGCCCTCCACAAGAGCTGCGGAGCAGCCGGGTGTTGGAGACTGAACCCATGCCCTCCTCAAGAGCTGCGGAGCAGCCGGGTGTTGGAGACTGAACCCATGCCCTCCACAAGAGCTGCGGAGCAGCCGGGTGTTGGAAACTGAACCCATGCCCTCCACAAGAGCTGCGGAGCAGCCATCTCTCCAGCCCTGCTTTTGCTTCTCTCTCGTTTGTGTTTTTGAGGAAAGGGTTTCTTTCTCTGTGTAGCCCTGGCTGTCCTGGAACTCACTCTGTAGACCAGGCTGGCCTTAAACTCAGAGATTCACCTGCCTCTGCCTCCAGAGTCCTGGGATTAAAGGTGCCCCACCATGCCCAGCTTGCTTTTACCTTTCTCAATAAGCTGTTTCTATTTCATGCCTAACTTAAAATGTTTGACTTTCTCTCTAGTAAAATTTGTCTTTGAGATTTAAAAAAAGAAAAAAAATAACTGTGAAGCCGGGCGGTGGTGGCGCACGCCTTTAATCCCAGCACTTGGGAGGCAGAGGCAGGCGGATCTTTGTGAGTTCGAGGCCAGCCTGGTCTACAAAGCGAGTCCAGGACAGCCAGAGCTGTTACAGAGAAACCCTGTCTCGAAAAACCAAAAAAAAAAAAAAAAAAAAAATAACTGTGAAGGGGGAACACTTGGGAAGAACAGAAGCCAGATAAAGAAATGTACTCGGGGGCTGGAGAGAGGGCTCAGCAATTAAGATCAGTGGCTGCCCTTCTGAAGAACCCTGGTTCAAATCCCAGCACCCACATGGTAGTTCAAAACTATCTGTAATTGCTGGGCATGGTAGCGCACCCCTTTCATCCCAGGGAGGCAGAGGCAGGGAGATCTTTGTGAGTTCAAGGCCAGCTTGGTCTACAGAGCGAGTTCCAGGACAGTCAGGGCGGTTACACAGAGAAACCCTGTCTAGAAAAAAGAAAGAAAAAGAGAGAGAGAGAGAGAGAAAGAAAGAAAGAGAAAGAGCCATAGACGGTACTAGTATAGAGAACAGTAGATAGCACTAGTGCTTGGGTTCTATGTTTGAGGCAAGGCCTGTTGTCCTAACTAAAAATTAGACTCATGGCATATAATAGGTAGCTAGTCAGCTTCCCCACATGCCTCCCCCCCCCCCAAGACAGGTCTCTCTTTGAGGCCCTAGGTGTCCTGGAACTTTCTATATAGATCAGGCAGGCTTTGAACTCAAAGATCCACTTGTTTCTGTCTCCCAAGTGCTGGGGAAAAAGACATGCACTGCCACCACCACCCAGCCCAGCATCTAGTTCATTTTAGTTGACAACTTGACAGTCAGCAGGGCAATGGTAACGCCTTTAATCCCAGCACTAGGGAGGCAGAGGCAGGCAGATCTCTGTGAGTTCAAGGCCAGCCTGGTCCACATAGAGTTTCAGGATAGCTAGGGCTATGTAAGAACCCTGTCTCCAAAAAGAAAAGCTTGCTAAGAATGAGCGAGCAAGTGAGCTAGAAACAAGCTGGCAAGCAGTGTTCCTCCTTGGTTCTGGCTTCAAGTTCTTCCTTTACTTCCCTCAGTGATTAACTGTGATCTGAGCACAAGCCAAATAAACCCTTCCCTACCCAACTTGCCTTAAGTCAGTCCTTGTGTATCACAGCAATGGAAAAGACGCTAGAGTAGGACATAATGGGGCACTAAGGAGGTAAGGAGGGTCGGAGAGTTCCAGGAAGCTAAATCTTCCATGGCTGAAAACCAAGATGAAAAACATCACAGGGGCTGAGGAGAGAGATGGTCCAGCAGCTGACAGCAGCAAGTGCTCTTCCAGAGGACCCACAGAGAAGCTCACAACTATAACTCTAGTCCTAGGACATCCAATGCCTTCTTCTGACCTCCTTAGGTACCAGGCATGCAGACACACAAGCAGGCAAAACACTCATACAGATAAAAATAAAATAAAAAGAGGGGCTGGAGAGATGGCTCGGCGGTTAAGAGCACTGACTGTTCTTCCAAAGGACCTGGGTTCAAATCCCTGCACCCACATGGCAGTTCACAGATGTCTTTATTTCTGGGCGTGGTAGCACATGCCTTTAATCCCAGCACTCCGGAGGCAGAGGCAGGCGGATCTCTGCAAGTTCAAGGCCAGCCTGGTCTACAAAGTGAGTCCAGGACAGCCAGGGCTACACAGAGAAACCCTGTCTCAAAAAACCAAAAAATAAAAATAAAAATAAAATAAAAAGAACCCCCAAGTATAAAACAACATATCATTCATAAATATGGAGACTGGCTAGTCATGGTGGTGCACACCCACATCCACAGCACTCATGAGGCCAAGGCCACAAATTTGAAGTCAACCTGGGTTCAACACCAGTCTGGGATACACAACACAGTAAGTCCCTGTCTCCAAACACAAACAAAGGACGAGTCTAATTTAGTAGAAACTAGGAAATGGGGACAGAAACTAGTATCTTCATCATATTCCCTTTTGCAGGACACAACCTGACTTCCTGGTACTGTCATTTCAGACAGGTCATTCTGGGCAACCTACTTTTCTCCTTTCTGATGCGTGTCTCAGGAGACAAGTCTGGCTGGATGTTAAGGAATACAGAACTGATCATAGTACTCTGGGACACTCCTTCGTCACAAGTAGGGGCCTCACTCCTGGCACAGCACCCTGTCCTCACTCTACCTACCAGAAGATAGCTCACCTCCCTGGCAGCATCTTGGCGATCTCAGCCCAGCGGTTGCCCAGCACTTTATGGGCCTCACAAATGATGCGATCTTCTTCCTCAGTCCAGCAGGACTTTTTCACCTCAGGGTTGAGGTGGTTGTGCCAGCGCTCACGGCACTGCTTCCCCAGCCGGCCCTTCAGGTGCTTGGCAATCAGCGTCCACTGCTTTGTGCCATACTTCTTCACCAGCTCAATGACCTTGAAGAAAACACCAGTGAAGGACCAGCCTGTCCACCGGCTTCACTTATGCATCACCATCCCCATGAGGGTCTAGCCTTGCAGGACTTTATAGAGTTGCAAGCCTAGGAGAGGTCAGCCCCAACCATACTATAGGGTGTGACAAATCTTTTCAGCACTTCTATGGAAATCAATAGTGTACAGCCTCAAGTCCTGGCTAACCAGAGCTAGATTTCAGTCTTCAGCCATCCCTTAATAAGGAAGGCTCTCTTGCTTGGGACACAAACCATAATGATCACAGCCACCTGAGCTAGGCCCTGCCTCAGTTCTTTTTTGTTTTGGCATTTCCAAACAGGGTTTCTTCAGTAGCCCCTGGATATTGTGGAACTACTCTGTAGACCAGGTTAGTGTCACAAAGATCTGCCTCCAGAGTGGGCCACCACCACCCGGCTCTTCTCTCAAAAAAAAAATTTATTTTTGTAAAGATTTATTTACTCTTATTTCATGCGGATTGGTGTTCTCCCTGTATGTATGTGAAGGTGCCAGGTCCCCTGGAAGTGGAGCTACAGACAGTCGTGAGCTGCCACTTAGGTGCTGGGAATTGAACCTGGATCCTCTGGAAGAACAGCCAGTACTCTTAACCACTGGGCCATCTCTTCAGCCCCTCTAACCCCACTTTTTGATATACACATATTCTCATGTGCACACAGCCACAACCAGGGAAGAGTAGATACTTACAGAAAAGAGGCTTTTGGTGTGGAAATATTCTATTTCATTTCTGTGTAGTTAAAAATATTGAGACAGGCCGGGCGGTGGTGGCGCACGCCTTTAATCCCAGCACTTGGGAGGCAGAGGCAGGCGGATCTTTGTGAGTTCGAGGCCAGCCTGGTCTACAAAAGCAAGTCCAGGACAGCCAGAGATATTCAGAGAAACCCTGTCTCGAAAAACCAAAAAAAAAAAAAAAAATATTGAGACAGGGTCTCACTGTGTAGAACAGGATCCTCCTGCCTCCACCTCCCCAGTGCTGGGATTATAGAAGTACCTCACCACAACCCTGAGGACACACAGGACTAAAGTGGGTGGTGTGGAATGCTTAGACTCACTGGCAGTAGTGAAAGTCCACTGGGTATACAGCCCTTTTGCCAGCTCTTACCTTTTGATCTTCCTCTTTGGTCCACGGTCCCTTAACAAGGTCTGGATTCAGAACCCTCAGCCACCGGTACTGGCATTGCTGGTCTGTACGGTTCTGGGAGAGGAACAGAAAGAATTCTGAGACTGTAAGATTGAATTCTGCTGAGCCCTGAGCTCAGGAGCCAGGGTACAAACATACTTCAGGTAGCTGTGTCTTATGCCATGCACCCACCACACACACCAGAGACCAACTTACCAGAACATACGTACATTATATTTGCTTCAAAGGATAAACTCAGGCCCTGTGGAAAGGGACTTCCCACCTATGAACCTAGTATGTGTATCGGGTGCACTATCTCAGTCTATAAAAGTCTTGTGAAACTTATTAGTGATTCCTGCTTTCTTCTTGGAGAACATCTTTATTCTTTAAAGAGTTCAGGTTACAAGGAGGGGAGGCAAGGGGCAGAAAAGTGGATGATGATTCATCCCCAAATGCCTATGGAACCCCGGCAGTCAAGTGGGAGCCTTGTGCACTCCGTCCCTTCTAGATGCCCGCAGTCCTGGGGAGGGTATGTAGAAGGGAGCACTCATCCTCAGACAGCTCTGAATGTTCAGTGCAGAAGCACCAGGCATCTGTGCAGGAGCCTCGGCCTGAAATCTGCCCAAAGGATGCTTCCCTTCGGTTTCAAGTTCACATCCCAGAACTAAGTACCCAGCTGCCCCTGACTTGCAGGAAGAAACACAAGCGCGCCTTTGGGCCTAGGACTAAGGACACGCTAAAGCAGCTGTGTGGAGATCTTCTCACCGGGTGCTTTCTTGTTTTGGTTAGTTGGTTGGTTTTGTTTGTTTATTTGTTTTTGGTTGTGAGCCTAGCCTTTAACAGCTGAGCCATCTCTCCAGCCCTTGTTTGTTTATTTGGTTTGGTTTTTTTTAGACAGGATTTCTCTGTATAGCCCTGGCTGTCTTAGAACTCACTGTGTAGACCAGTCTGGCCTCAAACTCAGAGATCTCCCTGCCTCTGCCTCCCCAAGTGCAGAATTAAAGGCTTCCAACCCTGACCTCCCGGCCTCACTTCACTTATGCTTCCTAAACTTTCTAAACACCATTCTCTAGAGGGCACCCAGAACCCTTGCCCTGGGGGAGGGGCAATACTCACAGGGAAGTGACTGGCCAGGAACTTCCAGTCTTGCTGTCCAAACCGCCTAACCAGGGCCCTCAGTTGCTCGTCCTGCCAATGTAAGAAAGACACTGGGCTTGGCTCACATGTGTGGAAAGTTTTACAGATCCCATGATACAGCCACATTCATACATTTGCTCAGGAAGTGAGAGCCTACTAAGTGCCAAGTATTAGTCTTAGTAGCAGGCAGCAACAATCTGCATAAAGAGAGGAAGATGCTAATCAAAGCCTCAGGCAAACAGAAGTAAAGCCACTCTGTACTAGAGGATATACTGGGAGCTATGGTGATTGCCTCTTCAGGCAGCTTTAAAAAAAGATAGCCAGCCGGACGTGGTGGCGCACGTCTTTAATCCCAGCACTTAGGAGGCAGAGACAGACGGATCTTTGTGAGTTCGAGGCCAGCCTGGTCTACAAAGCGAGTCCAGGACAGCCAGGGCTACACAGAGAAACCCTGTCTCGAAAAACCAAAAAAAAAAAAAAAAAGATAGCCAAACTAAGCAGGGGAGGGAAGAGGAATATGGCTAGAGAGGAGAACAGTGATCTGCCTTGAGTAGGAAAGTTTCAGAAAACAGAAGCTAGCAAGGGGGCTCCCTCTGTACTTGAGACAGAGGCATGAGGATCAGGCCATCCTAGACAGCTAGCTGGAGAGCAGCCTGTGATCAAGACCCACCTGAAATCAGACAAAACAAAATCCCACAAACAAACAAGAATTCACTTTCCCATTTAGGGCTGGGAACAAGGTTGACCTGGTACATTACTTATCTAATGTGCACTGTGTGCTCAGGAAAAATAAGAAATTCAAGATCATCCTCAGCTACACAACAAATTGAGAGGCCTACCCAGCAAAAACCTGTCTCAAAACAAAACAGGGTCAAAGAGACTGTTCAGTAGATAAAAGAAGTTGCTACTAAGCCTGATAACCTGAGTTCAACCCTTAGGACCCAAATGAGAACTGACCCCCAAAAGTTGTCCCAATCCACACACACACACTCACTCAAGGGTAATAAGCAAAAGGCACACACCAGCCCTCTCTTACTTAAAAATAACAATACATAAAATTAACTAAAAAGAGCTGGAGACATGGCTCAGTGGTTAAGAGCACTGGCTGCTCTTCCATAGGACCTGGGTTCAATTCTCAGCACCCACACTGAACTCACAACTGTCTGTAACTCCAATTCCAGAGGACCTGGCACCCTCTCCTGCCCTCTGTTGGTACCAGGCACACAAGTGGTGTACCTACATACATGCAGTCAAAATAGCTAAACATCTAAAATAATAAAATTATTTTGCTTTAAATCTTTTTAAAAGTACTAATTTTTGCAGAGGCAGGCGGATCTTTGCTAGTTCGAGGCCAGCCTGGTCTACAAAGTAAGTCCAGGACAGCCAGAGCTGTTAAACAGAGAAACCCTGTCTCGAAAAACCAAAAAAAAAAAAAAAAAAGTACTAATTTTTTTTTAACAAAGTACAGATTTAGCTTCCTAGCAGTCAAGGGTACTCATTCAAATATGCCTACCAAAACTCATGTTTAGCTGGGTGTCGTAGCGCATGCCTTTAATCCCAGCATTGGCAGGCAAAAGCAGGTGGATCTGTGTGAGTTCCAGGACAGCCAGAGATACACAGAGAAATCCTGTCTCAAAAAAAGGGGGGGGGGGGGGGCAGGGCTGGAGAGATGGCTCAGTGGTTAAGAGCACTAGCTAGTGCTCTTCCGAAGGTCCTGAGTTCAATTCCCAGCAACCACATGGTGGCTCACAACCATCCACAATGTGATCTGATGCCCTCTTCTGGCTGCAGGTGTATATGCAGATAGACCACATACACAAAATAAATAAATCTTGAAAGAAAGCAAGAAAGAAAGAAAGAAAAGAAAAGAAAGGGCACACCGGGCGGTGGTGGCGCACGCCTTTAATCCCAGCACTTGGGAGGCAGAGGCAGGCGGATCTTTGTGAGTTCGAGGCCAGCCTGGTCTACAAAGCGAGTCCAGGACAGCCAGAGATATTCAGAGAAACCCTGTCTCGAAAAACCAAAAAAAAAAAAAAAAAAAAAAAGAAAAGAAAGGGCTAGGAGTGGTAGCGCATGCCTTTAATCCCAGCACTCAGGAGGCAGAAGCAGGCAGATCTCTGTGAGTTCAAGGCTAGCCTGGTCTACAGTGTGAGTCCAGGATAGTCAAGGATACACAGAGGAACCCTATCCTGAAAAACAAGAAAGAGAGAGAGAGAGAGAGAGAGAAAGCAAGAAAGCTCATGTTTAAATTTAATCTCCACTGTTCAATACGATGAGGTATTTTCAGGAAGATTGGAGATGTTTAAGTCATACAGTCTCTGCCCATAGAATGGATTATCAATATATGGACCAATGGGTTAGTAGCTTGAGAATAAGTCTGTTATAATGCCAGTTGTCAGGGCATGGCAGCACACACCTTTAATCCCATCACTGGAGAGGCAGAGGCAGGCAGATCTCTGGGAGTTTAAGGACAGCCTGGTCTACAAAGCGAGTTCCAGGACAGCCAGGACTATTACACAGAGAGACCCTGTCTCAAAAAACCAAAAATAGCACACGCCTTTAATCCCAGCACTTGGGAGACAGAGGTAGGCAGATCTCTGTGAGTTCGAGGCCAGCCTGGTCTACAAAGTGAGTCCAGGACAGCCAGAGCTGTTATACAAAGAAACCCTGCCTCGAAAAACCAAAAATAAATAAATAAATAAATAAACAAACAAACAAAAATAAAATAAATAAATGCCAATTTGGCATTGCCTCCTATGTACCCCTCTCACAGTGTGATGCTCTACACTACCTGGAAACAGAGTCCCCACCAGTAAAAATGTCTTCATTATATACACCCTAGAATGGTGAGATGAATAAGCCTTCATTTTTTTTCCTTTTGGTTCCAGACTGGCCTTGAACTTAGAGATCCATCTGCCTCTGCCTTCTGAGTGCTGGGATTAAAGTCATGTACCACCACACAACAGAAAGCCGACTAAGACAGAGGGCAAGAAGCATATAAGAGAGATTGAGGTCCTGTGGTCTGAGGACTAACCCCCAAAACCTCAGATTTTAGAGTCTGAGAATGTTCTGAGGAGGCAAAGGGAAGTAGATGGCCATCAGGTCTTTCACTGTCCAATAGATGAGAACACTAGACACAGACCTGAGCTCAGCTGGCTAACCAGCCTCCCTAAGACCCCCAGCCGCCATTTTCTCTCTCCTCCCCAGTCCCATGGAGTAGCTGTGTGGCTCACCTCCTCATGGGTCCATTTGACCTTGCACTTGTTGTCTCTCTGCTCCAGAATGTCTGAGTCCACCTCCTGGCAGTTGAAATCATCCAGCTCCTCACTGTGGATGCAAGTTAAAGGTCATGGTATGTTTACACACCTTTACCTGGGTATAGTAGTGTGTAGCCAGGTAGGGTCAGTTATAGGGAGAGGTTTAGGGAGGCTGGTCAGGTATGGTAGCCCCATACTCTGGTAATCCAGCAATGGGGTAGCAGAAATAGAAAGGGTTCAAGGTCATCCTAAGTACATAATGAACTCAAGCCCAGTATGGGCTAAATAAAACCCTGTCTCAAGAAGTCAAAAAATGCTGGGCAGTAGTGGCGCACGCCTTTAATCCCAGCACTTGGGAGGCAGAGGCAGGCGGATCTTTGTGAGTTCGAGGCCAGCCTGGTCTGTAGTGAGTCCAGGACAGCCAAGGATACACAGAGAAATGCTGTCTCGAAAAACAAAAAAAAAAAAAAAGTCAAAAAATATAGGTAGACTTTTGCCTTCTGAGTTTTGTTTCTTTTTTCGGTTTTTCAAAACAGGGTTTCTCTATGTATTCCTCCTGGGTGTCCTGGACTCACTTTGTAGGCCAGGCTGGCCTAGAACACACAGAGATCCGCCTGCCTCTGCTTCCTGAGTGCTGGGATTAAAGGCATACACGCCACCACGGCCTGCTTCTGATTTTTGTTTCTTTTTTAAAACAGAGTCTATGTAGTCTCTCTCTCTCTCTCTCTCTCTCTCTCTCTCTCTCTCTCTCTCTCTCCTGGCTGTAGTTGAACTTGCTGTGTAGACCAGGCTGGCTCCAAACTCAGATCCTCCTGCCAGTGCTGATATTAAAGACATGTGCCACCACACATAGCCTCTGCCCTCTGTTTTCCTCTCAATGAAATGGGTTTATGGGCCTTAAAAATTACATTTATTTACTAGTATGCCTGAGTGTGCCAGCTCCTTTACTTGCTGAGCCATCTCCGAGGTGCAAGCTTATGTTCTTTCTCATTGTTGAGGCAGTCTTGTTATGCAGCCTAGGCTGGCCTCTAACTCAAGGTAATCCTACCTTAATCTCTGAGATTATAAATTCAGGCCACCATCCCTGGATTTATTTTTCTTTTTATTGCTTTATTTTTGGGATAAAATTGTCCAGAATGCACAAAGCCCCAGCTTCTAACCTCCACGTTACCACAAATACAAAGTGAAAACTCTTCCCAAAGATTGTGGTGCTTAGCTGGGCCATCGCTGTATATGCGTATTATCCCAACACTCTGGATGCTGAGACAGAGGATTGCTGCAAACTCAAGGCCAGCATGATCTAGAGACAGACCTATCTCAAAACACACACACACACACACACACACAAAATGATATCCAAAACCATATTTCCACTTTTTTCTTCTCAATAACAAACTTACACTGGCATTAGATTTTTTTTTTTAAAGATTTACTTTTTTGTGTCTGAGTATTTTGCCTGAATGTGTCTGTATACCATATCTACACCTGGTGCAAGCAGAGTTAGAAGAGGATGCCTGATCCCCTAGAAGTTCCAGATGATTGTGAACCACCAGGTGGGTGCTGGGAACTGAACGTGGATCCTCTGCAAGAGCAGTAAGTGCTCATAACCACTGAGATATCTCTCCAGTCCATGGCAATGGATATTTTAAAGATAACATGCAATCAAGCATGAAGAAACTTAAAAGTCATAATCACTTACAGGAAACATCTTAAATATGTCCTCAATAACTTTTTCCATTCTTTTTATACAGATTAAAGGCATATTCCACCACACTGAGCCTTACTCATTTTTTTTTTTTTTGGTTTTTTTTTTTCGAGACAGGGTTTCTCTGTATAACAGCTCTGGCTGTCCTAGACTCACTTTGTAGACCAGGCTGGCCTCGAACTCACAGAGATCCACCTACCTCTGCCTCCCAAGTGCTGGGATTAAAGGCGTGCGCCACCAACGCCCGGCTGCCTTACTCATTCTTGTCTGTCCCTTTCCAATCCTTGCCTGTATGTGGGCATAATTAATGGAGAAAAAAGAAAACCTCAGAATATAAATATTTGAAGTCTGGAGGCTTAAAAAAAACTAACATGAAAATTTTTGTTGTTATGTTTTTTTAACAGTTTCTCTGTGTAGCCCTTGCTATCCTGGAACTCACTCTGTAGACTTACCTAGAGACTTGCCTGCCTGTCTCCCTGTTGGGATTAAAGGCATGCTCTACCACCATCCGGCTAACATGGAATATTTTAACTGCTATGAAAATGCTATTATCTAGTTTAATGGCTTTCTTTGAGAAAGGAGATCACACTAGGAAACTCTCAGAATGCTAGCAACTGGAGAGTTGGATCGTTGGCTAGGAGAGCACACTGCTCTGGATGAGGACCCAAATCCAGTTCCCAGCACTCTTTACCACCCACCTTGCAAGCTCCCACACTCACAGAATCACACACAAATACCTAATTAAGGAAGGAAGGGAGGAAGAGAAACAGCCAGTTTTTTACAGAAGTTTGTTAATCCTTCCCCGATTCCATAGGAACTGCATCGGGTCACCTCTTGCAAATATACTAAAGGGCAGTCATTTATAGCTGGAAAAAGCAGAGATTTCCAAACAAGCAAGACAAGCCATGCTTTGTGCCCCAAAGGGCTCCGTTGTATCTACACACCCTTCCCTTTCTTCCCTAACACTCAGCATGGCTTCCTGGTCACTTCTACACACCCTAACCACTTTGGAAAGCCAAGTTCTGCCCTCAGCTCCAACCTCTGGTCTTGACATCATCCACAAAGGTCAGTTCCACCTTCACATCCTGGAATTGGCACAGAAAGGCTGAAAGAAATATTTGCCCAGGGGATGAATGGATTTGTGAATGAATGAAATAATGAATGAATACTTGCAAAGATGCTGCCTACTGAATAATTTTTAAATTCTAATTAAAATGAAAAGCTTCTAAACCTAGCAATGCACATCACTGGATTGGGAAGGCAGATTTGTTCTGTCATTTCTGACCCAATACAGTAAAGTAGGCAAAAAAAAAAAAAAAAAAAATTTTTTTTTGGTTTTTCGAGACAGGATTTCTCCATGTAGTCCCTGGCTGTCCTGGACTCACTTTGTAGACCAGGCTGGCCTTGAACTCACAGAGATCCGCCTGCCTCTGCCTCCTGAGTGCTGGAATTAAAGGCCCGGCCAAAAATCTCTTAAGTATTAATAGTTGAGTTTGTTTCTCCAGTACCAGCACAAGGTCCAGATTCTATGAGAAGCTCAGCCAATGTCCCAGGTTAAAACCTATCTGCGTAGACAAATCCTGGTGCCCCAGTGCTGTGTTTAATAGGACACTATTAAACAGATGGGAGTACCTATCATTCACATGCCTTCTCACACAGTCTCAAGGTCTGATGTGAAAATTTACACCAACAAGGGTTTTGCCACGCCAGGATCCACACCTTTACTCCCTCACCCCACTTCACAGCTTGAAAAGCAGAGGCCAGTGTGTGGTTTAAAAAAAAAAAGACATTTTTGTACACATACCCTTTTCTCTTGCCCTTGTGCATTCTGGGCTCTGCTCCAGGGAAAGGTGAGTCAGAGGCCAAGGGGGAAATGGGGCACTGGGGTACGAGGGAGTTACAACATGTGGCAGAGAAAGGAGTGAGCCTCCTGAGGATGCAAAGGCTGTGAGCCCATGCTTCGCAAGAGTCCCTCCAATGAGCCCCGGGACTCCCGGAGTAATACTTCCAGATGTTCTTCCTGGGCACTGAAATTCCCTGCCCTAAAAACTGGGGCATGGGAAACCACCCTGACTGGTGCCAAGCGACCCAAAACGTTCCAGCCATGAGGAACTCTGTGAAAGTAAGTAAACAGGGTATCTCTTATTCTGCATCCTCATCCTAAGCCCAGTTAGGCCGTCTGAAGACATGGCTAAGGCGTTCAGAGTTGGACAGACCCAGAAGGAACATGGCAGGACCCTATTATACCACTCCTTAAAGAGTCTAGAAAGCCCTGAGATTGGGCCCCAGATACACAGGTGTAAGAAAGGTCCAGGCTTGACCCAGTCCCTTACCCTCGGGGGAACTAATAAGAGGGAAACGCAGTTCCTGCCTGTCTTTGGCCCCGTGGCTGCTGGTAAGCAGCCTCGTTACACATCATCAGTCTTTACTCAGCCCCAGCTGCCCAAAACTAGCGTAGGACAGGAAGAGGGCTTCTGAAACCAAACCGAACCGAACCGGCCGCCGAATCCCCCAAGAGACAGACAATGAATCCCGGGCCTCTCTGACTCCGCAGAGGGGCCAGGGGCTTTGTGCTTCCGGGAATGCTAACAAGAAAGGAACGCCGGCAAATTCGAGCCACTCTTGAACGACAAGTGTCTCCCAGACTCCTGCCTCCCACTCGCTGCGACAAGGGGAGACACCCTCCCTGCCCAGTGGTGGGCCTCCAGCTGACACCGCGCACACCAACCTTCCTTCCCCACCCTGGAATTAGGCGGGAGACCATGGAACCCATCCAGGGCCGGGACCCGGTTTTGAGGGGAGAACCCGCGCTTTCAGGGTCCCGGGCCCTGGAGGCCCGAGAACCTGGGAACCCAGGCAAGGGGCTCCTAGAGCCCCTACGCGTGGCGCGCGACGACGCGGGGTGCATCGCCCGCGGGGACCCCATATCCCGTCTGCCGACCCAAGGGAAGGGGTGAGAACACCCCTCCCCAGCGCGCCCGCAGCCTCTCACCAGCGCGTCCGCCGAGACATCCCCCCGGCCCGGGCCGCGCCGCGCCGCCCTTACGACCGCCGGCCGAGCCCGGAGCCGGAGCTGGAGCCGGAGCCCGGCCGGGGTCAGGACTCCGGCTGCTCCGGCCGCTCCCGGCCCCAGGCGGCGCTCTGAGGCGTCAGCGTCTCTGCAAATCTTGTGGCGCGTCCTCGGGAACTGCAGCTGCCTCCGGAGTGCACTGAACCACTTTCCTATCTCCCGCCAAGTGCGTCGGCGCCGCCCGGACCTGGCGCGCGAGCGCGGGGGCGGGGCGTACGGAAGGGGCGGAGCCTGCGCACCAAGGCCCTAGGCGGGGCCTGCTGGAGGGGCGGAGCCTCAGGAGGGGAGGGGAATAGTCTGGCTGGGCAGATGCTGCCCCAGCGGTTAGGATCTAAAACCTCCAGAAACACCTGCACCCTGGGACGCAATGAGGCGCCGGACCCGGCTTTGTGTGGGTCTTAGGTAGACCCGGAGCAGCACCCATAGCAAAAACCGAGTGAGGAAAGTCAAATGGGAAGAACTTCCCGCCCAAATTGTCACTGCTCAGGTCCAAGCCACTGTCCCTATGGCCCCCACGCTCCCTTTGGGTTTGTGCCTCTTCCTTTGCAAGTCTTCTTGCTTCATCAGCTAAAAATGCCAGCATTGGGCTGGGCGTGGCGACGCACGCCTTTACTCCCAGCACTTGGGAGGCAGAGGCAGGTGGATCTTCGTGAGTTCAAGGCCAGCCTGGTCTACAAAGTGAGTCCAGGACAGCCAGGGATACATAGAGAAACTGTCTCAAAAACCTAACAACAACAACAACAACAAAGCCAACATTTCTCTCATCAAACTTAGATCTCTCTTCTCTCGGGGTTAGTTCTTTTACTCCATATTAAAGTTTACAAAGGTCTTCCAGATCGTAGGCCGACCCCAGAGAGGGAAAATTTAGCCTTCCAGCTTTACCTTGGGCCATTATCTGGGCCAGTAACTCCCTACACTTCCCACCACTGCGGGTGTTTGCGCATCTTCTTGCTGACATGTGCATTTCCCCAACCCAACTGTGAGCATCCTGGCTGGAATTCCAGCAGCCTTTCCCAGGAAGTGAAGAAAGCCCCAGGTAAAGATTGGTTGGCTTCACTAGGGAGGCAGAGGCAGGTGGTTCTCTGTGAGTTCAAGGCCAACATGGTCTACAGAGTGAGGCCAGGACAGCCAGGGCTACACAGAGAAACCGTGTCTTGAAAAAACAAAAACAAACAAAAAACCCAAAAAATTGGTTGGCTTTAGTTCGGTTTCTGAATGGCTTAAACAAACTCTGTTAGCAAGGGTTCAAGGGTTGTCCATTTTAGGTTATCATTTATCACCTAAATACTGAGTGTCACCTTACTGGGACTCCTGCAAAGATGGGAGACTTGGAAGAGCCGCACCCGAACGCCTTTTAGACCGAGCTCAGGCCTCAGATCCCTTTTCCAAAACCAGGGACCACCTGAAGACAGTCCAGCTCTGCAAACTTCATGTACTATACAGCAGAGTGAAGACTTAAGAGCTACAAGTTTCCACGTGGCTTAATTCAAGACTTTTCCCCACCAGTCTCCCTTCAGAGGGATCCATGTGGACATTTGTTCTTCATTGCTAATGTGTTTTACAGCCAGATTTCCTGGGGGCTGAGTTTCAGCTTACCTCTCTGTAGTTGCCTCATCTCAGACAAATCACCAAACTTCTCCATACCTCAGTTCCCTCATCTACAAAAACAGTTAAGAAGAATCTTAGTTTATTTTTACTATGTATTGGTAAATTTTATATGCATATGTCACAAATAAAATTTAATTAATTTGATCTTCCTAACAATCCAATGACTTAATATATTACTATTATCTGGTAGCAAATGGAGAAACTGAGGCACAGACTTCCCCAACTGTGATTCTAGATTATTTTCTCCTACACTTTATTTGGGGATGTTGTGGTACAAGCCTTTACCACAAAATAATGTCAAACTAAGCATCACATGTTTGAAGCTTGCTGAGCTGCAGAAAGGAATGCGGTCCAATGGCTTCTGGCAGGATAGTGGTGATGAAAGTTACTGGGGGATAAGGAAAGGAATTGTTGGCAAATAGAGGTGCTCTTGTCATGCAGATAAAAGTCTCCCAGTTTTCAAGGAGGGGTGGCACACGCCTTTAATCCTAGCACTCAGGAGGCAGAGGCAGGCAGATCTCTGTGAGTTTGATGCTAGCCTGGTCTACACAGAGAAACACTGTCTCAAACAAACAAACTAACTAACTATCTAACTAACTAACAAAAATTGCCATGCAAAATTATTCCTTAGTTTGTAGTTTCTGCAGAATAAGGGGGTCAAAGAAGTGGGAGATTATTTTCTCCTACACTTTACTTCAGGGTACTGTGGTATAAAGCCTTGACCCCTATGCACTAAAACCTGTATGGTAGTTATAGGACCAAATAGATGACTATGTAAAGGCACATACGTTTTATATTACTACTAGGTTGTTTTTGTGGCCAAGATTAGACCCAGAGTTTCCCACATGCCTTTCTCTCAATGCCTGTAGCACTTCTGCTAGCACTGTGATTAGTATTCTGACTCCAGCTACCCTCATACTTGTCCTGTGAGGTCCAAGAAGCTGCTTTGCAGGCTGCACACCCCCTCATTTAGATTACCAATCTCCATTTGGGCAAAAACAGGGCCTGGAAATTTGCATAAGATATGTGCCCAAGGCAAAAGGCAGAGAGCAGATACAGAGTCCACCTGGGACCTGGCACTGGGGTCAGATAACCTATACACCAGACCTAGAGGAGCCTGGAGGTTAGTGTTGTGAATCAGGCAGCAAAAGCACTCTAGTGTCACAAGGAATCTGGCGACCTCCACAAGAGTGTCCTCTAGTTATCAACATACCAGCGCATGCCCCCTGGGGAGCCGACTCCCAGCATCCAGGTGCCATCACACCTGGGCGTGGTCTCTAGGCTCAAGGCAGATAGATAACATACATTCTGAACTGTGCTGGGAGTTTTTTTTTTCTGGACATGTCTCCCAGGGATGGAAAGGCTCTAGCCATTTAGCCACTCAGTTATCTGTCCCTCTCTGGGCTCCAACCTCAAGGCTGTTATTGTGTCAGGAAGACAAAGATCAAATCTTGCTAAACACATTTGGCCTAGTAACAGGTCGGACACAAAAATACTGATTGATGACAAATAATAAATAGGATCATGTGCCTTTCTATCCGGAATCAAGGCTCCATCTCCTGAGCAACTTTTGTTTTGGTTCTGCTTTGCTTTGCAGGGCTGCACTTCGAACTCTGGATCTTAAGCCTGCCAGGCAACCACTCTACCTAGACATGGTCGCCCCACATTAAAGATAAGAAAACTGAGACAAAAAGCCAATCAGTAAATTGCACTGATCCCTTAGCTACTGGGCTGGTAGAATGAAGCTGTGAGCATCCACTCAATCAGATCACTTTAGGCTCTTCAGAGAGGAGTTATTTAGGAATTTGCAAGGTGAACAATGGAGGGGAATGACAAAGAACACCCATAGCCCTAGCATGGCAGGAAGGAAAAAGATTAGAAAATCTACACAAGGCATTGTGTCACAGGTCTGTAATCTCTGTACTTGGAAGGCCAAGGCAAGAGAATCACAAATTCAAGACCAGCCTGCAGTACACAGTAAGTTCCAGGTCAGACCTTGTCCCCAAAACCAAAAGAAAAAAAAGAAAATTCTTGCCAGGCTGTGGTGGTGCACGCCTTTAATCTCAGCACTTGGGAGGCAGAGGCAAGCAGATCTTTGCGAGTTCAAGGCCAGCCTGGTCAACAAAGTGAGTCCAGGACAGCCAAGGCTATACAGAGAAACCCTGTCTCGAAAAAACAAAAACAGAAAATTCTCCTTGAAGTAGTGGTGCATGCCTGAAACTGCAGCACTCTGGAAAGCTAAGGCAGAAAGATGGAAGGTTCTGGACTAGATAGGGAGACCCTGAATCAAAAGAAAGGGAAGGAAAGTGGGAGGGAGAGAAGAAATAACCAAAGGAGAGGTGGGTGAGGAAGATTCTTAGAAGTCTTAAAGACTTCAAAGCCATTCTTAATTCAAGTCACAATTCTTGATCATATACAAACCCTACTGGCTCTCACTTCAAAATGTATTCAGTAGCAAAAGCACCAAGTTGCTTAAGAGCTGGACTTGACCCAGATCTTGTAACACAGACAGTAATCTCAGCAACTTGGGAAGCTGAGGCAGGAGGATGACAAGTTCAAGGCCAGCCTGGGCAACTTAATGAGATCTTTCCTTTTTTCTTTTTCTTTTCTCTTCTTTTTTTTTTTTTTTTGTTTTTTTCAAGACAGGGTTTCTCAGTGTAGCCCTGGCTGTCCTGGACTCACTTTGTAGACCAGGCTGGCCTTGAACTCATAGAGATCCACCTGCCTCTGCCTCCTGAGTGCTGGGATTAAAGGCGTGCACCACCACACCTGGCAATTACAAACAGCTATGAACTGTCATATGGGCGCTGGGATTTGAACCCGAGTCCTTTGGAAGAGCAGTCAGTGCTCTTAACCGCTGAGCCATCTCTCCAGCCCATGAGATCTTTCAAAAAGCAAAAGGACTACTAATGATGTAGCTCAGAGGTTCAGTACTTGTGTAGCATGCATGAGCCCCTAGGTACAATCGCTACCATTACCATCAATATCAAAACAAAAATAACAGAAGGAGGGGGCTGGAGAGATGGCTCAGCGGTTAAGAGCACTGGTTGCTCTTCAGAGGTCATGAGTTCAATTCCCAGCAACCACATGGTGGCTCACAACCATCCATAATGTAATCTGGTGCCCTCTTCTGGGCTGTAGATATACCTGCAGACAGAACACTGTATACATAATAAATAAATCTTTAAAAAAAAAAAACAGCCGGGCGGTGGTGGCGCACGCCTTTAATCCCTGGTCTACAAAGCGAGTCCAGGACAGCCAGAGATATTCAGAGAAACCCTGTCTCGAAAAACCAAAAAATAAAAAATAAATAAAAATAAAAAATAAAAAAATAAAAAAAAAAACAGAAGGAGGAGAGGAAGAAAGGGGGAAAGAAAGAAAAAGAAAAACGCTGGGCACAGTAACCCACACTTTCAATGAGGCACTCGTGAGGCAGAGGTGAGCGTTCCAGGACAGCCTAGTCTACACAGCAAGTTCCAAGCTAGCCAAGGCTACATCCTGAGATCCTGAAAAGAAGCATGGTGGTTGTCTTAGAAGGTTCTCCAAGGCTGTCAGCCCTTGGTCACTTCATCAGAGCATCTGTGACTACTTCCACGTGTCCCTCAATGACCTGTTGGCATTTTTTCGTAGAAGGAGCGTGGGGAGGGTCACTAGACCCTTATCTGAGATTCCAGCCCTCTCTCCTACATTTCCCTCCCAGTTCTGTATGTAACTCTGCCCAGGCTTCCTGTGGAGTCAGGTGCTAAAAGACATAGCATGTCCTCCTAGCGTTAACTCAAGGGAAACTCCATCTTCCCAGCTATGGGGATAAAGTCCATCTCCGTGGTGGGGTGAGACTCTTGGTGCAGGGGCTTCTGCAAGTAAGCCCAAAAACTCACTGGTTCATAAAATGGGCCTTGTGAGACTCGTTACTTTGGTCTGTAGGTGGTGCCGTGTCTGAGATGAGTGGTCAGTCTAGTTTCCCCAAGAAAAGTCCACGAAGTATTGATGTACCTATGTAATCCTAGCACTAGGGGGTTGGGCGGGGGCAAGTGGATTGTAAATTTGAAGCCACTCAGAGCTAAATAGTGAGATTCTGTCAGAAAAGAAAGAAAGAAACAAACAAACAAAAGAGTTGGGTGGTGGGGCTGGAGAGATGGCTCAGCGGTTAAGGA